>OX387319.1:17929908-18529908 GCA_947562085.1 Eudonia lacustrata
CGATCTTTAAGAGGAATATCATATCCATTTTTATGTTCTTCTTTATCTTTTAAACGTCGATCGGCTGTATTTCTAAATGGTGTCTTATCTCTAGTTTTTTCACGTGAGTAGTGACTTTGCTTAAATGAGTTCTCTCCAAACACGGCTGTTGTTAAACTTCTCATAAGCCCTCCTCTCGGCATGGATAATTCAGGTTCTAAAGTTTTCTCTCGATATTCTTTTTCCCTTTTAGCCCTTTCTTTCTTTTGAACAGCTATCCTATCTAGCACCGATGAATATTTGTCTTCTAATCTACTGCGTGTGCTCCCTAAATGAATGGTGCTATCAATATTATTGTTTGCTTCCTTAAGAGGGTAGCGTTTAGTAAAAGGTGACGATTTATCTTTCATATGAGCTCTACGGAATGAGTCACTGCGTCCGAGAGCGCTTATGCCAGAGCTTGAATGCAGAGGTGAAATCTCGAGGCGTGATTTGGTCGAGCTTAGGTAACCGGAGTAAGCGCGATCTTCATTTAACTTCCTTGATGCGTTTACGTTAGACACTAAAGATGAATACGGTGAAATATTTCTAGAATTTTCGTAACGTCTCACACTTGCAAGAGTTGTGTTTTTGTTGCTAAGTAACTTATCATCGTAACGGGTTCGTGCAGCACTCAACTTGGCATCCGCTATATCAGATTTTTCTGATGGCCCTCGGCGTGTCAGCCGGTTAATTATGCTGGAGTAGCCGTCCGACAGCAGCTGAGTCACACTTGTGGTCGAGGAACGACTGTACCGATGACGGCGCGGACTTGTTGTCCCATTTCCACTCGTACTTAAGGCAGTCATCGTTATTAGATTAACTTTTAATGGCACTCACATTATCCAGGATAAATTACATAATATTCGTAAACCGTCATAATTTCACATAGGTATATATGCACAACATGATATTTTCCGAAGCGGCGAATACCTCGGCACCGGGCATAAGACTGGGTCTATTCGCGATTGAGCGTACCTAAGTGCGAACGAATTTCAGAAAGATCACTAGCGCAGCAGAGTGCGGCCGCCGGTGCCAAGTAATGGTCGCGGACTAAAAATATCGGCAACCCGTGGGAGCGCCCTCCCGCACACTGCCGGTGTGCGTCTCGCGCGCATTTCTTCGTATTAGTCTTATTATAATGACGATTCTTACTTTTTTTTAGTTTGTAGGTAATCCAAGTATTTCAATCGAGTAAATATTTTTATTTACATTTTTTAAAAGCATTAAAATTAAAAATAATAATATGCTAATGTATTTGTTAGATATTTAAACGTAAAAGACACATTAGGACGACTAATATATTTTTAATTCACCACGTGCTACATTAAAGAAAAATCATAAACGACAACCGCCTACGTATTCCCGATTTAAATTTGGCAATCATTAAATTACTAGCGTTAAAGAGACATTTTTACTCCGAACTGCAAAAAACCAACGTCATGCTTAAGACAAAACGAGAACAACTATGACAGATGCTCTGAGAAATTGTGAAATATTTACACTCACTCATTAACGAGGAAGATTTTTGAGTTTGTAAAACATATACCTTTCTCTGAAAAGCGAGCTCTAGAGCCAAGACAATTCTGTCAATAAGGTAACTAATTGGGTCAGTGGAACGCGTGTGCGCTTCGAACAATGCCGCCTGCGCACGCGGCAAACACGCAACACCCAGCTCGCAAAATAAACAATTATTATCCCACAGGTCATCTGTTATCTTTATCTTACTCGATTTTATACTAAAACGAGAGTCTATACCATACGTGTTTTATCTCATCTTATTCGATACGTAACGCCATGGTGTGAAGTGGCCGGGAATGAGCGGATGCGGGCGGTCCTCAGATCATAGAAAGGAATGATGATTCATTCTATGATCTGAGGGGCGGTCCGATAAAACGTCCACTGACACGAACCACGTACGTGTCGCACGCTTATCATACTGTAAACGTTCTAACTTACAATTTGTTTTTAAATCGTCTGCTCTGCTGAAAACTTAGTTAAATGTGGAACAAAAGTTTCACTGATTGTAAGTTTTACGTTTATTAATTCGTTAACATAGTGGTTGTAAACTGAATGCCCAATCGATTTGTCTCATCACAAGGTTAGAATCGAAATTGTTACGCCGGGGTTTACCCTTCACGTGAGTATTGGTGCAACGGAAGCATTACGAAAATAACCACATTTTATGCAGCAAGCAACATATCGCACCAATTTAGCATAAGGTTGAAGTTTTTTATTCAGTGTTGAAAACTCTCCCGGTTTTACATGGTACTTGTAAGGAGTTTATATGCAGCTCATAGTAAAAGTTAGTTTAATTTATACTCGTATGTATGTAAACCTCTTTAGTCTGGATGACTATTTGAATCATCAGTATGTAATTAAAAAGGTTTGCAACTGGCTAAAAGCCGATATGCTCGGAGATCAGTAATAATAAACTGTAATATTGAATTATTAATACACAAAGTTCAATGAAAGTGTTGTTATCTTATCATTCCACATCAACAGTACCTACCTATGGCATTTTTGAAATATGTAAGTATATTCTATATACTTGAACATATTCTTAGACTTCATTTTAATTAATAATTTAGGAATTTAGAAATTTAGGAATAATTTAGGAGTGTGGCAAAAGTGAATAGTGTATTATCTTATCTATCACATACTAACTGAAGATGTTTTAAACATGCAGAAACTGACCCTGTACGTTTCGGTCGGCTACTAATTGAAAATCAATAGTGTTTAGTGAAGTGAGTAGTATTTTTTCTTCTGGTATGTTGGTTTTTTTACTTTACGCTTTAACAAGTCATAAAAACTTATGTTTACACGATAATTTTATAAATTATTAATTATTATACTAGGTATTGTTTTACAAGAAAGAGCTTGCATCTGCTCTCTTTTTTTTAGGCCAAATTTATTTTGATTAATAATTGTATCCCAACTAAACAAATATTTTATAATAATAGTAATAATTAGCAATTTGATTATATCACCATTTAAACGGAATGCATATAAGTAGAACTCTGCTATATTAACACAGCTGTATCACTAAGTTTACGTACCCACTGTAAGAAATTGTCGGCAAACGCAAGTGGATAATTATAAGTAACTATATATTCAACTATATTCACTAGATGGTTACTTTTTATTCTACGAAATGTTACAAATGCAGCAATTATTAAAAAAAACACTGATGCAACATATTCCTCGGCACTGCTGATCTGGTTCAAGATCACGATTATTTGTGAGATGTTAGATAGCATTTTACACTGCTGACATTACAAATGAGCAGTGCAAACGCGTCAGCCGTTGACGTTTGGAAATTACAATTTACAATGCAAGGGAGCAGGTAAAAATTACGCTCATGCTATTGGTCCGAGAATCAGGGGTAAGGGGGATGAATCAAACCGGTGTTCAATCCGCCTGCATAACAAAGCATGGTATTTTAACTTTTCTGAGGATCTGTTGATTACGCTAATATCGATTTATTCTTATTAAAATGTAACTGACCTTGCCTACGAGACGACTACATGCACCGTCTACATCGAAAAGGATCTCTGCAACGACAGAGAGCAGTTTCGCAACATCGTGCCACTTGCACTTGTGCTCCTTGAGAAATCGCTTGTACAATTCATAAAAGGAGGCTAGTCGTAAAGGCACTTTCACGCGATCGTGTTTTATGGATATTTCAGCCATTATAAACTTGCTCTATAGGAGATAACACTTAAATGGGACACACATAGCGCGGTTCAAGCCGAGCGCAAGGGGCGGGTAGGCACCGCGCCTGCCGGCTCACTACTGTTCTGTGGCGTGCGATACACTCAAACAATGTTTCTTTCGGTGCACTCGACATACACAAACAAACAACAAAAGACGAAAAAAATAATTAATAAAATAAATAAAAACAGTTGATTCGCGCCACTCGGCGTCTAAGAACACACTGAACGAATGGCTACCTACTGGTAGTACTTTAATTAAAAATGTCCGGCACCAACAATAAGCAATAGAGTTTTCAATTGAAACAGGATTGATCCGCGTCAAAGCAACTCACTCATTGCTCTAAGTATAAAATCCACATTACCTACTCATATTTTGGATTAGGTGACTAACATTTTTGTTTGCCAATGTTGTGCATAGACAAACAAACACTGTTTCTGATAATCTTTTTACTTTCATTGCTCTTAAAAATAACTTTTAGAAATTTGTGAAATCTAGAAAAAAATATTGCTTCATACATACACACATACAAAAAAAACATCTTATGTTTTTTTTGTATGTGTGTATAACTTGTGTATAACAAGTTTTAAGCATAATAACAATTTCTCATTTTTGGATGAATCAAACATTTATGAAGTAACGGATTATCTATTTTTAGAGCACACATAATTTTCAACTTTAATCTTTTTTCTTATTTTATATTAAAATACAAATAATCAACAAGCGTTTATATCATAATAATAACAATAATTTATCTATTATATTATCATTAAATTGAGGTACATATTATTTAAAACAACAATAAGTATATAAATTAGTATCTACCAAAATTTACATAATGTGATGCATTCTCCAATAAGAAATAATAATGTTGCATAGACGCTAGTATTGATTGGCATGACGTCAATATAATTAAATTTATGGTTATTTCTCTAAATGTTGGGCAATAATTCATAAGCATTCGTTAAATTTCTTGCGTCAACGCTGTAGGTATTTGAAAACTACGTACATTCTAGGCAAAACGGCTTGGTTCTTTTCAACACAAAATTATTTTATTATATTATTGTTATTTCATTGCCACGACGGTACCTACCTAGGTATATTATGGAAGCAAGATCATAATAATGAGTGTAGGAAAGAAGGCTTTTAATTTAAATTATGTGTAGCATTTGAGTGGCACTAGCGTTGCGCTATGTGCGGCATCGACAAGGTCGGCCGGAAGGAACTGGGCATTACCAAATAGATAGGTGGGCACAACACCGGGCGTACCACATTTATCAGGCCGTATCTCACTCGGTACACTATTAATGATACGATACCAACGCTATCCTCGGCAACGCGTTCTTGACCTTACACGCCTCATGTTAAAGCAATCGTTTAATTTGTTGCGTGACTAATCAATACTACATGATACCGAATGTTTAATCTGTCAAATATTTTTTATAATAATTATAATAATATAACAATTTTTATTTACGTTTAATAGCACTTGAGAACATAAAAATATATGAAATCAGTAGATCAGCACACATTAAGAAGCTCAAAGTAACTAAACTACTACACAAACTGAGAGGCTTGATTCACGATGAAAACCAAACCGAGCCGCCTCCAACGAGTTTCAATTTATAGATTTGGTATTGCAATTCAAAACAATTGAGAGGCACGCTTGTTGATGAACCAGTTGTTGAAAAACGAGGCGAGATCATGTGTGGTTAGAAAAATTTCCTTATGTGAGTAATAAGGTAATAACCTATATGACATGCAACATTCCATATCGGATCATGAAAATCTGTTTTGGTCGTATTTTTTTTTCAATTTTTCAATCAATTTCTAAAGGTAAGTTACAACAATTATAAAATAGTTGTGGGAGTACAGTAAAGGCTGACAAAACACCTGTCTCTGTCCAAAGTAAGGTTGCCAGATCGGAACTTACCGAGTCCGGGACAATTCCATGTCGGGCCGTGACTATGGCTATGAATATGTAAAAATAAAAAATAAAAAAAATATAAAAACATAAATTACGGAATATTTAATTTTATATTTGTATTATTAGGAAAATACATTTTCAAGAACAAACCCGCACGGTGCCTGCCGCCTGCCGTGTCATATTTTGTTGTTAATTTTTTTTATTAGGTAGGTATTAATTTTTTTCGGAATCCGGGACAATATATGGAATTACTGGACACGGGACAATACGTAAAATTCCGGGACAATCCCGGAAATCCCGGACATCTGGCAACCTTAGTCCGAAGGCGTATCGACTGCAATTTTGTATTGCACTTTTTCTATCAGTACAGATACAATCTTCAGTGACGGTCTGCCACGTTCGTCAATGCTTTTGAAATCGCAATGAGTTTTCTAGTGTTACATTTTAAATAACTTAAATATTCAAATTAAACCTGAAGTGGACTACAGAAATGCTGCTCCTTCATAATAGGTTTGAACCTCAAATGAACTAGAGGAATAAAAATCAAATGCATTAAGTCAATGGCGAGCGGTAAAATACGCATCTTGTTTTTGACAATATACATAGTACGAATGACATTCGTCGAATGTTAGCAGTCGTCGTTTTCGCCTAGGTGAAGGTAATCATCGGGGTACTATTTCTGTGCGCACGCGTCGTCTTCATTACATTATCATCGGGAGAACACGTGGCGCCATCTAGTAGCAGCCAACAACATCGCATAGCTTTCGCTCAATGCTAAAACTATTTTTGTCGGTTATAAGCGTGTTATTACTGCGTCAGGAACATAAAAAAATAATTATTATTTTATATGTTTGCAAATGGACAGATGCAAAATAGCTGGCGTGAAAGTACATATGTTTTTTCATTTGTTTTTACAACACAAGTCAGGTAACACACAGAAGATACTTCAACGGTTTAAAATCTATGTTAAGGAACATTAAATATATCGGCCTATTTATACACATGTCAGATTTTATAAGAAGTTAAGATACCATTTTTTATGTGGTTTTCTGTGAGCAAATTTATATTGTATTATTATTTATAATTAAATCCTTGACCTAATAGTATATTCTAAAATAGATGCGCATTGCTCTCAATAGACGTACGTTGGCACAGCATTGCGCAGTTACTTTTAATACAACGCTCATACATTTATTTAATTCTATGTTTTGGTGGTAAGTTTTTAGTCTGATATAGTACAAACAAAATAACAAAAAAAATTTTGCTGACCTCAATTTCCTTTGGCTGTTTATCAGGTTTGAGCTGAACTAGGGGCGGAGGCAGGTGTGGTTCTGCGTAGGAGCAAGAAGGTTGAGGATCTTCTCTGTCTTGCTGGTTTGAAGTACCTGGAGCCTTTGGACAGGATATAGGACTGTTCTCCTTGGTCATCGATTGTCCTTCAGGCTTCTGTATGCGTATTTGCAGGGTAGACTGAATCGTGTTTTGTGTAACACCACAAGGAGGTTTTTTAGGCAACCACGAAGGTGGCACAGCCGGCGGCTGTGGTAGTTGCTTTAAAACTGTTGGTGTACCATCGATATCTTTGCTGACATCTTCATGTATTACTTTTTCTGTTTGTTGACTAGTGATTTGGCTACTCGATGGTTTACTAAGTTCAGGTACAGGATCTGTTAATTTATCAGTTTCTTTGTCTCTATGCTCGATGGTTATGGGCTCTTTATGAGATAATTTATTTAGCATAGGAGGTAGTGTTGTTGGTAATGTATCATGAAGTGGAATGGATGATAATTTGCTTAGAGGTAGATTGCCCAATGAAGTATTTAGAGGCGCTGATTTAGTTCCAATAATTTCACTTTGTCCTTTAACAGTTTCACTAGACACCGTTGGGTTCACTTTTGAGAGATCGGGTGTTACTGGCGAGGTATCATCTCTGCTTTGTGAGTAATCACTATCACAACATGATAACTCATCGAGACTTTGCACTAAATCTAAAGCGGATGCTTCGTGATAGTCAGTAGAACAAGGTGAAGTGTCATTACTAGTGTCGTCTGCACATACTCTTTGAGGTCTTTGAGGTGAATATTTACTACTTGGGACGAAAGCTAAGCTGGATGTCACATCATTAGATATATCGTTTGAACCTTCACTTTGTGTCGACGATTCCCTGTTAGAAGATTCAGCTTTAACCACTTTTTCTTCATCACTAACTACATTGCTTACAACTACAGAATCCATAACGTTACCTACTAGAGGCAAATTTGAACATATTACACTACAACTTTCATCATTAGGCGTACTTGTCTCTTCAGAGATGAGATTGTTATTATTTTCTATAAATGTTTCAATTTTTGCCTGTTCTACTACTGGTAAATTCATATATTGAGGAATTGCGTATTCTAAATCAGTCAAAGGCATATAATGAATAACATCTTGATCTTCAATAGGTGGTTCAAAATGTGGAGAATAGTAATCAAAAGCCGAATTGTCTGTTCCATAAGTAGACCATGGGTCATTTTGTGGTATCGTAGGTATTCCATCATAAAAGAGGTCAGGGTTTAGGTTATCAACTAGATGATCAGGTTTATAATCAAAGGTTGGCACAAAAGAATCTTCAAAGGCTAAGTAGTTTTCAGGTAGAACAATCATGCCATGATCCATTTGTGCGGGATCCAAAGCATATGATCCATCATAAAATGGATTATTAAGTACAAGCGGAGGCGGTTGCAATGGTCCGAATGGTTCTACTGTGACTTCTGCTTCAAGATACAATCCATATTTTGACAGATCAGGTTCAGAGCGTCCATGACGAAACATGTTCAAGTCTATATTGGACTGAGTGGTAAATAAATCAGAAATATCAAAACTATGAGTTCTTCGTAAGTAGTTATCTGGTGGTAAATGATGATCTACGATTATATCGTCAAGAAAATCATTATGATCTTCCTGGTTTTCGTAAAGATTTTCAAAGGTAGGTACGCCCACGTTGTTTATTTCATTTAAAGCAGCAGCATCGTTTGTTTGGCTTAATCCAGCATCAGAGGTTTCGTTGAGGTTATAGATATCACGGTTAGAATCACTGGGTAAGAGCACCACGCATGGCAAGTCAGGCGGGGGCCCACAGAACAGCAGGTTATTGTGAGGTGGCCGAGGAGGCTGGGCAGCCATATCTCGCGCGCTGCCCGCCCGCGGTCCGGCGCGGCGGGCTAGTATTTCGTTGCGGTAAAGACGCGCCGGGCGGCCGGCCGAGCTTTGCGACTGACTGAAGGCGTTCCAAGTGACGAAGGCGAACACAAATAGAACGGGCGCAAGCGCGAGGAGGTCGCCGTCTCTCGCGCACATCTTCACGGGCGAAGGCGCACGCGCACGCGCATTCGCCAGCCAAACCCGTCCCGCATGTTATCCCAAACAGGCACGCTGACGTTTACGCTTTATTCTGGTTCCGCACTTCGCCTACGACACGTACTTAGAACTTGGATTGAATTGACGGCTTGTAATACCTGGCATGTCTTTTATACGCTATGTAACAGGACTGGTTTTCGGGTGGACACATAGTGGTCGCGAGCCTTGGGTAAAATTTATCTTTCATTCTCTCCTTTCACACTACATTTTTTTTTATAAAAAATAAAATGAAAAAGTGGGTCTCACCTGTTCAGAGGGTGAACGTTGCGGAGACTCGTCGCGGTGGTGTCTCCTCCGCCTGTGAGATGTAGGTGAACGCCTGTGGTGTGACCGTTTGGAACGTTCATTTCTTCGTCTCCATGAATGCTCCGAGCTGTGAAATCATCGATCGGCAGACTGTAGGGTTAGTGAATATGATAACGGCGAAGCATCGTACAAACATGTTTAAGATGAGATCAGATTGTATGCTAAGAGCGAATGAGTTACCATTATCAATCTTACTAACGTTAGTGAACGTTCGTCGCAACCGGAGTGAGGATCTACGAGTTGCGCGAGATTATCTGTTGATGGTAGACAGCAAGCGCTTAGGACCGCCCACATGGCGGACCAGCGCCGCTGCCTTGTGCCCAACCCTATGATTACGTTATGTCTAAACTTTGTGATAGCTAAAACGTATAAAAATTATAATAAACTAATGTTATGAAAAACCATTACATCCAGACATATTTTTATCAATACTAATTATTACACAAACAGCATTGTCAGGCAGCAATAACGCGCTATTATGCAAAAAGAAATACATTTTGCGAACCGTACAGATGAACACGATGCTGAATGAGAGGACAGTAACGATAATGAAAATATGTTGCTGTCGATGAATGTAAAGCGGGACGGGACAGATGGCGCGACGCGGGCTGTGGTTGCGGACACACTGTCAACACTGTTTTGCTCCGAATCGTTGCTCGCGCACTGGCGTACGATGATTTTTTAACAAGCGCGCTGTACAGACGCAGTCATTGAAAGTGTACAACAATTGAAGCTACGTCACTTGTCAAGGTAGTAATTTAAAAAAAAAATATTTTATTGCAACAATTGAAACACTTCACTTACCAACAAATTCGCAAACTTTGTGGTCTAAATTTAAAATTGTCATTAATACTAGAATAACTAACACTTCTATCTTTCACCGGGAGAGCTATCATAACGATTTAAGGATATGCTACATTCAAATAAAGCGAAACAAATTTATTTCCAGTATAGTTATTTACAGAACAACAGGCGTTAACCAACAAAGCATCTTCAATAAGACTGCAGGAGACGCAGTCAAGACTAACATAATTAAGTTCCGCATACATAATTGGTTTAGCTGGTCTCTATGACACATAGAAAAAATAATAGTTGCAGGCAGACTAGGTGGTAAGTAAATTAAATAAAAAACACCTGCATTTCACGCCCTTTTAAGTTAAGGGTAGGGCCTAACAGTACTACCTATATACAGGGAGAACGTAAATAGGTCAAACAACCAAAACAATCTTCCAAACTAACAGCGCAGTAGAATCAAATGCGTAATCTTTTTACGTTTGTATTTAAAATGTATTGTTAATGATATCACATAGTAGATATTATATATATTATTATACTATTTAATAGGTTTTTTTTTCTACAATAAAATATGCTCTAATAGTATTTAGATAAGATGTTGGTATTTAGCCAGGCGGACAAACAAGCCCTTCACCAATCAAACCGAGTACACTAACCCTCCACTGGGAATCGAGCCCGGAACCTCCGAATCTAAGACCGGTAGTCTTAACTACGAGACCACAGAGGCGGTTAAATCTGGTCGATGTAAATGATTTCTTCAAATCAACAGTTTCGCACAGCGACCTTGAAGACACGCGCCATGCGAAGGTTTGTTCTATTTTTTTTGTATCTTGTACAGACTTTTAACCCTTGTCATGCCTGGTAGGGTCTGTCAGACCCAGACCAACGCGTGATCCGTTGTAGTTCATTCAAATTTGAATTGCGCGCCTCACCGTTCTCAGTAGCTGACCGTTACTAACCGCGGGACGTATTCCGCCCACTTCCCCAGTCCGCAGCGAGCTAGGGGCGTAAAAGGACGTGCATAAAGCGTGCGCGGGTCCCACAGACCCCACCAGGCATACGGTGTGACTTTGTTATGTAAGTATTTATTTCTCTTTTCTCTTAAAATAACTGGCATTTGTGCGTTAAATAACAGTTAATACATTTTTAGGTTCAACATGGATAAACATCTGCCAAGCGAGTACATAGCTGATTTATTATTCCAAGAATTGAGTGAAGAGGACGAAATTTTATTTCATTCAAGTGGAGAATAGTTTGACGTTGTTCCGGAGGATGAAGAAGCTGATTCTGAGGTGGAAGAGAATGATGCAGGTTCAACTTCTTCAGATTCTGAAATGCATGTACCTTTGTCCACGCTAGCGACAGTGCCCGCAGAAAGAAACTCAAGAAGATGGCCACTGACTTTGTTTTTTTGGATGCTCAATACTGCTGGAATAAATGCTAAAAATATCAAAATGCTAAACTGTCTAGAAGTCAAAAGCAAATGAAGAAGTTTTATAAAGAGTTTGGCTCTTGCGCTTCTTGAACCACATATGCTATCAAAAAAAAAATAGTCGCCTTTCTGCAGATCTTTGCAAAAGAATAGCCGAACGTACTGGTGATCAAGATTGCCCACCACTGAAAAAATCAACTCCTGGAATTTAGCTTAGATGCCACGTTTGTCCAGTGAACAAAGATCGCAAAACCCAGTACATTTGTGAGACGTGTAGTAGTCACATTTGTCTTGACCATTCAATTTTTCAATGCGCAAAGTGCTACTAAACTAAAGCTCTACAAAATGATAATGCAAGTGATAAAGACTAATTATTTTATTAGTACGTTTATGTATATGTAAGTGCCTTACACTCGATTTAAGTCTGGTTAAGATCTCTTTACTTTTAATACTAATTAAATGTTACCAAAGTTATAATGTCTAAATTTTGTTTAAAAATGTGAGTCTTGTTTAATTTGAAAAAAATAAATAAAGTTGGTTAATTTCTAATTAGATTTTTATTATTATCTCTTGTTTTCCCTTTGAACATACGTCTTGAAGCATTGAATCACCTTACATAATACAATTTATAGAAAAAAAATCCATTTAAAAATCTGGGTCTGACAGACCCACCAGGCATACCGTGTAACTTTTGCCCACCAGGCATGCCAAGGGTTAAGAGGTAAAGATAACCATAAAGTGTGACCCATAGTATGATTGACATCAAGTACCAACAGATAGGTAAGACATCTATGCCAATATCATTCACATTATTTGTGCATTTTATTTTGTTCTAGTATTTTTTTTATTTATCGTGCCAATATTGTTGTCGACTTTATCTGAAGAAAAGAAGAAAAGCAATATTCGCCTTTTATGAAATTGTAATAGTACGCTCCTAGAATTATTTTAGTGTATTTTTTTACTATCCTAACACCACGATAAAAATAATACTTTGAACGCCTACCATAGTAGAAAACTCCTTCCTTCATAGCCACACTACTATTTTAAATATATAAGATAAGCCACTTTTAATGCAAACATTAAGCTCAAAAGAATAGCTTTAATTCCTTAAACGATCAAGCGTTACCTCGAGAGGTGTTGCCGTCGGCGATTTGCGGGGGCGTTTTTAATACATTATGACGGTCGTAATGGTACATTGTTTTACGCCGACTGACAAGTTGAACTTGAACATATTAGCTTGAACATATCCAGAACAAGTTTTGAAGATTTTGCATCGGTTAAAAATAGTATGAGTATTTGCAACTCAAACCAAAAGGTTTTAGTATTTGCAACTCAAACCAAAAGGTTTTAAGTATGAAAGCTAATAATAACAGATCTTAGTGTAACTGGCATAATAATACCTTAATTTTAAATACTTAAAGCACATGCAATGACAGCATCGTTAGAATTTAAAAAGGATCGACTTCCTTCTACAGCCATACCACCTATGCAGTTTGTAGCCGGCACTCAACAATACTACGCACGTCTCTCGATACGTAACGAATAACAAACACCGCAACGTTCACTTTCAGTAAAGGCGACATCGACACTATCGATGCGACGTTTGTTACGTGTTTCAATCAGAAACAGGCTGTTAGAAATCTAAAACCAGCTACACCAGTATCAGGCATAGGTTATTGTCGTATCGTATCATAAAAATGTATGAATATTATTATTTTGCATTTTATAAACAAAATGGTAATATCTCTCATTTTCATTTTTTCATACAGTTAAACTTTTCAATTTTGAATTTAGTTTCCTCTGTCGTCAGGAATATTTAATTATGGTTATTTGACTGGTCGTCGAAGGTGAAAGCGGAAATAAAACGTAATACATGTTCTCGAGTTTATGTTGTCATGACATATACTTTCCATTCCAGTCAATGGTGGTGTCCTGCGATAACGACACACGTCAATATTGGTAGAAATTGTATGAGAAAGTTTGTATAGATAGGTACCTACAGTATTACGTACACAAATCCAAGGTGAGATTTATTACGAAATTCATAGTTCGTACTTTATTTAGTATGTTTTTATTTATAAACTATTATGGAGAATAAAAAGAATTCCAAGAAGAACTTAACTATCTTATTCAAAAAACAGCAAATTTAAATTAAGTGAAACAATAATATAATAACAAGGATACTGAACGTCTTACAGAAAACATGATAAACGGAATCGTTAATTGTAACGCGGTCAACGTTCACGCCGCAACGGTATTCGTACAACGGTTCTTTTATATTTAGAAACACCAAACACGTGTATTGGATTGAATCATCGTATTTCGTTTGTTTGGTGATATACTGGTATTTCCTGATTATGCGTTTTGTGATTTTACTTTCGTTTATTCTTGTTTTGATAGGAGTGGCAAATTTAACTTAGCCTAGCATCGTCGAGTTAAGGTGGAAATTCTGTTGTGTTATGTATAGTACACGTACGATAAAGTGTATGCCTCGCAATGTCCTTAAGGTCACCAAGACAAGCAAATCTTGGCGAGAGTGGAATGCCTGAGGCACAATGACTATAATCGATCAGACGGCCGCCGTGGTGCACACTGCGGGCGCGTTACGAAATCGAAAGCCGGTGTCGCAGACGTGACACGAACTGTATGGCCCGGTCAAGGATCACTCGCAAAAACTGAGCGCGAGCATTATTTTCAAGATGATCTTTTCACTAGGCTCATAAACAGGAGGTCATATAATTTTTATGGTACTGTCAGCCCACACTTTAGTTCTATAGAAAATACCTAAGAAAATCGTAGTCGGTAAACAAAAATTAAATATTCGTCTGAGTTATAGCAATCAGGCATATACGTTTTAACTTTTGGTAAGATATCGCTGTAGCCTTAATAGACGCTAGCTAGGTGTTCCTAGTGTCTAGTTAACTCCACTCCACTCCATTAGTATAACGTTGCTTTTGTTATTATAACTCTATGCGCAAAAAATATATTTACCTTTTAAACCGAAAACACAGCAATGTAGGACACTACTATAAGGCGAAATAGTTTATACTATTGGTCCTGTATATTTGCCTATCACTAGCTAAAATCCGACATTCGCACTTTTAAATACCGTCATTATTAGACTTGTTATTTACCTACTCTAGTACATGGTAGTAGAGAACAACAAACGAATTTATACGTAATAGCGTAAAGAATATGGAATTCAAACCACAATGTTATTATTGGAAGCGGAATGGAGCATTTATGTTCCGGTCGAGCGGTCTCACACCCTGACCAGTTGGTGCAGTGAGTCGCCTTTCTGAATGCTGATAGAGCGAGCCAGGCCTGGAAGCACTGAGTTACACGGCCGCGCCGGATGAGCGGTCGCTGTGAACCGTGTCAACGCTGCAGCGAGCGCGACTAATCGCCCGCCCGCGCTCTCCTCGGGTCAATGACAAGCATCAATCTACACCACTTTAATGGTCATACCAGATTATTTACTCTTTTGGTAAAATTTGTATGTTTGAGTTTTCAATAATTGACTTAATTTTAAGCTTATCTGGATGCGATTTCGCAGAGAGGTTTTGCAAGGAGAAAAGAGATTAGAGCACATCTCCGGTAACCTTTAGGTTCTACAAGCGGTACGTAGATGATACCTTCACTATCCTACCAACTGATAAAGTATGTATCTGCTTTTCTAGATCATCTTAACTCCACACATCCAAAAATACAATTCACAAAGGAGTTAGAGGCAAGTAAGCTAGCTTTCTTGGATACTTTAATCATCAGGAATCCGGACCATAGTTTGAGTCACACTGTGTATCGTAAAGTAACCCATACGGATAGGTACCTCAATGGTGATTCTCACCACCATCCTAGACAGTTGGCTACTGTAGGGAAATCTTTGTTTCAGAGAGCACGCGGCATCTGTGACACCCAACACCTGGCTGCTGAGCATGTTAAGCACGTACTACAGGATAATAAACTGAAAGTGCCACGGTTTCGTCACAGAAAACGCAATAAACAAACCACAGTCGAGCGCCAACCTCCTGTACTTCCATATATGAAAGGTGTCACTGACAAGATTGAACATATCTTAAAGACCCTCAATTAACACTTACTTCGCCGCCGAAGAAGATAAACCAATTTTTACGATCTGTCAAGTGCCACATACCCCTTCAAGATGCAGGCGTGTACAAACTGGACTGCGACTGTGGGCTCTCTTACATCGGGCAAACAAAGAGAAGAGTAGGAACCCGCGTTAAAGAACACATAGCCGACATAGCATAGGCGCGAAAAACGTCTGCAGTATGGTATGCGAACATGCCCTAGAGGGGCCCAACCATTACATCAGATTCGATAAACCTCAAATACTCGCTAGAGAACAAATTATTCATCCCTAGGATGATACGCGAGGATATTGAAATTAAAAAACATTAAAATTTTAATAGAGAAGATGGTTGGAATTTACTACCAGCCTGAGATTCCATCATCCAAAATATTAAATCCCAGCGCAAACACAATACTGCCAGACCAAAAGATACTGTAAGCTATTTCTGCGTAAAACGGAACGCACCTGATTAAATTTAAATGAGGGTATACAAGCTACTAAATTATAAGACAACTAACACTCAGTCTCCCTGTGACTACGGACCCTGCAAAGGGTTCGAAACGTCAGGATACCATTAATTAAAAGTAATGAGAAAAATAAACGCGACTAGATCCGTAAAAAAAGTATCATTACAATATGTAACTAAATAAATTATTCTAATTGAATATTAATCATCTGAAATTATTTTAATTATTATTGATAGTGCAACTATTTTCAAAACGTGTTAACCAATGTTTTAGACTTTGAATGTAGAAAGTAATGTTGGTATTCCAATAAATCCCCTTACTTTTTCACTACATATATCCGGCCAGGTTAAGAATCATCATCAGGTCAGGAATATTTACTATTAAGTAATAACAAAATGTTGATGATGATGATCACGAATAAAGAAATGTTATTTCTTAAATATACCCGAATATTACATACGGGGTCTCTCATCATAATGGTCACGATGCGATGTTTTAAGACGTGACCGTTCTGAAATTTTGATATTTTTAAGTTGACCTAGCTTTGGAAGCGTTGATAATTAATTAAATTTACGATGAAAAAAAAACATATCAACGTCCTAGACAAGTTGCGTGTTGGTTTTCCGGTTAAGCTAGTGACTGGTGAACCAGATAACATACATTATAACCACTTATGAACTGATTATAGCTGAATCGATGGTTTTCCGCAACAATATACATAAACTCGGGAGTGAGTAATATAAAGGAAAACATTAATGGGCAAAATTTTTAGAAATACGCTTAACCCTCAAGGAAATACCTATACACAACGGTTTCTGCATCAATATAGGAAAAAAACAACTCGATAAATAATAAAAATAAGCAAAATAAAATATCAACACTAACAAATTGAGTCATAGTCACTTAAATAAATAATAATTATTAATATTATTAAAAAGGAAAAACTTTTTAAGATTTTTTTGTAGCTTCGGATTAAGGCTGCCATCGAATGCAATTATCGTAACGCAATATTAGAAAATAAATAAATAAATACACGAGTTATGTGTGGTACAATCAGCAGTCGCAGACCGTAGTGTTGTTATCGAATGAGGAGACACTAAACCAGTAGTGCACGTGTGCCACCAGCCAGCCGAGTCCGAGTGAAAGTTGTTCATACGTGTGTTGCAGCTTTTGACATTTATTTTCTACGGTACCGATAGCGACGTGACTGAGTTGTCTGCCAAAGCTACCTTATGTGGCAAAGATATCGCTTAGATAGTGTTGTATCGTATCTCTAAGCAGTAGTATCATAAAAAATATTAGATAACGGAGTTAAGAAAAGAAATCTAGCTCACTCTCTCCGATAGTCTGAATTAGGGTTAATGAACACGTGTTCGAAATCTCAATCTTCACATACGAAGGTATAATTAGAGTCATTTATCAAAATTATCGTTTCTTTGCGAGGATCAAAGCCAAAAATCTTTCATAAGTAGTCATTGGCTGATTTGCCTGTGACTTTTTCACTTTAAAAACCTCGTCTCGAATACACTTTCTTCACAATTTGTGGCTACATAACTGCGGTCGGCATTAAAAAACAAAAAGACAACAGATTCATTACGTCATGCCGCCTACCAAGTTGACAAATCCTTTGCGAGCATACAAACCAGGACGGGACCTTGAAACATTCACTGCAAACACTATCAAGAGGAATCTTTCGGCTGTGGCTGAGTCGGCGCCCACGAATTTGCAAGTGTTTACAATGTGCTGTGCATATTACAAAACAATTGTTGATATTGGACAATTTAAAAAACAGACTTTGTTTGCATAGATGATTTCTCACGTAAGCAAGGTCTCGATGCATGGGTAAAAATATCTAGTCCAAGTCCATAAACATCGTATACGAACGTATTATGTAACCATGCATTGGTTCATTTTGTTTTCCAGTAGCTAGAAAACTTATGTATATTAAGCCAAACGGAGATAATTAGCGAAGATGTTGGGCAACGAACGGCAGCAGTCGGGATGGAATAAAGCGCAACGACGACGGTGAGTCACGGCAGCAACTTGTGCAACGGCTTTGCACAACTAGTCCTCGAACCCTCGCAGCCAGTGTGATACTGTTTAATTTCAGCCGAACTATTCGTAGCGATATTTTGACGGGTAAATCATATGGTCAGGGTCGGATTACACTTTTATAAATTTGACGAGACAATGGTTAGGTAAAAAAACAGCAGCATTGTAAATTTAAATAAAGTTTTAACTAAACTATTTGATTATTTTCAGCAGTATCCCTATCGTTACTCAGACATTATGTACCTAGTCGTCTTATAAATTTTATGAAACGAATATCGTTAACTACACTTGATCATGTTCTATTTTATAACAAAGGTTGTATCTATTTTATTTCAACAAGAAATTAAAAAAAAAACATATGTGCACGCTACGAGACGACATTGCTTCATTATAATTTTTATTATTTGTTAATAACATAACCTCAAACGCTCAAAGACATACACTCTTTGTAATGTGAAATGGTAGAAAAGGGGCTGTTAGATGATGCGTTTCGCCATTAGAGTACATACGATACGCTCCACTCGTGCTGGCGCATGCTCTTCTGGAAGGCGTGCGACTTGGGCGTCCAAGAGTCCACGCCGAGGTAGAGCGCGGGCAGCTCGGCCACCTTCACCTCCAGCCGCTCCACGAGCCTCTGCTCCACCACGGCCTTGGGCCCGCTCGTCAGCCGCTGCTCCTTGCCGCCCCGTCGATCCACACCTGCATATCCATTTATTTTCTCCCCGTTGCAAGACGTCACGCTCTTCGGACTATCTGTGCTGAGCAATTTACTCTTAACGGTGTCCGCCTTACCGTAACTTTTATATTGCATTGACTCTATTCCGTTCGCTGTTCGCGAATATTTCAAAGAATCATATGAATCGCCATTCAGGCTACTATATTCGATATTATTTAGGTTATCAACGCGTTTGGACGCCGCGTCGTACCCGTTTCGTTTAGTGTACCGCTCTTCATTACTCAGCTTGAGAAATTTATTTTCGAAACTATTCTTACATTTAGGAACATTGTTTAGGTAGTCGCTATAACTTAAATCTTTGTGTAACCCTTTATCACAGCCTTTTTTGAGTGTTTCTTGTATGTCGATGCCGTTTCCATTGACGCGGCTGTAGCTGAAGCTTGCAGGCTGGTCGTTGTTTGCTCTGTTATCGATGGAATCCGTCCGTTCGCTATCCTTACTTTCGAATTCGTGTTTAACGAGTGCAACGCGCGAAACGTCACCGTTCACGCCGTTTTTGTATTGCGTTTTAGAGGCGAAATCTGCGGCGGTAATGCCAACTCTGTTCTGTTCGCTAGGGACGGTCCACGTGTCGTGTTTCTTTTTATCGCTGCTCTTCGATGACCACGCCTTCGCAAGAGCCGCCTTCAGTGCTTCTCGTCGTTCGTGCACGCTCACCCTTGGGTACTCGTGTATGGGAACTATGGCAGGAGCGTACAAAGTCGACCGAGGCGTTGCACGCGTTATGCGGAAACTTCTGAACTCCCTGTTGAACTCAGAGTTCAAAGAATAAGCCGGTATCCTCGAAGTCACCATTTTGAGATCAAGATTTCCAATTACTTTTTTAAATTTGTTCACTAGTAAACTTGTATTTTCACAGGGTACACTGATCACATATCGACTCTACCTGTAAGTTTAAAAAAAAATGTGTTGATCTGAATTCCACTGGTTTTAATAAAACGGAAAGGGCTCGTATCAAATATGAAATGCACAAGAACTTGAAGAAGGATATTGCGCGGATGTGTCGTCGGAGTGCACGCGGCGACCTTCGCGGTGGGCGGCGCGGCGCGGCGGGACAACGCACTGGTCAACGAACCGCCCCGGCCGGCGACGTCCACTATGCTACCAACTTGCATAATTTATATCACTGTACCCCTATCCTATCACTTACGCAGTTATGCCCCCGATCGCGGTATGCATCAATTACCACATATTCATATCACGTTTTAAATGCACCGATACATTGCTTAAATATTTATGACCGTTCGTCGGTGATAGATGTGTCTATTAAGTTGTGGAGTGATAAGACGTCATTCGAGCATGTTTTGTGGAGCAATTATGCCGTATAAGTGCAACGAGTGTCGCCTTGGTGGTGTCCCGATATGGCTAGTGGAGCTGCTGCCATATGGCCTGCGGCCGACACATCCTCGCCTGTCTCCGCACTCCATCCAGCTGCATCAACAATATTTTACTATATTCTTACAACTTTTTTGGGTCACATTATTATGCATTACATAGTTTATTACTATGCTAAAAACGCAACACGATTACAAAAGTACAGTCATTATATCTTGAGACATTGAACTCGAATTAATTAACTTTTTATCCAGATCTAATTTAGTATCCATCCAGAATCTATTTTATTCAATAAGACCAATATGCATTACTATGATTAAATGCGTTAAAGCTGCATTGTACATATGAGATAACTCGAGCCCTGTTTGTTGATATAGGTATTTAAAAACAGTAATTGTTCTGTTATCAAAGTGACGAAGGATAAACACACACATTCAGTATCGTTTAGCTCAACACATTTTTATTTATGATCGCGATCGCCGTTACACTTTTCTTTGAGAATACAGACACTTTTAAAGTAGAACACTGACACTTGCGGTGGCTGCCTGCAGCCGTCTATGAAACGTATTGGATCGGTGTTATGTTTATTTGGATACGCGCAGCGGAGGATAAGACGAGTGTGTTGAGACAAAGGAGAACAGCCACCGGAAGCGAGTGCGTGAGTGTAGCGGGCGGCTGCGTGCATACCTTCTCGTCGCGCGCGCGAGAACTGCGTGCGGTGTGCGTGCACCGCTGCGACTGAACTGACTGAAGGGACGCAACGCGCGGCCCGCTGCGAGGACCCCACCGCTGCGCCGCCTCTCTCCTACGACCAGGCCACTCTTAACACCAGAGCACTACGGGCGGAATCGCAGGAGCACTGACCTTCGCTACCACGACAGCGTGTCGTCGACATGCGAGCTATGAGCCAGTTCGAGTACTTGACTGCACTGGCCCGAATGCACTATTTGTTCGAGTTTTGTTTTTGCTGTATCATGTTTGTGAACAAATGAAATGTTATACCGTTTTCATTTAAACATCTTTATTCTGTAAGTTCTCTCCTCGATCCATACAGAACTTGAAGCATCGTCTCGTAGGAACACATCGATTTTTTTTTTTTTAAATTTATCCGCATCAACTTAAACGCAGTTATTCTATGAATATAATAATTAATAAGCAACATTCGTGAATATTATTAACTAAATACATTTTCGTAACTTGACGCGAACTTTGCTGATTTCACTTCGGTTAGTTCCGTAATGAATGACGCGACTAGAGAGCAATATAAATTTTGGAACTACAGTAATGCACGATCTCACCTTAAACAGTTATTGTACAGCAACTAGAGATATTTTTTTACCTGAAACAAAACAAATTATTTTGTTAGCACATTCAATTTCACAGTTTAATCATAAACCGAATTTTAATGTAACAAAAATTTAAAAGTAAATACAACAAGTAAAATGATCACTGGTGAGGTTTTAAAGGCCGAAAGAATTTCGAAACAAATGCATTACCAGAGGATTTTAATATATGCATTTAGGCCACCGACAAAAGCAACGCACGATTATGATAAATATAAAACACACATGGGAATGAATAAGTAAAATACATTGCCTATCGATACTTACTAAACTAATATAATTTACAAGTAATGTAGACATATAAATTTGCTGTATCATGTTTGTGAACTAGCCAGGACAAGTAGGACTGGATGGACTATTATAGGTTTCTATACATTTATCCCTTCTTGAAAAAGTTTCTGAAAAAATTTATCAGTAACCAGTAGTTTAAACTATGATAGTAAAATTAACTATTACTTAATCTGTGGTGATGGTAACATTGTTTTGTTTATCTATTCTTGCCAGACTTTCGAAACTTATGAAAGTGCGTCATACTGTAACATGAAAAAGTGTCATCGTTTTACTGAAATATTTTCTTCGAACTTGGATTTATTTATTTATTTAGGCACTCTTTAGTAGTTTTTAGGTCATAAGTAACTCTTAATATTCGAGAAGTACAGTATGTATTGCATAGATCAAAAATAAAGCATTCTGATCAGACATAATATACCTATTTTTAATAATTTACCTTCTGATCACTATGATGCTCTAAATTATATTTATAGCGTTATAGTATTTTAACTATATACAAATAAGAAATATAAAATCCAATGACAATCTTATAAAATAAATCATTCTGAAGATTATTTGAGTATTAAATTTGAATTTGTTTTATTATTATTAACTTCTATTAACTATTCTAAGCAAAATGTTGTAACCGATAAAATCGTTGATTATTGTGTTAATTTTATTCTAATAGTATATAGTAATTTTGAGCAATAAGTCACAATTACGAATATAACAATAAATATAAATTTAAGCAATTATATTGCGACACTTATAAATTACAATGAAATAGTTACTTGAAAAAATAAAAAGTTGTAAGCAATGCCTCCTAATCTTTTCTCGTGGGCGTCTGAGAGGCGACTAAGGGTCTACTTGTATGCGTAAGCGCAAACAGCACATATAACAGCAACGGGCTCACACAAGTATGGCTTAAGAGTTTCATAAAAATAAAGAATTGGTAGTATAATGGGCACGGTTAGTGTAGTCACTTTTTCGTAGTACAATTTTCAAATTCAAGTAATAACAACATCGCTTTGGGCATACTTGGACTACAGCATGTAAGATACGATACTACTACGATACGATACTACTACGATTATAATTAGTCTTTGTGGCCTCGGTCTTAGACCCAGACGTCTCGAGTTCGATTCCCAACCTCTGATATACAGGTATTACATTCGGTTTGGTTGGTAGGTCTGTTCTAAGTCCGCTTGAATAGCTTCCACCATGTCGCCATAGCAATAATATTTTGGAATAAAAACTTTAAAAAATCATAGCTAACGCGGTCTGGTAAAAACATTTCAAACCTGCATTGGGCCAGTGTCCCTACTGTCTACGTTATCAGTATATCTACGAACAAGATTTTGCATTGAACATAAGAGATTGATTAAATAATAAATAAAAACGTTTCCTGTTCAAGGAACACCTTATTGCACGAGCAGTCCCATGTTAATACAGTTGTACGAGTAGTAGGGACAAACTCCTAGTATGAGAAAATACAAATACATTTCGATAGCTATTTTTCAAACGGCAAGAGGCGAATATTCAAGTTACCGAATAAAGTAGAAAGTTGAAAGGCATACTGACAACAAATTGAATTAATGGCTTACAAGATTCATCGAAGTGAATTACTACTTCCTATGATTTACAGTCGAGTAACATAAAAAATATATTTTATGACTAATGATTTCTTTTTTGGGACATGTGTCCCAAATATGCAAAGAATATTGATTTGTTTTATTGAGGCGAATTGATTTGTTACTTTTAAATGTATTAACTAGACAATTTGTTTCTGAGCAGGCTGAGAAAGGCAGAAAAGATTATACATTTTGGAAAAGTTAATGTATATTACACTCACCTTACTTTTTTATTTCTTTAAGTTACATCTCAATACGGTGTCAATATTTCATTGCTTATATTCAATTGCACTAAATTCAATCAATATTTATTTGCAATAAATATATTTGTACTAGTACTTAAACATGTATGCGGCATATTTTCACTTGTGGTAAATATAAGAAATAAAAAGAGCATTATTAATTATTCTGTAATGTTTCACTCGAATATGCGCTCCTATGGCCTAACCTTAATTTGTTGACATTAGAAACAGCTTTGTTATTAAAATGAATAAGCTTTATAACAATAATAGTAATAAAAATTCCTACTTTTATTCCTAACCGTAATCATGGTGCAATTATTATAATGAAGTGTCGAAAAGTAACTTTGAGATGTGTAACCAATAGAATTTCCCTGAGACACCGTTACATTCTTCTTTTTCGCAACCCACACGCGTGTCACTTTATAACCCTAAGTGGATACAATCAAACAAATGAGCAAAGTAATACATGCAAAACAGCAAACAGATATCGAGAGCTACGCTTAAAGGCGAGCGCGTCAGACTATTCAATTGGCGGCACGTAAATGGCAGCAAAAAAATAATGGTGCCGGAGGCGGCGAGCGCCGACAAACGGCGAGGTCCAATGACCCAAATGGCTCATTACTAGGCCGCCTAGGCTAACGAAAGAAAAATCGGTCACTGTCTACCAGCATATGCCATTACCAACTCACCTCACTTAGCGGGCATGCGCCTTGAGAAACTTACCAGATTGCCAATTAGTCTCAATTGATTTATTATGGCTTTACCAGAATAATGAACTCCAGGAAGAGTTCAACTAAAAAAGGTAGTTCACAGTACTATTTCCGTAAAAGACGTGTCGTGTCATAAGTTACGCATAGATTATATTTCTACAATGAACTCAGATCAAAATGGGTTGGTAGGCTACAAAAACCACTCCGAAGATGGATCTACTTTACAAATACTCCTTATAAAAAAATAAGGAACATGCTACGCATTAGTTAAACTATCTAAATCAGTACTCTTATTATTCACGCTTAACCAATGACCAAAGTGAACTAATCCTTATGCTTTATATGGCACTCCTACAGAAACCTGATCCGGCTAGCCAGTCCAACACAATCAAAACAATTTATCAAAATGGCATCCATAAATGGACTTCCTGGAGCCCTGGGATTCTTCATTAACCACTTAAGCTAAACTATATAGGTACCTAGGTAAGCGCAAAAGCTATTAATTGCATATCATTATTAATTAGTTTATCACTGGGTAATATTTTAAACGGTTTTTAATCTGTACTAACCACATAAAACCCGACTGTAAAAACTAAAGATCACAGGTAGGTGGTAAATGCTTGAAAAGCTTTTTTCAGAAATTCACTTAAAAGTGGTGATAGGAAAATTGCTGCGACTGTATGTGCCTATGTCTATCCGTAAACCACGCTGCACAATCAAAATGCATTTTAATACGCCCCTTAAACATTTTTGTACAGTTTATTTTATTTTAAAGTCGTTTTAAAGTTTTATATAATTAACTAGCTGTGCTCGCGACTTCGTCCGCGTGGAATAGTGACTTTCGGCAGCATTTTTAATTTTTTAGGCTCTTTTCCCGTTTTTGCAACATTTTTCACTGATGCTTCGCTCCTATTGGTCGCAGCGTGATGTTATATAGCCTAAAGCCTTCCTCGATAAATGGACTATCCAACACAAAAAGAATTATTCAATTCGAACCAGTAGTTCCTGAGATTAGCGCGTTCAAACAAACAAACAAACAAACAAACAAACAAACAAACTCTTCAGCTTTATATATTAGTATAGATACCAGAAATATTTATTCTTTTGGATTTTTTTTCTGAATTCGTTCCTCTTATTTATTAGGGCTAGCTAAAAACTGTCTTGATTGATTTTGTTTTTAGTTTTAGTCTGAGCATCTAGGAAGAACCGGCGGCGTTCGGTAGCATTACGAATTTGCTAAATAAAACACATGTTGAGTAGATTATGCCTTTTGTGATATTGGTTGGTATAACAATGTTTTTTAATGTTGATTTGTTTTTTGTCAATCAATTAGTTATTGGAAGGCTCAATCACCATCTTTTAACCACACTCGTTTAATTCAATTATTGCATGGTCATGTACAGTCGGCGGCAGATCAACCTACCCAAATCTGTCAAATTTCTCTAATGAATATTGATCCTTATAACCAAACGATAAAGTTCAAAATTGATTGTAGAAATTTGACAGTTTTGTGTAGGTTGCTCTGCCGCCGTGTGTACGAGTTTTGTTTACTTTTGTGATGTTCATACATTAGATTTTGTCTGTAAAAATTAGATGTGTATGGACAGCTGACCCGAAGGGAAGTGTACCCAGTGCCATGGAGTTATTTCTCTCGGAGAAAACGAAAGGGTAAAAGGGTAAAAGTATATCCCTGTAAAACAATTAGCGCTGATAAGTCGACATTTCTGCAATTAATCGCCGTCTAGTTACCGAATATAACAGTGATCGACAAACTGCCTTCTAGACTAGTCGGTGCATCCCTAGCTACAATAAATGGCACCTGTCACTATTATGCACAGGTTAGTAAGGTCAGCCCCAAGGATATGCTGTTATTGTAAATTACCGTTACTCGGAGATTTTAAATTTGTGCGCAATGAAATAAGTTAAAGAAATTGTAGTTTAAGTCTAGTTTCACAATTAGTAAATTATTGGGGACAAAACATAATGTAACATTCTTGTGACCAAGAGTAATCAAAGATGATGCGTCAAACCAGACCTTAATTGTTCTGGCATTAGAGGACGGTCGGTCACGCAAATATTTCAAAAAGTAAAGCAATAATAACTGAGTCAAATGTAACGGTTAACGTTAATTATTGAGGTCAAAATCACTCATACGTCTAACAGAACATTACTTGATGTAGCGTTCGTCATCGTTTAACTTTTTCTTATGTCGCAATATTCACAATATTCACACAAGTATTTTTTACACATACGAGTATTTGTTTTGAATCTGAATTTGCTTTAATATCCGCAGATAAAATAATACTTTCGTCAATATTTAACTTTCGCTTTGAGTCTTATGTAGTCTTCAAAACTGTCAAATCAACGTATCCAAAACAGTCAAATTTCTTCAATAAATGTTCAACCATTATCCCATATACATAAAGTTCAAAGTCTATTGAGGAAATTTTAGAATTTGTGGTAGCCTGATGTGCAGGCGGGTGTATTTAAATTGTCTTCCAAAAAATGTGTTTAATCATAGTTTCCTGTAACTTACGGTTGAACTAGGTGCCTGAAGCTGTTAAAAAATCTACTGTATTTCGAAATATTTTTTTTGTTTTTTATCTACGAGTACTTACATATGAGTATTAAACTGTATTTACTGTATTGTCTGTCGGCCAAGGCAAAGATAAAATATTTCCACCATAAGTAAAAGTTGAGATCGTGAAAAAACGAATAAATCGTCCTAATAAATACGGCCAGTCAGAGACAAAAACAGTTAATCTAATGCATCAAATTAAACGGGACGTTTAATTATTTTTTACCTTTGTACCTCGAAACAGGAGAAATCGGTCCGTCGACCTGCATTAAAAATACCATTCCCACAAAGATGTGCCAGTTTGCCGTGCTTCCGAGAAGCACAACAAAGATCCTGTACGTGTTTGTGACTCACGCCTCTGGTAGAGCCTTCTCCAGACAACGAACAAAAAGACAAGCCGGACATACAAAACGACGAATTCCAAGTTGAAGAATTAAACACAAACAAACAAGTTTGCTATAGGAATAAAATTTTTTGAGTTCTGCAATTTTCAAATAATGATGTTTTCTTATTTTAGATCACGCTTGCATAATCAATCACTAATAACTAGAGGAATTATTTGATTGAGACATTGTTACAACATTCTACATTTCTTTATTATATTCATATTCACTTTGTTAGGTTAATAAACAGTTTCCTTTAATATCAGTACTAAGCTAAAATAACCTTTTCAAATAGGGAAACTAAAACTTTTCTACTAATCTCATACTAAATGAATGGGAGTGTTTAATGTCAAAATTTTGGATACACTCGTTTGATTTAAAAAAGTTATTGATGTAATTTTACTCATTAGGTAACGTAATTTCGATATCAGTTTAAACTTTTTTGATATCTGTAATAGTTACGGAATAATCGCCTGGTCACACTTAACGATTACACCCTGTATACTGTGGTGATCGGAACTCCTTTCTTCGGGCAGCTCTGTTGTGGCACACGGCGCGGCCTAAGTTTTAAAAGTAGAACGTTAGGAAAAGTCAAGAAAGAAAAAGAAGAAAACAAGAGAGGAAGATGGAGTTTAGACAGCGAGCTAGGACATTGTAAATTGTCTCTCGATAATACATAATTCCAGTTATTTTGCGTTCTTATTAAAGTCTTACAGTACCTTAAAAAGTAGATCATAGCTAGTGATCGTGATCGGAATAGAAATCAATCACAAAAAGCAACGTATGTACAGGTCAGAGAGTGATAAAATACGACGTAGGTAATTTATAACAAAGAGCAAATTCTTAAGATGTTTTGTATCATAGAACATATTTTAATTATGTAAAATCTTTTCAGTTTTTGCCCTAAGCCGCGTGATTGCCAGAGGTGTAGAGATGCAGATATTCAGGGACTTTTTAACTAATGAGCTGTCTTAGTAGGACGACTATAAGTTATTCTTCAGAATTAATATATTTCGTAAGCATTAATTTAAGTAAAACATAAAAAAGGTGTTTATTATCCATAAATATTATCCTGTATTGGCAATAATAGCAGAAAAAGTAAGTGACCCTTCGGCTAGATGGGAGAATGGAATGCTGTAAATTATCCTTTATCCCAATAAGTAGTCTGTTCGCGAATATTTAAATCTGTGACCAAGTGATAAGTGTGTCTGCGTTAGTAATTGGGGCAGAAAGTGGCCGTACTGCTGCTGTTGCATACAGTTCAATTCGTCGAACGGGCGCGTAGGAGTCACCACCGCGCATTACCGACGACGACGACGAGTCGCTCGCATCCTTCATACACGAAATTGCTTGTTCCCATAATTTGTATTCGGGGTCGCCGTCACACTTATCATGTGCGATTAGAAAGGAGATGGCAATTGTACTGCGGCGTAAAAATGATCCTCATGTGGGTGTGTCGTGTTACCATACACGCGTTTCGGAGAAGTGTTGTACAACTTAAATATCTAATAATTGTATATAACGTTACATTTCATGGCGTATAAGTGTAGAAAGTTCGTACTGTGGCCAAGTGACCTTGTCATTTCTGATATCCTTTTAATCGTTCAACATGGGTAGTTACCAGCAATGCTAAGATCATTGGCACTTTAACCAAATGACTCAAAAAGTGCGTAAACTCTTTGTGTGCGCGATGCGGAAGAGTGTAATTTTCTTAAGAACGGAAACGTACAAACGATTGACGTTATTATATGACACGTCATATTGTTAACAAGTCAGTGTGAGATACAAATAAACCTTTCACTTATAATAACTACTTTTGAAAAAAGGGAAATCATGTCACTTTAGACGACAAACGATAGCAAATGACATGCTGCTGCACGGGCGAGCAAAAGTCGAGCCTGCAGACTGGGCAGCGCCAAAAGACGGTGAAAACAAAAGTGATTTCCATTTAAGCGGCATGACAATATCTGCCCGATTGCGTAAATGACAAATTAACTTGCGCATTATAAATAACGGATGATCACTTACGGTCAAATTCCGATACATAATTCTGGGCGATAGCAAAAATTTATTTTATTTATTTATTTATTTCTAGGAAGATTTACAGACAAATAACATCTTATAGTTAAGGTTAATAAATAGACATAATGCTATTAACAAATCTTCACAATTATAAAATGACGAAGAAAGTATTAATAAAGGTGGTAGACTTCACAAATCAAGATGATAAAGATGTTCATACCACCTATGTATGCATACCTTCAACCTACATAAAAGATAAAATGTATGATCTTTACAACTACTATTACAATTTATAGAGCCGTGTATGTAAGTTATGAGTTAAAAGTAAATCGATTTACAACGAACCATTGCCAGTTAAATACTTCCGTGAACGAACAAATTGCCGAAAGATCGTTTGTAGTGTTTTAGTGCGACGCCTCCGTCGATATCTGAACAATACGTGGGCGGCCGATGCATTGCCAGTCCTTAAACGGAAACCTTGTTTACCTACTTGTCTTCCCTTTAGGACAGCCGATATCGATGCCCCGCAAGGTCTCATCATATATGTGTTCATGCAACGTCCAATTTAATATCGTGTACAATCTTTCAATCAGGCCGTCCTTCGTGAGTCCAGCAAGTGATTGAATTTCCGTAATCGTGACCCGCGCCCGCCGGTGACCCACCGCACCGAGACTCACGAGTGCATCGCATTGTTTTGTTTTTTTTATAATACGTACAAAAAAGGGTATAAATGATAATATTAGCATATGTGACTATGTGCTGTCACAGATGGTCTTCAGTTAGTAAGCTTATCGAAGACACGTAAGCGTGTAACTGCACGGTATTGCATAAATTGCCAATAAAACGTCATAATATATGATGCTAAATATCTGTAAAGACATTGCTGTGACATGCTTCATCGTTTTCTATAATATATGCAGTATAAGGCGGAATGTGGTGGTCAATGTCAGTGCTACACATCGACGCGCTTTATAAACAAAGGCACATAATAACATGCACGAGTCAAAAAGTGTAAGTTTATAAAAGTCCTATGGCACGATTAATCCCACGTGCGCACGCATACAGTAAATTAAACCACTACATGAAACATATTGTTTTCTATACATTATAACGTAACTTCTGTTGCAATGCTCCGTTACATTAGCTAATGTCTTGGTTGTAATGTGAGCAAATACAGTATCGATAGAGTGTAAATCACATGATTATACAGCAAATTACTTTTTTAACATAAGAAACGGACTCCAACTGTTTAAGAAACACTGACACAAGGTAAAATACGTGACTCGAAATAACAAAACAATGAAAGTAAATAAAGCAATCCAAACCAATTTGTCGCGAGCATTTTTAGTAGGCTATTCGGGTTAACGTGATCATTTGCTGGTGATGAGTCAGGATTGACTTAACTGTACTGCTGTGGTGGATACCCTAAGAAAATTGCTCTATGCGTGGCTACCATTAATCTATCAGTAAGTAAAGTAGACCTTATTCGCGGCATCACCGTCCTCAATAAACGAGCATCATACAGTAATTATTTCTAGTCGCTGAAATTAACGCTAATGATGTAGGTAATGCAAGATAAACAGTTGACAGATATTTATTTTATTTTAGGAAGCTATTAAATATAAATAAAACATATGAACCACACTTGCACTTTTGTGTACCGTGTAAGTTATTGGAAATATTATTATAATGCGATCGCTGTAAGAAAACAACGAACTACCCCAAGAAAATAAAATTTTAGAAAGCAGTAATAACACTTTCGAAGAAAACTACACTGGCCTGCAAAATTAAGTATCACACTTTTAAAATTGCAAAAACTTTTAATTACACAAGATATACTTTCGAAACAAAAAGGAAAAATGTTACTAATGTATAATTTACTTTAGTTTCAAAGAAAACTGATAAAAATTGCTAAAACATTTGTTATTTAAAAATCTCTAACTTCTACAGTTTAGAAAATAAATAAATATTAAAAGTTACTAGTTGATAAATAAAATTAAAAGTTACTAAAGTTACTTAGTTACTACTTATTTTTGCAGGCCAGTATATATCAATATCTAAGGCAGGCTAACTAGGTCCACTAGTCACCAAGTCCTAATACAATTTTTTAACTCAAGAACACCCATTAAAAAGATTTTGTGATTCAGAGGTATGGCCTGTGCCTGTGCCAAATCCCCACATCTTTTATATTGCAGTACATTCAACACTTAAACTCATTACGCCAGTCTTTTCAATGTCGCTTTTGTTCATGTGTTTGCCGGTCACATTCGAAAGTAATGTCGAGTAGTGCGACACATTGACTGAAAATGGGGGCATCACTTAAATGTAGTCATCTTCTAAGTCATGCCATAGTTTTGTTTCTACATTCTAGGCTAAAAATACTTTAATGATGTCGCAATATTAAAATTTTTACATATTAACGAAGTGTTTATACCTGTGTTAAAATTTCATTAATGGAAAGGTCGCAAACATTTCTTTAGGTTCTTAGCCAAAAAAATTCGTTTCAGTTTTTATGGTTTAAGTAGGTACAGTTACAATTACGCTCACGATATTATCCATCAAACGGTAGACCGCAGGGAAACAAAACTGTACAATCGTACTTCCAAATGTAATGTGGACATTAAAGAATCTATCCAACTATTGGACATGCAAACCTACATTTATTATGATTTCAAGTTAAGCTAATCTACCTACAGTTATCGATAAACAATGGAATAACATAACTGTGTCTCGGTGAAATGACACACATGTAACGGATTTCCTAAGTATTTAACAAGTATGTGCATATTTTATTCGACTAACTTTTTTAGCTTTCATTTGAATACAATGAAGATCCATTATCAGATTTTCTGCGACGTAACATATTTAAATAATTAAATCAAGCACAACCGTTAACGAAACACTTGTGTAACTAGTGCGCCGCCTCGTATGCTCACTATTGCCCACGTTATTCATATTCAATAGGTACTTTTATTCGTTAATGACGGGGTAAACAAAATTGAATGTTTTTAATGACACGACTTAAATATTTTTGATGTGATTCCGTGAAATGGAGAGTAATTAATTAATGAATGTATTAATGGACAGATAAAAACAAGTTCGCTTTCACTAGCTGCGTCCGCCCACGGCAGCCGCCAGGTTAGTCGGCCTTACTACGCCGCAAATATAGTCAAAAATCAAGAAACTAACGCATATTGTAACACCTACAGACTTTTTAATTTAAACTAATTAGTCTCTTTTAATTTTTAAGCATTTGATTGACATGGTAATAGTGAAAGTGAAAACGCGTTACGGTGTCTTACTTCGACGGAGAAAGGCTTTTTGGATTTGCGTGGAGTATTTTAAATTTATCAAATTATACTGTGGCGCAGAAGACAGCGTTTCTTCAATGATTACTAAATACACATGAAGTTGATATGTGGCCTACATTGTGCAAACGATGCGATAAATTTATCAAACTATAACAATTATGTACAGTTCATCAAACAATCCACCTAAACGGCATTATGACTAGGTTGCGGAGATTTATCATGTGCAAGTTTTTAAATTTATCAAATTATACTGTGGCGCAGAAGACAGCGTTTCTTCAATGATTACTAAATACACATGAAGTTGATATGTGGCCTACATTGTGCAAACGATGCGATAAATTTATCAAACTATAACAATTATGTACAGTTCATCAAACAATCCACCTAAACGGCATTATGACTAGGTTGCGGAGATTTATCATGTGCAAGTAGTTTGGGTCATTTCAAAGTTCAGTTGATTCATCTCATAATATATATTTAAGTTCAATAATCATTTTAAGAAAGTTTCAAATACTTTACTTTACACGATCATAAATACATGCAAGTCTAGAATAACAGAATTCCTCGCACACTGAATAGGGAAGCGCCGATCTGTTTTGTAGTTAATGGCGCTGATACATAAAGCGCAAATACGTCTGTACAACTAGTGTAAAATCACTTTTTAGTAAATGTGTAGATGTAAGCATAATTTGTAAAACCGGGCTCTTGAAGTTTATAATTCTAAATGTATTGTATAGTATACGATTTGGTAACGACATACATTTTTTGTAAATGGCATTACTTCCTTACGAGCTGTGCAGTTTCTTGCTTTCTTCTCCACAGCTAAAAGATATAAGTACTGATTATGTAGTAGGTAAAAAATGTACGATAAAAAGTACTTATTTAAGTTTATTTGTTTAGCTGAGACGTGGACACTCACGGTAGGGCTGGTCCACCAGTTTAAAGTCGCTCAGCGAGCTATGGAAAGAGCTATGCTCGGAGTTTCTCTGAAGGATAGGATTCGTAACGAATACATCCGACAGAGAACCAAAGTCATCGACATAGTTCTAAGAATTAGCAAGTTGAAGTGGCAGTGGGCCAGCCATATCTGGCGAATAACCGACAACCGCTGGGGTAAACGTGTTCTTGAGTGGAGACCACGACTCGGTAAACATAGTGTAGGACGCCCTCCGGCCAGGTGGGATGATGACCTGCGAAAGATTGCAGGTAGATGCTGGATGCGTCAAGCTGAGGACAGGGCGCTATGGCGCTCATTAGGGGAGGCCTATATCCAGCAGTGGACTAAGATAGGCCGATGATGATGATGATGATGATGATTTAAGTTTATTTGACTATATATAATTTACTCTGACTTTGACTTTCGTCCGGCTGACTTAGCCCCAGGGCTATCTTGAACGAACTTGCCTATCTGTCAATAGATATGATACTCCTAACATAGTCAGGCCGTGGTCTTACACGGTTAGATATCCGTAAAGGATGATCCCAGCTGAATTATCCTTCTATCGTTTCCTTATTCTCACTTACTATACTATTAGATGAGATGAAGGCCAATCGTATCCGTGATGTGGAATAAAAAAACAACAAATATCAAAAACAACTGCAAAGAGAAAAAACCGAAAAGAAAAAAACAAGCTCTAAGATCCCAGAATTTAATTTGAGCAATATTGAATGCAACGTGAAATATTTCTAAATACATTGAATATTGACAGTTGTCGCAGGCGGGGACAATCACCAACTAAAGAGAGTGCGGATTTAATTGAGCTAGCCACGGCCGCTTGGTTGATGATTGTCCCCGTCTGCACCAACTATCAATATTCAATGTATTTAGAAATATTTTACGTTGCTGAATGCAACGTAAAATACTAATAATATAACATTGCTCAAATTAAATTATGGATCTTAGAGCTTGTTTTTTTTCTTTTCAGTTTTTTCTCTTTGCAGTTATTTTTGATATTAATTGTTTTAGCAGTCGGGTTTTTGTTTTATTTTAATAATTTGGTTTATTTCAAACTGTTTAGTTTTGTAAAGTTAATAACCAAGCAGTTCAAAACCTACATAAAATAATTATATTAAAAGGCTTTACTCTTTTAAATAGCAAAGTCGTAGCGCATACACCAATTGGCGTAAAAACGAAACTCTTGACGTCTAGTACTTTTGACTGATAAGTTCTTAGAGTTTTTTGAAACATGGGAATAAAATCTGCTAATATGCCCGAACTAGCTAACCCGACCAAAGTTTTTACTTTTTTTTATTATTATTATTATTATTTTATAGCCTATGTCACTTCCACAGTCAAAACAAATCTAACGACACCTCATATGTTAAAATCCACTATGCCGTTTGGGCTGTAGGGCGTGCCAAAGAAACAGACAGACATACATACATACATACATACATACATACATACATACATACATACATACATACATACATACATACATACATACATACATACATACATACATACATACATACCTACATACACTTAAAAAACATAACCCTCCTTCTGACGCAGTCGGGTAAAAAACCGGACAAGTGCGAGTCCGTACAAATTTACAAGTACATATAGTTCAGGAACTGAGTCTCGAACTTTACCCGAAATTCAGTTTCCAAAACCTACAATTACTTTTTTTCCATTATTTTTATTTTTGACTAATAAATCATTTGTTTTTGTATTTCTTTATTATTATTACAAAGAGGGAAAATTTATTTTTTGTTTGTAATGATTTAACTCTAAAAATAGTATAGAAACTCAACCGATTTTAAATATTTACGCTGCTAGTGTATAATGTGCCTACCCTTAGATGAATGATTGGTCTCACTGCGCTCGACTAGATACCGCGCTACCTAAAAACAATAGCTCCATAAATGCGGCAACTCAATATTGTAGTGTGTGTAAGAACGGTGTCCTTCTTATTTCTTGTAGTATTATCTTTACACAGTTTAACTACGCAAACTGGCATTTTACTTCGGTTTATGACCAAAATTTAACAAAACATTTGGTAAGCGCACCTCACACACAGTTTGCAACGCGACTGACAGCAGGCGACTGACTCGGGTACGCCGACTTCGGCGTAGTATTTTTTGCCACATTTAACAAGTACGCCCGTTTATTGTTAGGTGCTTAACATACAAAGTAATCGAAAGGGCTGTAATAACGTTTATAGTCTGCTTTCTACGTGAACTGAATGTGACCTATGTTTGTTTAATTTCCTATAAAAATATAATATACATAATACTACTATGTAGGTACAAGACACTTAAGTATGTAGGACCTAATTAAGAATGTGTTTGATTACAAAATTAAAAAAGGACTAAGTTGGTACGCATAACAGTGCAAACTGTTACATACACCAAAGTTATTAGGTACCTATACATATAAAAGAAGGAAAAGGTATTACTTTTTTCATTCTTCGTCATAAATCGAAAACTATACAACATCATACGATACCCCACATGACACGGTGAACTTACTTCAAAATTTGAATCCCCGTATACTAGTTTTCAGATTTTTCCCTGTACTTGTAGTATAAGACGATATTACATGCCAAAGGACATCAGGCAAATTCCTTTGACAATAGACCCAAGAATGTATAGCATTTCTGTTTGTACAACAATGTAGGTATGTAAATAGTGGATCGTGGAAACTATTCAGAGTTTATCAAAGATTTTTATTAGAAGAGTTATTCACGTTTGAAATATTTTTCTTTGGTAACACTGACACTAGTATAGCAACACCTAGTAATTCAAACCAAACGTTTCGTTAAGTGCTGAATGAACACCAGTGTTCTCGAAAAAAAGGGGTAAAAGTGGGCGTACCGATTCAAATAAAAATTATTTATTATGTTTTCTTGTTGATCACAAAGATCTTAATAAAAACATGATACTGATGGAGAGTGCGGAATTCTGTTCCGTTCATTTAATCATGTGGTTGTAACCAAACGCTTCAGTTGACAGTGATTGACATTGTCAGTGACAGGCTGGCTGACAGATCCTAAGAACTATAGAAATCCAGTCAACTTCTGTCAATGTCATAGTCATCTGATGTAATGCGCCTTGTTCTTACTCTGAAGTTTCCATAATTCAGAGTGTTCTTACGCAAAAAAAATAGTGATGGCGGCCACAAAAGTGTCAGTTTTATAGTAGTAGGTTTGTTTTCTAATTAATTAATTTCAGCCAATTAAAGGAGTTTTAAAATAAAGGTGATACTGATTTAGGTATATAATTACACATAGTGTTTAAAGATAATAGAAATAAGTTTATACATTTTTGGGTCAAATGTGCCTGATGTCCTTTATTTTTTTTTCCTTTTTATTTCCTTTTTTTTTTTTTTTTTTTTTTTTTTTTTTTTTTTTTTTTTTTTTTTTTTTTTTTTTTTGTTCTAGGTCAACGAATTTTGATTCCCTGAGTGTCGAAATATACGTTTAATGCGACATAAACGGCCGTATCTTTTTTTTCGTTAACTTAGTAGGTAGTTTGATTTTTTCACAACTTCAAGGGACCGCAGACCTGAATATATATGGATTTAATTTCAACTCGATACCTCCACGCGTTCCCGAGATAAAGGGTCTTGACAGACGGACAACAAAGTGATCCTTCAGGGTTCCCTTTTTTTCCTTTTGAAGCACGGAACCCTAAACAAACAGTAAAGTGCGAGTTTAACAGAAACTAGCATGCAATGCAGACCGTTCCGTATTGTATAAAAAATATAACTAATGTTGTAGTTACATCCTTGTGTGTAATATGTAAAATCATATATTACCTTTATTGCATCTATCTTTTATATTTCAATATTAAATTTATTGTAGATTCTTCGTAGGTAATCTGAGAAAACCTTAAAATATTATTCAAATCTCGTAACAATAATACAATGCGAGGCCATGAGAGATGAGGAGATGGGACAGTATAGCAGTTGAAGCAATTATACGTTCTTGCATGCCTCCGTTGCAGACGTACTTTCTAGACGGTAGAGCGGCGGCGGCGGCGGCGGCGGCGGCGGCGGCGGCGCCGGCGGGCGGCACGTTCCACAATGAACAATCACAGTATTATACTTTTTGTGTATATTAGTAAAAGTAAACACATGGCTCGTAGCTGCTCAATGTACACATCGTTTTCATACCTACGAGGATTATGTAATGCACTGTAGTTAAAATTTAATATGGATTCCATTATGCACACGCGATAAGCTGTAAGGTTCAACACGCTCAAATAGGTAACCACTGAGTGTAACGCAGCTAAAGGTCACTCGTGTGTGGCGTCCGTGAAGGGGAAAGTATAAAAATAATCCTCTTTTATCTCAAAATAATAATGCAGCTATCAGAACTGAGTTTAATAAGCCTACACACGCTTTCGTCTCCCAAAATGGCGATAGCAATAACGATGAGTAATGAATAGAGAGCTGCTTTAATTCGCGCCGCTGCCTGCACCCACGCACTCGGTACACCGCGCATCCACTCGGAACAATGCTTACTGGTTTACTTTCTCGATTGACTCACACTGATTCATTGCATATGTCTAAAGATCGGAATTAGATTAATGATACCGGTCTAGATGGGGTCCCGACGTCTCAACTTTGCAATACCGCCTAGTATCACTTTCATTGACACCGATAAGTACTTACCCAATAAAAAGTTGTCAAAGAAAAACAATGAAGATCAGATTGTAAACTATGAAATAAAATAATGAGCATTACTATGGAACAAAATAAAAACCAAAAAGAGCCAATCTTTAAAAGAAACTATTACTAAAAGAAATTCGATTGTTAAGAAAAATTTTAAGTATTTTACTGATTTTTATCGAAACAAATCAAGCAGAACGGAAACTTAAAAATTAAAAAGCTTCCGCGACGGGCCTTTATTTAGCCAACTTTGGCCTTCATGTGAAGCAGCAGCAGGGTCACTTTGTCTAATAAAAGAAATGATTCTTGCCGTTCACCTCGGTAGTGTTTGGAATCGTTTTGTAAATATGTGCGTTGTGCACGATGCATCCTCGGAATGCATATGTATATCCTGTATGAAGCGTAGCCCCTACGCTGCGCAGGCGCACTCGTGCGCTAATGAACGCGTGTCGCGCCGCTGACCCCCGACCCACGCGGGTTCGACGGCCGCCCGCCGCCCGCGCCCCGCTCCTAGGCTGCCACTGCACCACCAGGACTACAACAGACGGCTTTTTATCATGTTTACTCAGCGACGTTTGCCTCTTGTTTACATATCTCACTCAACTCAATTGAACGTTGTTATCAATCATATATTTTATTAGTGTGGCACATCCTGCTTGTCCTTTTCAAGACAAGTTTGTTACACTAGATATATTGGCATTGCATTTAATGAGTCATAAAATAATAAAAGGAATTTTGCAGTTGTGTTTTATAAAGTACCTAATACAAACCACATCATAATAATATCATTAGATGTGTATACATATACTCGTATATAAATGATTATTGGTAGGAGCACTTTAGCATAATGTGCTTATTGGCAGTACAATACAAAGAAGTCTCGAATTATCGGCCCAATAGAGAAATATTATACACATGATAGCATTAGACATCATTACAGACTAAAGAGGTAATATGCCAATTGGTATATGGCCCGTTCTCCATATACATCCATAGGGAAGGCTCGCCCCCAGCAGTGGCGACATAAAAATGGGTGATGATGCTGCCGATAAATTGGTATGTTTAAATCAGTATTACCCCTTACTTTATGTAAATCGTGCCTTTTAAGTATAAATTTAAAACGCAAGCAAATAATGAAATATCTCTAAATGGCAACAGACTTGGGTAAGACGTTGGTAGCTGAAGCCAGGCGATGTAGACATAAAATAAACCATACCGCCAACAAGAGCGATTAAAATAATTATATACCCTTAGCTGGGATCAAACCCAGGACCTCTGGATCCGTGACAGACAACGAGACAAATAGACAACACATTTAAATTAAATATCTACAAAATTTATATTAGGTATCATGTGCAATGAGCTTACGCATATTTCTCCAACAATGTGTCTTATTTATGACTAGCTGTGCTCGCGACTTCGTCCGCGTGGAATAGTGACTTTCGGCAGCATTTTTATTTTTTTAGGCTCGTTTCCGTTTTTGCAACATATTTCACTGATGCTTCGCTCCTATTGGTCGCAGCGTGATGTTACATAGCCTAAAGCCTTCCTCGATAAATGGACTATCCAACACAAAAATAATTTTTCAATTCGAACTAGTAGTTCCTGAGATTAGCGCGTTCAAACAAACAAACTCTTCAGCTTTATAATATTAATAATATAGATTTATGATATTACTAACTAGCATAAGCACGCGAGTTGGTCAGCGTTGATTTCGTATTTTGCCATTTTTTAAATATAGCCTATGTTACCCGCAAGGACTTGTATCATTCTATCAGAGAAAGAATTTTTGGAATTGGACTAGTAAGTAGTTCCAGAGATTACTCTCCTCAAACAAACAAAGTCACTAACTGTACTACTTTATCAATAGTATAGACTAGCGTTGTAAAACCATCTCAGCTAGCTTCAAATACGTAATGTTTTACATTATTGTTTTATTTACTTTAAAGACAAATCATGACGGCAATATGTGGAATCTGCTATACGATAATGAAGGAAACTGTTAAACGATTCGTCTAACCGGATTGGATATAGAAATATTTATTTTCTTTCTTGTGGACTTGCATCTTTTTATTAAAAATATGTACCAAGCGATCGATTGATTTCAACGACAACCAATTAGATTAAAAACTTTTTAAAAAATGTTAATTTTAAATATTTATTATTATTTTAATTTTAGAAGACAAATTTTTAGAAAATTAATTAGAGTAACAACATTTTAAAAATAGATTAGGTTTTATCTTTTGGAAAACTTTATCTATAATGAGAAAAATAGTTAAGTAGCGGAAGAAATCTTATTCACAATTGAAAAAAACACCTCTACCACAAAACGATGGCTTTAGACACTACTTATAAAACAGATGCTGTCATTTTTAGCCTATTTTTTTTATACTTTTAGATAGAGACACAATATTTTAAACACGTATTTAGCCATTGTTTAACTTTAAACACTGTTTTGTAGTATAAGGGATAGTATTTAAGTGATAAAAATAGTTTTTGTCAATTTTGGCTTTGGTAAGCAGTTAAATATAAATCAACAAGGAAAGTTGCACGATGGGCGCTATACTTATAACTATAGCTAATACACTTGTATTAGCTATAGTTTCCTCGATTTCACATTGATGTCTCCAAGTCGCAGTCGACGAAGCAAGACCGGTATTGAGAGTTGAAAAAAACCATGAGTTTTTCTATAATTGTCTGGACAAGCGGGGCAGCCTGTGCGCACCTGCTGGCAATTACACATAAGCGACGTGTGCAGTTAAGAACGACCAGATACTTGCAAAACCCGTCATAGGCGAAGTGAAACTAGACGTGCTTTACCGTATTTTATGCGACTCTTTTATGTGCCATGTACTACAAAGTAGTTATTACGCTAAGGCAACAAGCAGTCTACAATCACAAAATATTCTAATAGCATTGCAGGTATATAGCAAGAAGGTTTGGCTTTTGCCAGTATAACTCCCGGTTTCGAGGCGTTGTTGGGTTGGTCGAGAGCGGGGGGATAGTGTGCAATTGCGAGGTGCACAATTCTTGTCCGTAGGCGAAGGCAGCGGCCGGGAGTCAACGTACTGGGGACCGGTTCACTAATCGATCCCGCACCGACCCGTGCTCCTGTCCGCACCTAAACATCAACTAACGGCTTCTTCGCAACCAGCCACGACCAGATATTGCTGCTCGGTGCACTTTCTGCATTACTCGCTAACCAGTTGTTAAAGTAACATGTTTTTATACCGCAACGAATAATCTGCATAGAATATTAATTTGTTCTAGGATGTTTTAATGTGAGCCACTGATCCTGTGTGTATTTTCTTAAGATGAAAAGCATTATTTTTCTGAGAATTTCCCTTATTTAAATTATTTTACTGATTACAACAATTTGTCTAAATATTGTTCGTGTCATAATAGCCAGGTTAGACGGTCACTTGTTTAACTACATTACGTAAAAACGGAAACAAACTATTGGTGTAAAGTCATTATGTCACCGTAATGAACGCCTAGCCGGCGGGCGGACAGCACAATGGTCGGTGTGTTGGCCGTTTTCTCTAAATCTATCCGATCGAGCATAAAAGTCCGCGTCAATCGTGCTAGCCGCTTTCCGCGAACGTGACAATATAGGACCATTGTTTGAAGTTGGTGCAAGTCCCCGACGCCAGGAAAGCGTCGCTTGTATGCCATCTATAGAAGAAGATGAACTAAAGAAGCGGATCAATTGGAATAAATATATTATATAGCAACATAAACAAGTGACTACATTTAGATTACTGAAACAACTTTTACGGATCTACTCGCGTTTATTTTACACATTACTTATTTAATGTTTATCCTGATGTTTCGACTAAACAAACTAAATAAGTAATGTGTAAAATAAACGCGAGTAGATCTGTTAAAGTTGTTTCATTTCAATGTGTAGTGTTCGCGTAAACTTCAGAAAACAATATTTAGATTACTGTTAGTTCCAAAAGTGTTGTTGTCCAAGTAGGAGCCAAGAATGAATATTTCAAGATTTTACGCAAACATCCGAGTCGTCATCATCATCATCATCTCAGCCAACATCAGAGTATTTTAACAAAATTTATTTTAATAACTAGCCTACTTAATTTTATTATTATCATGCATGATTGATAAATTAATAATGAAAATAATCATCGCCAGATTATAAATCGTCACTTAAGTAATAAATTAAAAATTATTTCCATTTAGCATGCGTTACAAAAATATATCAGTTTTAGATGGCCCCTACACTAGGCTGTGCCTGACCTGTTAATAACCAAGTCAAAAAAAAAACAAAATTCAAAATCATTTATTTAGTTTAGGCTACAAATAGCTCTTATTAACGTCATTTTGCCATCGGTTCGTAAGTCTATCTACTTTGGGCGGGAGATCTTGTACTGAGAAGAACCGGCAAGAAACTCAGCAAGTGTCCAGCTCTATTCTCCCTTACAGCGTCATAAATATTGGAAAATGCCCTATTATAAAAGAACACTTTCCATCACAAATAAAAACACAAAATATAAAGGACAATCACAACATGACTAAAAACACAAAAAAGAAATTAAGTATGCAAAAACATTATTTATATAATAATAATTAAAGTAATATTAGAGTCTAATAAACGACGCTATGTGAACAAGTCTGGCACCCTAGAACAAAGTCTTCTCCTGGATGAGATTGGACTAATAATTCAATGATTGAGTTCGCTTCACGGTTTTTTAAGCACTAGTAATAATAGCAATACAAATTAGGACAATATTCGTTTCATTAAAAAAAATGCAATTCTTATAAAAATAAAAGTTTTGATTTTTTAATATGAACTAACTTTACAGAATAACAATTGACACACAGTTTGGCACAGATAATAATCTAATATTAGACAATCAACTAGCTTGTTTAGTTGTGTGCAGCCGATCTAATACATATTACTGTCGCCGTGATAAATAATTGTGACTGCGTAGGTACAATAGCTAAATCTGTCACATAATAATGTTTATTGGCGTACAAAAGCGTAAACATCTCTTTATAGGACTTCAATGAAGATATCCTCTTCCAGATCAACTCGGTTGAACTCGGCCTGGAAGGACTGACCACGCGGCTACAAATAGACAGCGGCACTTTAAGATTCTTATAAGGAATCCGCTTTATAATTCCATATCCCTGGATCGTGATCTTATCTGTCCTGCATAACTGAGTTTATAAGGGGTCATTTTCAATTCGACACGATTAATTTCCGAAGATTGAAGTTTATAGCACATCAATTTGTTACGTTTCAGTGCGTTATAATTAGCGTAACAAAGATTTATTTATCAGACTACATCGTGAGCTTAATGATCTCCTCGAGAAACACATTCGAGACGTGTACGCAGAGACCCTGAGGAGATTCTCGCCACTCTGAGATGACAAGGTTAGTCGTTGGGCTATTGTTAAAATAACAGGATATGATGAGCTGCGGCCTCGTCATCGTAACCCTATAGGCATATACCTTAGCACAGGAGAAGGAAATAATTTCGTTACCTTGGCAAAAGTATCGTGCGACATACAGGAAGAATATTTGATTATTTTTCTATTCATAATGTTATTACTATTTGTGCTTCATGATGTCTTCGTCTTATGCCAAATTGCTTTAATTTAAAAGCTAATTATGAGTATGAGTATCAGAATAAGAATTATCAGTCAATTCCTCACATATATATAGACAACATGAAGTACACATAACGTAACGTTTTTACATAAATTAATCAGAAGAGACTGTATTGTAGAGATTGTTCAAAATAAAGATTTTTTTCTAATTCTATCAGTTATTCAGCTTCACCAGCAACACAACAAAACAAATGGATATATTTAAAAAATCACTTCTTTGGTATATTGGTAGGTAACCTAGGATCTAGTAACGGTTTAATCGTACAAGGTATGAGTATTCAACGTGTTTAAACAAGCGACCACTAAGCGTCGTACCGGGCATAGCAACCCAGAGCTGGACTGCAGGCCAACGAACGGCCAGCGGGCTCGCGCATAAATCGCGAATCGGATAGTATCAGAGCTGACGATACAGCACATAAATCGCGTCGCACGTTCCGCCTCGCGACATGGAAAGCGTTTCTGGCCGCGATCTACGTAGATCACGCCAGATAAATCTTGCGCGTGCCTTACCACCGGAGAACGCGGTGAAATCAAAAATAATGCAGCATTAACATCACAACACGCTTGTTACATGCGCTTTAGCTAACGATGTCTCAACTGGTACGCTTATGCATCACATGAAACGTACTTTATACATATGTATGCGATTACGTGTGCTAATGCGCGCAGAGACTAAGTAAAAATTGCAGCCAGCTTTGCAAGTTCCTTGATATGTAATTCTATAAAATAAGTTTCAATTTATCTTTGAATAGTCTTTCAAGATCTAGAATGTCCCAACGGTCTGTTAATACAGGTATAGAACGCGTTTGCCAAAGAGCAACAATACTGTGCAAGACTGAAAGCCTAGACTGGTTACCGCTGATAATGTTAGTAGCTTGCAAAAAGCTCCGCGTGGGTTGCGGCTGCACCTACCTACTGCACTTCTAGTTTTACTGTGTCAAGAACAACTCCTCTCGCCCCGCCCCCCGCGCCGCGCACGTCACCATTTGTCAATGTAATTTCGAGTTACAATGTACGCAATCGACACCTAAATTCCAAAAGCATTTCATACATAAAGAGCTGAAAACTTTCTTCGGTTGACAACAAGCACTATTTTGGAAACAATGCAAGACAGTCGAAGTCTTGAGTGACAACATAACATGAAATGTATAGATGTATATTTATGCATGCCTCGCCTACAAAGGAATCAGTAAATTAATTTGAAAAAATGACGTGATTACCAGTTGGTGAAAACACAATTACGCTCAGTTTGCTCAAAGATAACATAAAGATAACCGTTTTAGTAACTGACATTTCGGAGGTCCTTGGCACACAATTGTATCAAAAAGAAGAAAATGAAACGTTGACGCGTTTTTCGGTATTATTATTCGAAGAAATAATATTGAGTGGCCCTCATTCCAAGGTACGTGATTATCAGTTAAGAGTTACACTACACGTGCATGAGTATGGTTTGTTATAAATTATTGGCATTAGCTGTATCCTTGAATCATACTCCGTGGCGATTAAAGAAATATTTTTCACAACACGTACATACGCAATAGCAGGCAACCGACAATTACTGTCGCCGGCCCTTTGTGCGAAATATCAATTTATAGCGGTGCCCTCAACGGGCATTCATTATGCACTCACAAACCTCTTGCCAGACATTCATACAGGAACCTACTCATGAAACGCATTACTAATGTCCTTAGTATTACTGATTGAAAACCTGCACGAATACACAGAAGTGTATAGAAGACGATATACCTACAGAAGTCAGAACACTAAACATTGCTCACTTAAGAAGCAAACTACAATAGGAATTATTTCGATGACAAAGTCACTTGACACTTATGGTAAAACAAAACACATGCCGTGTTTTGCCATAATTAACCGAACATGTGATCAGCTTGTCGGGAATTTTGGGTACGATGATCATTCTGAAGGATCTGAACTATAATTAATAGTGTGGAGACAAGCTCAGGTAATGATAACAAGAGAAACTATCACAAAGGAAAAACTCATATGATTTTCACTAAGAACCTATAGCGAAAGCTTAATAATCTAAACATTATGAAAATATATTTTCAAGATATTTTTTGTTTGTTGTCTCTACTTTAATGCAATTTATACCGATATTTCTGTGACAAACACAAAACAGACGAGACCCGCTTCAAAGATAGTTTGATTCACAAAATAAGTCAAAGTAACTTGTGACATCAGCAGCTTATGAATATTTATTAGCTTTACTATATAGAATGAGAAATTGAGGTTTCCGGCCGAACAATGATTGCCAATTAACATGAAAGCCTTAGTAGAGTAACCCACTAAAAGCTTTGAATCGCAATGGGAGCATCAGTTCAAAAGTTAAATAGCTCTCACAAATAAATAAATGTGCGAAGCTATTGTGACGAATATTGAAAAAGTCAAGTGCGTTCCCACGATGTGATATGTAGACAAGGCTGCGGCTGCGGACGCGAGGCGGTGCGGCGCGGCGGCGGCGCGTTTGACAAGCAGGAGTGACTGCAGACATCGGAACAACCAATTTATTCGGTGGAACAGTCCTGCTTACTCATACAATAATTGATTGGCACCTTGACGACCGACTATAAAAAACCGCACAGACACATCGTGAATCTACGTACATAACTCAAGTAAATGGCAACTTTACAAAATTACTTTATCGCGACTCTGGATACATTTTTCACAACGGCGGCATCTCGTGTCACATATTTTCGAATTTACAACATGCATGTAGGTATAATAATGTTGTTGATATTTTGTTTACATTCAATTATAAACGTGGGTTTTAACGAGGGCCCTTTTTCCAGTTATTCACGGCAAATGAAATAATTTTAAAATATTTTTATCACGGGCCGCTAGTAGCCGCTGGATGCGAGCAACCAACAACCGGTCGATGAATCTTTGAGGGTTGGGCTTTGTTCAGCAGGGGACGTCTTCAGGCCGATATGATGATTATGATGAAGTGTCAAACTGATACTTTGTAGACATAAGGGTTCAATTAGTACAATTTATCACACTCGACATTAATTCATATTTACAGAACCAAGTTTGCCGTCGCGTTAGTCAAGAAAGGTCCTTTTCATAAGTTTGTCATCGGCAAACAATACAAAGATACCTAGAAGCGCGAGAGGTTGGCTCACCTAAGACTTCCTAACTGGCTTCTGACCCTGCCTAGTGCCTAGGGCAGGCCCCAGCCAACCAGTTTGAGGTTTATTCTACCGTTACATTCTCTACATCTCAATCACGCCAACTATTGTTTATCATAAACCGTAGGTACTGTTTTTGCATTTTAGTCTCCAAAAACACTATGATATTTGAAGTGTCGAGTAAACGTTTCTATTCCATTATCCTTTAAAAGAATGGATACAGACATAACAGACAATTTACCCCCACTCTTTTACACCGACAAAGTATATTTACTTATCAATGAAAAAATAGATGGCCCATAATCGAAGATATATAGTCCTCGCTAGTATGAGGACGATAGGTTGAGGACGATAGGTATATACCTCTTTAGCTGACATTTTAATTACCGGGTTTTAACTCTTAAGGTAACAAAACAATCATTATGATCATTTAATTGTTGATTGATATACAAATTATTTTTATTGACACTGAGGCTATTAATGAAATCCGTTAAATATTCCATTGTTTCCAAAATAAATACTTACTTATAAATCTTGTAATTTAAACAGCACTTTGTAACAATACTATTGTCGTACTTTAGGACTGCGGCGCACTTAGGAATTATCAATTTTGCTATTTAATGAAGTTTTCTTTAATCATTAGAATTAAGAAAATAAATAGGTATAAGGCCTGAATAGAAAAAATAGTTTCAAATACTTAGTAGGTAGTGAAGTTTTATTTAAGCAACCGTAATATTCGTTCTTCTTATCAAGGTTCAATTCATTTAATCTGTAATTAAATCAATGGTATTTATATGACTGTGGCAGGGTTTTTTTTATTAAGTACTTTAATCAAAATATAAATAATTACATTAAGTTTTATTTAATTTTAAATACATTCAATTCCGATCCTACAGGACGAGTCGATCGCGGTAAACCGATTTATCAAGTCCCAAAATTATTGGAAGGAAACAAATTAGAATTTATAATCGTTGTGGATGGAAAGTTGTACATGTGACATCAGCTGGAAAAACTGATAATTAATAAATATGAGTTAAAAGCAATCTGGCGTAAATACTTTTTTAACTGGTTTGAATAGCCATGGACACGATAAGACGATTAGAGGTAATGATTTAAAAAAATAAACACAGTTCATTGATCTATTGTTTAAAAGGAAAGCTCTAACCATCCATATCACACCATGTGTAGCGCCATCTGTGTAACAGCGGTTAAATTATCACTTAACGATATTATCCTCGCAATAGCATTGCCGACGCCGCCCGCCGTACAATGGCAAAAGCATCAACTACCTACCAAGTACGATAATAGATGGCGTTAGTTTAGCTGATGCGACTCTACGATGCGGAAACTAAAAATAAATCGTTACATAGGCGAATTCTCATGCATTTTTATAAAACATATACGAAATTATAAGCCTGAACGTGGAATTAAATATAAATTGAAACCTATATGGCAGATGCTGTGAAATATTGATTACAATTTTATAAATTGTCATGAATACTGAATGAATATTCCATTACAGCGTAATACCCTTTTAGTAACATACACTATAAATGTTACAATTATAGGAAAAAATTGGTAATTATTCACTAAGATAAAAAAAACACATGTCAATTAATTTTCTAAACACTACTTCATACAAATTACTTCAAATGATATCATACCTGTCACGATCTCTGCTTCTCCTTCTCTTCCTGTAGGAGCCTTCCCTGGCCCCATCGTCGAGACGTCGACGCTTGGCCTCGTAGGAACGGGACCGCGACCTTGAGTGCGACGGATAGTGCTTCCTACGAGTGCGCGGCATCTGCAAACCACAGACACAACTTATTAAACGTACACAAATCAGGGGCAAGCCAAGCCTGCAGAAAATTACAAAACAGTTTATAACTATTCAACTAAGATTTTAAAATAGATATATAAATTTGTATTTTCCTTTCAGGCTTGCCTGCAAGTCTTTAATGAAGGAAGGTTTATGATGTACCATAGCTATGGCTTTGTTTTATGCTGCACAAGCAAAATGCATAAGTGAACTTGATAATCAATTGTGAATACCAACTTCTTTGACAATATTGTGATTATACTTAAGATGGAAAATTATTACAGATCACATTATACCAGTCAGTGTTGCATGAAGGTATCATAGAGAAAGAATGAATGTATGTCATGTGTTGGTATGAATTAGTTGATAAGTAAAAGATTTATTATTTTTAAATAAGACATGAAAGAAAAAAAGCTTTAGATTAAAGTTAACAGTATAACAGTATGGCATTTTTTTTAGTTGAATATAATGTCTGTGGATTACGTCATTGAATTTTATTCTGTATGAGTAATTATTTATTTGTAGCTTGCTATTTTGACAAACTACAACATTGTGTTATTAACATGTTTTAACTAATAGTTTCTATTTGTGAGAAAAAGATTTGACCACAGAGGTTTTTTTCATGTGGTACTTAAGCCTAGAAAGTAAGGCATAAAACTACAAAGTTTTTGGTTGTGTTAACTTCTCACTTTTTGAATTTGAATAGATACCTACTACCTGGTTAATATTTACATCTTCAAATGAAGTAACTCACATAATAGTGATCACACTTTAACAGGTTCACTGTCCAAAACTTATAACAATGGTTAAATCAATTGTTACAGACCATATGTGGTCTGCGGGACAGTGAACCTGTTAATTTAGGTAGGTAAGTTTGTTTGATCATACATACATATTGTGCATGTGGTATTTTTTTTTACAATTAAGACACATTTTGGACCAGTGGATTTTTTTTAACACTTCTTGTATAAATTATCCAAAGTTCTAATTAAACACTTTAAAAACTTAAACACAATCATCACATCACACAGCAGTAGGAGTTTTAGGAATAAGATATGTATGGTACATGCAATCATTTTTTTAAACATAATTGGGAAATCGTCAACATCAACATTATAATGAATATTATTATTATGAAAAAGCCTGATTAGTAAGTCAAATGACAATGAAAAAGTTACTTCCAACAGAATTAAATAAGATTTTGAAGAAGTCCCTATAGCATATAATGAGGATATAGCATAAAGCTGATCCCTATCATTCTCATAACCAACCATGCATGTGTGAAAATCTGTCAAAAATGTACTTAGCAAAAAATCAAAACATTGTCTGAACTCATAGCATAGAAATATGCCTAAAGAAATTGGAAGAGTTGGGTAATTCTACTTTTTCATTGTGGATCATTAAATTCAATAGACAATAACTCATGTTAATCAATAAATCCAGCCACTAGTTTTGTGACATTCATGTTAACCAATATTTATGATTGTTTGAGTATCAACAAGACTTTACATTAACATTTGATTCACTAATGATTTTGATTAGCCAGCATAATAAGGATTGATTTAATATCAAGCACTCAATTTGTCCATGCAGCAACCGCAGTGTTTAACATGCTTAGAGCTTCTGCATAATATATAAAAATTGTTGCAATGCCTAGGTGCTTTCAACTTAAAAAACAAATGTACGAGTTCAACTCAATAACCAATATTTAAGTAGGTAGTTGATTTAGTGTATTTTTTGACAGGTTCACACACATAAGGAAAGTACATTTGGTACTTCCACTTACCATAACAAGGATACCAAAACTCGTATCCAAGCAGTATAAGCTGAAAAACATAAATTATTTAAGACTATTGGCGAATGTGCAAAGTAAAGATTAACCTATAATTAATGTATCTATACTAAAACATCCCTCATGCGATTTAAACTGTAGACCATTCCAGCAGGTATTACATATTAAATATTTTCTGATATAAGGCCCAACAGTAACAATCAGGATATGCACCAAATTAAAATTATTATAAATTCTTAATAAATCATAGGTGAATTACAAATCAGTTTAGACATTATAGTTTTATTCAAAATAGCATGCAAACGCAAAGATAAACAATACGCAGTAATATAATCTCTCATTCAACCATATTTAGAAAGCTACTGAAGAAGTAGATATCAGCAGATTTTAAAGATAAACAATTAGAAAGGTAATAGGTATAAACAAAACACATTAAATCGTACAATATTAGGGGCAATCTAGCGTCAGCCAGCTGTGTATCGCACGAACACGTCAATGTAAATGCTGATATAGTGAATAATGGTTTCTCTATAATGTCTATCTAGTCTAAGGAATGGTAGCTACACCTTAAACAATAAACTCAGGTCACACATCTATCTAATAGTTTCAGCTGCAGTGCTAACAGGAAATAATGTCAACATTTCACACGCTGACGCCATGTTGGTTTCTATGGACCGAAGGAGCCCTAAATGCACTTGAATCAAAAATAATACAAATATTTACACTTACCCTCAATTCACGTAAATATTTCAATTTACACCAAAGTAATTGAGTAAAATTAGTAAGGCAATTCCAAGTTCGCGATGCAGAACCCTGAAGAATGCTTCTTCGCAATAAAGGCCCGAACATCGATCCAAATCCAATCCGCTTGTTGGTTGGTTGGTTGAATTGCGATGGCGTAAAAATCGTGCAGTCAAAATGTCTTCCCTGTCAATAAAGTCCTCTTTAATTTAATTAATAGACTACGTCACATGGATATTTTTATTAATATCCTGTATTTTTTAAACGTATTACAATTTTCTTCGTTTATCATTTTATAGAGAAAACAATGAATTATAATAATAAAGTATACAATAATACTAGCTAAGTCAACTTACTGCGCCATCTATTGGCTATTGTCATTACTAAAATCTTACAAGTGCGCCAACATAAGAAAAAAAAGCAGATACGTTCAGGTGCATAATTTTAACTGCGTTCTCTTTAACTAAATTATCAAATTGTCTGAAGTTATCATGATACGTTGATGAATTATTATTTTTATGGTATCCTAATTAAATATAACTAACTACATTGATCAATTGTAATACCATTCATGAGTAAAATCTGGCAATAAAGAAAATAAATTAAATAATGGCAATATTTATTGTACGGTTGACTTGGGGACTTCTTGGCGGGAAAGTGAAGAGTCATATCTGCGGTTTTGTTTTATTTTCTAAAATTTGTGGTATGTCGAATATTAATGTGAAATAATGGTGGATTATTAACCGTTAAGTGTTCGTGAGTGTGCATGAGTATTGGCAAATGAAACAAAACTGTGCAACGGCACTTTTCAAATTCTCTCAAGAAGTCGCGTGAGGACTTAGTAAAGCCCCATATCTTTACTGAGATACTCGAGGGGTTTTTTTTTTTATTATTTATTTTTTTATATTAGAAGGAGGCAAACGAGCAGGCGGGTCACCTGATGGAAAGCAATCACCGCCGCCCATGGACACCCGCAAAACCAGAGGAATCACAGATGCGTTGCCGGCCTTTAAGGAAGGAATAGGCTCGTTTCTTGAAGATTCCTAAGCCATATTGGTCCGGAAATACCGCCGCTGAGAGCTGGTTCCACAGCACTGTAGTTCGTGGTAAAAAAATACGTGATAACGCACAGTAGTAGATCGCCATCCATCAAGATGGTGTGGATGGAAAGACAGTCGATTGCGTGTAGTGCGGTGAAGGAAATCAGCGGCAGGGATCAAACCGAACAATTCCTCAGAGCACTCCCCATGATAAAGGCGATAAAATATACAGAGAGACGCAACGTCTCTCCGAAGGGCCAGTGGATCGAGCCGACCAGAGGTTACCACGTCGCCGACAACTCGAGCAGCTCTGCGTTGAATGCGGTCAAATGGGAGGAGTTGGTACTGGGGCGCTCCAGCCCAAAGATGGGAACAGTATTCCATATGAGGCCTGACCTGTGCTTTGTAAAGCTGTAAGCGATGGGTCGGCGTGAAATACTGTCCCGCTCTATTGAGCACACCCAGCTTTTTCGAAGCTAATTTAGCTTTACCTTCCAAATGACCGCGAAATTGAACGTCACTCGAAATATCGACGCCAAGGATTCCAATGGTCGGTTTGGTATCAAGGGGAGCTCCTTCAAAGTTTAGAGATACGACGAAGGGATGTTTTTTAGCGGTAAACACGCAAACTTGGTTCGGGGGTATATCATTTCTCACTTCTCATTTCTATTATCATGCATCATCATCTTTTAAAGAGCTTAATTTTGAGAAACGTATAAATTTAGTTTTCGGCTGAAGGACTCGTATCCATGGTCATGAACAAATTAAAAAAAAAAGGTTGGCTTGGGTTGTTGTTTGTTTGTTTGTCAAGCAAGGAGTTCTTGGACTTCTTGGCGGGAAAGTGAAGTCATGCTAGGTCGATGACAGCTTTGTTTAATTTTCTTAGTAAGTATTTCGACTTTCGAGTTCTTTTGAATATAAACGTGTTGCAGTCGTGGATTATTTACAGCTAATATGTTTGTAAACGTGCATGAGTGTTGGCAAATTATAAAAAAACAGCGCAACAGCACTTTGCTAATTCTATAAAGAACTCCGCGTGAGTTTCAATGATAATAAAAAAAAAGGTAGATCGTTACTAGTGCCCAATGATATCTTATTTTAAAAGTAAAAAAGATAGAGTAATAAGATAGATAGATAGAGATAAAGTATATAAGATAGATACGATACGCCCAGAAAACGCTCCGAACAAAGAATGCAGCCTTAAGGAGTCGGTTGACATAATTCCAGTTACAAATTCCCTCATAAAAATAGCAAAATCTCATGTTTAGTTTTAGTTTTCGAAAGAAAAATGTCAAACAACAAACTGGTCTGGGTGTTTCCTATGTATTATAAGTATGTTCCCTGTGTGGTGCCGGGGATAAAGAATTGCACTACCCCATCTCTTCCCATGGGTGTCGTAAAAGCCGACTAAGGGACCATTCCAGAGGATGGGCAGCAGCATCTCTCTGAGGTTACCCTCAACCTACTGCGATCGCCAACCCGCCTGCCAAGCATGGCGATTACGGCAAATACCCCTCATATCCTTGGCGGAGGCCTTTGTCCAGCAGTGGACGTCTTTTGGCTGAGATGATGATGATGATGATGATAAGTATGTATTTAAGTATATTATGTATGTTTATCTGTTGTCTAGTTAACCATTTATCGAGTTTCTTAGGGAAACTTTTCTTGGCGCTAGATAATTGGTGTGAGTGTGGAAAATATTTATTTTTATTTTACTCTATTGTCTTTGTATCTGCTTTGTTGATTTCCATAAGGCATTAGATACTGTCAGGAGTGTCTCTGGAAAGTCCTGGTAAAGATGGGGGTACCATACCACCTGGTTTTCCTTCTTAAATGTCTCTATGAGTGTGGTACAGCAGCTGTCCCGATCCGTTCTGAACCCTTCGGAGAATCTAATAGGGCACGGGGCCACGCACTATTGCGTGATGCCGTTCCCTCTAGAAATCCTCCGAAGGTGATTCGTTTCACACGGCTGGAATCCTTTAAGTTTCTCGCCCCCACCAAAAACAGCCCGGTGAAGCTGAAAATGCCGTTTCAGAAAATCAGCAAACTCTCTCTAAAAAAACAGCAGCAGTAAGAGTCGATAACGTACTTTCGGAAACTTTCAAGACGGAATCCGGTGTTCGTCAGGGATGTATTCTGTCGCCTCTACATTTTAACACGAACACCGAAAATATCATGCGCATTATCCTGGATATGTTGGGCTGGGATATTTCAATCGGTGATCGTGAAGTAAATAATTTGAGATACGCTGATAATACCACTCTTCTTCCTAAATCGAAGGAAGGTTTGGAGGAACTTTTGACTCGTCTGGAAAACACTAGTCTCCAATTCGGTCCTGTTTTGAAGAGAGACAAGACGAAGGTTATGATAGTAGATCGAGCTGACCATAACATTTCAGGCGTGCTTAATATAGCCAACTGCGAAGTAGTTAGTACATACCTACATCTACCTCGGTTCTACTATCTCGAACGTTGCAGAATGTGAAGATTAGATCAAGCGCCGTTGCGCCATCACCAGATCGGCAATAGAGCGGTTAGGAAAGATTTGAAAGGACAGGAGCATAACCAAGAACACCAAGGTTCGACTAATGAAGAGCCTCGTATTTCCAATATGTACAGAGCCGAAACCTGGTCGCTAGACTTCAAGACCGCCGTAAAAACAATGCAAAGGAGATGTGGTGTCGGAGACGTTTATTAAAAATACCCTGGCTGGACGGCGTTCCGCCACAGAATACATAATAGTACAAGTAGTTCCGCGTCAATTTATCCATCCTCAAGGAGCTTCTTATACGAGGTAGGCTATCGTCGATTGTGCAGTTACAAATACTGAAGTTCTTTGGGCATATCTCCAGAAAACAAAGACTCGACAAAGAGGCTTGTAGTGCAAGGCCACACAGAAGGGAAGATACCACAAGGCCGCTCTGCGACTCATTGAATCACCTTATTAGGAAAACTATGCAGTCGACCGCAGTACAGTGTACTGGCAACGCAGAGAGTCGACCGAAGTGGAGAAACATCGTGCGACGTGCGGCCGCCCTGGAAGCGAGTGGTAACGACAGCCGGCCGCCCGCCGGCCGGCGCGCCGCAACCCGCAGTCCATCGACAGCCACGACCACTCTGCCAAGAGTGCCCCATTAAGGAGAAGAGAAAATTTCGTACTTATTGCCTTAATTACGCTATCCTTTTTACATCATTTGACAACATATTGAAGTAAATTCTAATTTAAATAAAATATGTGTACAAGATAAAATTTAACTAGAAAAAACCAAGTAGCCTCAGGATGCTCGAGTGGGAACCCACGACCTTTGGATGACCGCTGTAGCTGCGGCCTCCGTAGCTCAGCGAATCCCACCGAGATTCCTGAGGCTGGTTCATTTTTTCTAGTAATATTTTTATCTTGTAACTATATTAGCATAGTGAAAGCAAAATTCAAAATAATAATAAATAATCAGCATCTGTCAAAACCGTTTCTTTTAAATAGAAATTGTATGGGAATTGAAAACTATCGGGCTAAACGGGCGCCTCTAAAGGAACCTCGGCTATATAGGCATAATACAACAATACATCACTATTTCACCAAATGTCACTGCAAAACATTTGTTAATTTTTGCTATTAAAACTATTTAAAAACTGGTTAGTAATCTTTTTGACTTGAATTCTGGACTAAATTTACTCATAACATGTTTGAGATAAAAAAAAAATATTAAACAGTTATAAGTGTTGTGCGATTTATATACTTATCTCGTTTGACGTAAGACGTAAATAACAAAACATCTAATAAAAATAATCTCCTATTACACAGTAATCTTACAATATTATTTATATTTTAGTCTCAAATAATATAGGAGACTGGTGTCCTAACTAGGTAAACCCTATGCATCATCAACGCAGTATGATAAAAAAATACTAGCAACGATGGTTTTGAATTGTAGTTATCTCTGAATAATAACTATTGTTCTGAGGTAGTTATTACCTTTAATACTACCAACGTTTAGAAATAAAGACGTACCCCTTTTAATTAAATGTTTATTGCGAGGCAAATTACATTTTAGCAGTGTTAAATAAGTTTTTTTTTTAAATGTTAAAAGGAGGCAAACGAGCAGGCGGGTCACCTGATGGAAAGCAATCAAAAACCAATGTAATCGCGGATGCGTTGCCGACCTTGAGGAAGGAGTTGGATCTTGAGGAGGGAGTAGGAATTGGGAGGGGGGAGGGGTGAGACATGGGCCTCCGGTACTTTTACTCACCGGACGAAACACAACAGCAACGAGTGCCGTTGTTTCACGCCGATATTCTGTGAGAGGGTGGTATTTCGCCGGCCCTTTTCGTGCTGCAACGCAGCGTGGCTCTACCACTCAGACAGTGTTACTCATTTAGCACCACCCAGGGGTCACGTGTAGGATCTCAAGGGTAAACCTACGGACGCGAGTAACTTTAACCCCCAAAAGGTGTTAAGGTGTGTTTCCTGTAATGCGTAGCAAAACTATGGGAGAATCTATTTCTTGCAATATAAAATATATCGATAAAAGATAAATATCTTTAAGCAATCGTGCATTTTAAGCTTTATTGTCATTTAAAAATATTAAGCAATTCAATTTATATATGGTCATTGGAGACAACAAAGTGATCTTGTTAAATAACAAAATTTCGAACATTGTTATCATCAGAGTACCTAATGTAAGTTTTGTTTACTATCCGTATTCATTCGGTTACGTTAACGAAAACAAAAATTAGTATGGCATTGAAGCAGCGCCATCTGGCGACATACGAGAAGAGTTAACATTTTCCCATACAAATTCTCGTTTTCTTTAACGTGATCGAATTGCGAATGAAACTCGCACTAGGCACCCAGACGAGTTGTATATGAGCTGTATGGATTCTGTTGTATGAGTTGTATAGTTATGAATACAGCTACTAATGATTTTTAGTTAGTTGTTGGTTATAAGTTGTATAAATGCTATAAAGTCTTTGGAAGACATTATACAACATATTCAGATCGAAGATCCAATTACTAATTACTGCTAATTAACGAAACATAAAAAAACTACTGTCGATGGTCGTTGGATTAGGTATCAAACTGTTGCTAAAAATGCAAATTATATATCTATACGCTGTCTCATTTTAAATCTAACCTTTTGGCAGACAGTAGGTACTACAATCAAAAACTCTTCTCAAGGAAGGTGTTGAGCCTGACACTTTGTTCGTAGGTGTGTATTATAATTATGTACGAGTATAACCTAATCTTAGAGTACCTACAAGCATAATTAAAGATTTTTGAAGCCGTACAGTACTGCGGATTGGATCAGTATTATTGAACAAAATATAATTGAGCACAGGCAAAGGCTTGCCTTCCCGCCTTGGCGTGAGCGTCAAGTTAGCAGCCTCACCACGGAATTAGATAGTTTTGACTACGTCAACAAAATGTGTATAAATAGTGATAAATAGTGACGTACTTATAGCATATAAATAGTGATACTATGATTCAAAAGACTTTGGAGTATCTTGATGAGGCTGCTAACTTGACGTCAAGCTAGCAGGCACCTTAAGAAATACAGTTCGTATCAATGTGATTTATATGTCAAAAAACTGTACATAAATAGTGAATCGTATACGCAAAATTTCAATAATAGCACTTCAATACAAGCCGAGATATTACGGTCTCTAAGTGGGCTGCTAACTTGACGTTTCTTGCGATTGCGATTCCAGAGAAACGGGTACAAGTTATAAACAAATGAATACGTATGAAAAAATTGTGCGTGAAATTGTGAATGTTACGATATAAATAAAAATTAATTCTTCTTTGCTATTTTACATAAATCTAAAAACTTCTACCATACATCCGATTTTAGGTACAATCGTGCACAATTTTATTTATTGACGTATTGACATAAAGTCTAATTATTTTTAATTCCAGTCATAAAATGACACGTAAATCTATCGTTGTAATGTCAGTTTGACATTATTTCTATGGAAACTTATGTCAAGCAATTGTTATTTTAGTGTCTGAAGTTAAAAGTCTCGGATAGTGGGTGAACGAACGAGGGTCGCGAACGAGTGTTGCTAACGTAGTACAAAGTATATACAATACGAGTATGGTGCGCAAAAAGTTTTATTTATTTGTGTTAAAATTGGTAAGCAGTAAGTACATTTGCATCTGATGAAGTGAAAGTGTTTAAATCGTTTAATAACAACCTACATGTTTAAAGTTACGCAGCTTATTTTCTATTTTGGTATTTACAAAAAAGATATAGGTACCTATACCTAATGTGAGGTACCTAGATATTTTCTCAGCCATTCAAAACTTTTCATTTTTACTACTCGACCAACATAATTAGTCGCATTAGAGCTAGACGTTTATCTGTTCAATTATTTACAAACTAAATATATTGCACTTCAATTAGTTTCTCACAGAAAGTAGAGTATTGACTGAAATTGATTGAAAATTTTATGAGATTTAATAAATCAAATCAAATCAAATTAAAATAACAGTAGTAATACGTAAAAAAGTGGGTAGAAAAATATTTGTTTAAATACCAAATCAATAGCATTGAACCGAGGATATGTATTAATTGACATAGTCAAAAATATTTTTTCACGTTTTTGCTCGATAGTACCCACCTCATAATTAAAATAAAGTTTAAACCTTATTTCTGTAGAGCAAGGTTTAACATTGATCGACAGCCTATAATAAGAGTATTATGTAGAATGTTTATATAATTTTTAACGCAAATTTTGTTGCGAACAAATTACAAAAACACAAATGTTGAAAAAATTTCCACGAGCAGGGTTTGAACCTGCACCCTTCTGACATACCGGGTCAGGTGCTCTTCCAATTGAGTTATCGTGGTTCTAACCAGCCCGCCGAAATTATTCAACACTATTTACTTTTTACTTTGAAAGCCAAAGGCGCCCATTCAATGTTAACAACTACCGTCATTAACATCCGATCATAATATTTTTACAAATACTAAAGATCAGTTAAGAAGTAGGCAAGCTATTTATAAATGTTTATATAATTTTTAACGCAAATTTTGTTGCGAACAAATTACAAAAACACAAATGTTGAAAAAATTTCCACGAGCAGGGTTTGAACCTGCACCCTTCTGACATACCGGGTCAGGTGCTCTTCCAATTGAGCTATCGTGGTTCTAACCAGCCCGCCGAAATTATTCAACACTATTTACTTTTTACTTTGAAAGCCAAAGGCGCCCATTCAATGTTAACAAGGTTAGAACCACGATAGCTCAATTGGAAGAGCACCTGACCCGGTATGTCAGAAGGGTGCAGGTTCAAACCCTGCTCGTGGAAATTTTTTCAACATTTGTGTTTTTTTTTATTATGTAGAAGTTTACATTAGATTTTTGGAAAATAGCAAAGAAGAATTCTTTTTTTATTTATATCGTAACATTCACAATTTCACGCACAATGTATTTATTTGTTAACCCGTTTTGTGTACTCGTTTCTCTGGAATCGCAATCGCAAGAAATGTCAAGTTAGCAGCCCACTTAGAGACCGTAATATCTCGGCTGGTATTGAAGTACTATTATTGAAATTTTGCGTATACGATTCACTATTTATGCACAGTTTTATGACATATAAATCACATTGATACGAACTGTATTTCTTAAGATGCCTGCTAGCTTGACGTCAAGTTAGCAGCCTCACCAAGATACTCAAATATCTTTTTGAACATAGTATCACTATTTATGTATATGCTATACGTCACTATTTATTACTAACTAGTCTGGCCATAAATACTGTTACATAAAAACATTTCCTTTTTTCAACTTTTTAATTATTTTGAATTTGGAACGCGTTTATTATTTTAAAAACTTCTTTCGATTTCGCGCCATTTCACATACTTTTTCGTGTTCATTATCAAATTACAATATGGAATGGGGTTATAAAGAAAATAGGATTGCAGTGATCGCCTTGCACAAAGTGGATATGGAGCCGTCGGTCATATTCCAGACACTTCAAAAGCTTCGTATCAGCCGTATGTTCGTATATTGTACTATCAACAGATACAACAACACTTTTTCTGTCGAAGACCATAAAAGATCGGGCGGCCGCGTGCTATTAGAACTACAAAGGTTGTAATGTTGTTAAAGCCAGAATTCGTCGAAATCCCATTAGGAAGCAAAAAATCTCATCGCGAGAAATGAAGATTCCCGCTAGGACTCTGTCGCGTATTATAAAACAAGACCTGAAGCTCGGTGCTTATCGTCGATATACAGGACATGCCCTAAATCAATCTTTACAATTAAAGAGAGTGGATCAATCAAAACGCCTTCGGTTGCGATACGCAGGTGAAGGCACAGAAATATCCTCTTTACCGATGAAAAAACTTTCATGATTGAAGAGCACTACAATAAGCAAAATGATAAAGTGGATGCTCACAGTTCTAAAGAAGCAGCTCAAGTGGTCGGAAAGGTGCAACTTGGTCATCATCCTGCGTCAGTGATGGTTTGGTTGGGCGTGTCTTATCAAGGTTTCACAAAGCTACATTTTTGTGAAAAAGGAGTGAAAACTTCAGCCAAAGTGTATCAAGAGACAGTCTTGGATCGTGTTGTAAAACCTCTCAGCAATACACTTTTTAAAAATGTACCGTGGACTTTCCAGCAGGACTGTGCACCTAGTCACAAGGCACGAACTACCCAAGCCTGGCTTGAAACCAACGTTCCGGACTTTATAAGACCTGAAGACTGGCCCTCATCTAGCCCAGACCTTAACCCTTTAGACTACAAATTATGGTCAGTTTTAAAGGACATGGCTTGCTCTAAACGACACGGCGACATTGAGTCTCTTAAAAAATCTCTGGAGCAAGCAGTGGCGAAATTTCCCATGGAAACAGTGCGTAAATCCATAGATTCATGGCCAGACAGATTAAAGGCCTGTATAAAAGTCAAAGGTGGGAATTTTGAATAGAATAATGTTTTTATTTTTTGCTGAGACTTTAATAAATATGTACCATATAAGTTTTAGTAATATTACATTACTTCATTTAAAAAAATGCATTTTCATTTGTAACAGAACTTATGGCCGGACTAGGTATTTATACATAGTTATCTGCGTTAGCAGATGGACGTGCCTTCTGCACAATTTATTTTATAAAAAATTAAATAGCAATAAATTCCGCGCCTAACTGTGCCAGTATTGCTTCCGCGTAGATCGGGGTCAGCGCATCGCGGTCATGCAGTTGTTGACAATTTTACTGTGGCATTAATTTGTGTTTATTTACGTAATAATGGAAAGTCCATTTAACCGGAGCAACATGACGTCCCGGAGCCCACCACGTAGACGGCAAAATGAAGAAGAACCCGTAGCGCCCACTATTGATGCAGTCTCGACTATGGAGATACAGAGCTGGCTGTCGAAAATCGAGCATTGCCTGAATGACATTTGCTCTATCTCTAACAACGGAAAGTTAAATTCAGAACAAAAGCTCAAAATCAGCAGCATTAGCAGAAGCGTTATGGGAGGTGTGTCTCAGTTGGCTGTTCAATATCAGTCACTGAAACAAAAATATATTTCGGCGCAGCTCACGATCAGCAATATAAACGAGCGAAAGGGGATAACCATCCAAATTGAAGACCAGCTCGAGGACCTTAAAGAATGTATCCGCTCTGCTCCTAAACCCACTAATCAGAACTCATCCTTTGCCGACATCGTAAGGAAAGGAAATAACTCTCTTGCCCGCCCCCTAAACACCAGCAGTGTCGTTGTCTATCCCCAGGATAAAGAAAAAACCAGTGAGGACACAAAGAAACTAATCCAGACCGTAATTAAGCCAGAAGAGCTCAAATTACGTATACGGGGTATGCGAAAAACCAAAGATGGAGGCATAATTATTAGCGCGCAAGGTAAAGAAGAGCTTGAGAAACTGAAGCAGTCAGAGCAGCTCAGAACTTCAGGGCTCAAGGTCGAAGAGACCAAAAAGAGAAAGCCGAAAATAATTTTACTAGGGGTCCCCACTAATAGCACTGAGAAAGAAGTTTATGAATGCCTATACGAGCAGAATATATCGGACAAGTATCCACATATAAGCCGAGAACAATTCCTTAGTTCTATAAAACTTAGCCACAAATCTGGCAAAAAGGACGCTTCATTTTGCAATTTTATAATAGAGTTACCACCTGAATTAAGAAAAGTTCTCATAGCACAGGAGCGACTGTTCATTAATTGGACATCTTGTTCAGTCCGAGACTTCACACTTGTAACAAGATGTTACAAATGCCAGCAGTATGGCCATTCCGCGAAGTATTGTCGTAAGACGGACTCTACCTGTGGACACTGTGGATGCGTCGGACACTCCATCAAAGAATGCAGCAAACACCATGAACCTGCCGCGTGTGCTACATGTAAGCGATTTAATAAGCCCAGCCAGCACAAAACGGGAGACGATCAATGCCCAGCCAGAAAAAGTGCAGAAATAAGGTACCAAAGTTCTATTGATTATGAAGGCGCCTAGAGCGCCGCATAGCAATCGTCTAGCAGCACAAGGATGGGTAATGTTACCAAAGACTTTCTAAAAGACATAGATTCCTCTTATGAACATGAATCAGTGATCTGTGACCCTCATACATGTTCTTCGGTTATTACTAGTAATAAGCATAATTATAATTTATTTTTACAAAACATTCGTAGCATTAACTGTAACTTTGATAGCATGTTAGTATTGTTAAGTCAAATTAATATAGATATTGATATAATAGTACTTACCAAATGCTGGCTCTCCTCGACATCCACGATCCCACAATTACAAGGCTATGAATCGCACACTACTAACAAAAGTAATGTTTTACAAAATGATGGTGTAACTTTGTATATAAAAAAGGACGGGAAAAATCACATCATTGAGGAACCTAACATTATAGATGCAAATTGTCTCATCGCAAAGATCAGTAGCGATACAGCAATTGTGGCTATATATCGATCTCCATCATATCATAATATCACTAATTTTCTACAATCACTTAATGAATTATTGACAAAACAGCTCTCTACATTTAAGAATGTGTTTTTAGTTGGCGACTTAAACATTGACATTAAATCGGGAAACATAGATCGCAATTCACCAGAGTATCTAACTCATGTTGCTTGTTTAGGCTACCTACCCACCCATTTGCTTCCAACTAGAATGGGAAATTGCTTGGACCATATTTTCGCTAAAACTAACATTCCTTTAAAAACTATAGTATTAACCTCTTCTGTGACAGACCATAATTCAGTGTTGTTGTGTTTACAAAAGCAATACTGTAAATCTTACGCAATTACTAAGCACCACAAGCTGCAAAACGCGGGAATTAAACATGACCTAGACAACCTAGACTTAGTGCCTTTTTACAATACGGATGACGTCAATGAATCAACAGAGTATCTTATTTCATCGTTAACAAACATTATTGATGCCAATACGCGAACTATTGTGTTATCACGCCGTAAAAAAATTATAAAACCGTGGATAACTCCTGGGCTTTTACGCTGCATCAGACATCGTGATAAGCTGCATCAAAACGCTACTCTAGCACCCGAAAATGAGATACTCAAGGTTACTTATTTAAGATACCGTAATTTTTGTAATAAATTATTGAAGAAACTTAAACGCCAGTATGAAAGTTTAGAAATAAAAGACGCAAGTCAAAACAAGAAAAAATTATGGAAAGTTATCAAAACCATAACTAACACTACTAATACTAAATTATCCGCACATCAACTCATCGCAAACTCAGCTACTGCGGCGCAAGCAGTTGACGCGGTAAATAGTTTCTTTGTTTCTATTGGAAAAAGTTTAGCTGAGAAAGCAAAACACCAAAACAATTATTCCCTCTCCTACACTTTGCCCCCATCATCGCCATTGTCAACATTGCACTCATTTGCTTTATTTAACACTGATGAAAATGAAGTAGAAAAAATTATCTTGACTCTTAGAAATGACTGCGCCACTGGCATTGATAAAATCCCATGTACATTTATTAAGAAATACAAACAGCACTTAATTCCGCCACTTACTTATCTATTCAACCAATGCATCTCAAAAGGTATTTTCCCACAGGCTTTGAAAAAGGCCGTTGTTCATCCGATTCACAAAAATGGAGATAAAAGTTTTATTAATAATTACCGACCCATTGCTTTACTACCTTCCATTTCCAAAATCCTAGAAAGATTAATATATAACCGACTTATTAAATACATAGAAGGAAAAGGACTCTTGGCCACGACTCAATACGGTTTTAGGCCTAACAAATCGACTGATGACGCAGTTCATGAATTAACTGATTATATTACAAGACAACTTGATTCCCGGAATAAATGCTTAGTTATATTCCTAGACCTTGCCAAGGCATTTGACTCAGTTTCAATTCCAATCCTCCTGGAAAAGTTACACAGGCTAGGTATAAGAGGTATACCGCATAGTCTTTTAAAAGTTTACTTAACAAATAGGACCCAGCGAGTTAAGATAGACGGTATAGTAAGTAAAGAACTAACAGTCGAATATGGTGTTCCTCAGGGAAGTATAATAGGACCCTTACTATTCCTTATCTATATTAACGATTTATGCCTCCTCCCCCTTCAAAACAATAGTCAGATAATATCATACGCTGACGATACAGCCTTACTATTTAGTGCCGACAATTGGAATGACACATTCAGTTTAGCCCAAGCTGGCTTTGATTCTGTCACAAAGTGGCTTAGAACAAACATGTTGACTCTAAACACAGACAAAACCAAATACATGACTTTTTCGTATAATTTACTGACCCAACCATCCCATGACTCACATGCAATAGTGGCACATCACTGTTTTGACTCGAATGATATTGACTGTGTATGTCCTAAACTCAGTAGTACAAACACAATAAAATACCTAGGCATCATCATAGATAGATATCTGAATTTTAAAGCACATATAGAATCTCTTACTACTAGAGTTCGAAAATTAATCTGTCTTTAAAAATTTAAGATATGCCGCTAAAGGAAAACTCCTAAAAGAGGTTTATCTAGCCCTTTGCCAATCTTTGCTAACGTACTGCATTTCATCTTGGGGAGGCGCTCATAAAACCACCATGCTAAACTTAGAAATAGCACAGAGAGCCATTTTGAAAGTTAGCACATTTCGTCCTTTCCGTTGCCCTACAGCAGAACTCCTAACTGAATGTAATGTCCTTTCTGTTCGTCAGTTGTTTATACTACAAACTGTAACAAAGAAACATTCACTAACGCCCTATAGTCCTGCACTACAAACCAGCAAAAGGCGAGTAGACATTGTTTGTTCCACTGAGCTATATCGTACAGCTCACTCTCACAGATTCTTTTGCTTTCTTGGAAGTTTTTTGTATAATAAACTTAATTTAACACTAGGTATATATCATATGTACAAAATAAATTGTAAGAAAACCATACAAAATTGGCTTATAGGGAAACCCTACAATGACACCGAACATCTATTATTAGTTATTACATAAGTTGGTATACAATGGCAGCAACATGCTGCTTAAGCAAAATGTTATTAAAAGTATTATAATTTATTGCTATTTAATAAAATGATAAGTAAGCAATCGCTAACACACTCACCGATTAGATGCCTGAGATACGGGTAAACTAGTTTACTTAGTTTAGGTATCACCTGGTTATTCTGCACTACTAACCTTAATTTTAAAACTTTACATTATTCTTCAATGATTTCTTGTAATGCATTATATTATTATGTACACAAATGTTATTTTATAAGTTTTATGTATTTAGTCTTAAGTTTTACACAGCAAATAAATTTATTCTTATTCTTATTCTTATTATTATAAACAATTTTTGACGTAGTTAAAACCATCTAATTCCGTGGTAAGGCTGCTAACTTGACGCTCACGGCAAGGCCCCGTTCCTTTGGTTTGAAGTGGGTAATAAAAGACATCGACGAGCTATGCTTTAAACATTTTTACTCACTGCCTAGATTTACTTTTTTTGTATTTGATCTATCCATTTATACGAGTAGTATCTATTATTCCCTAACCGGTAATCGAAAAGGAGGTTATGTACTTCCTAAAATAGCGCACGTGTGATATCGAAGAAGACTTTCGTCGAGTGAAAGTGGGATTCGGGGAAAGGTCGCCTTCTGGCGGGAATCAGCTGATCGGGTTTGCGCAGTGCGCAAATCTGCGGGGCGCGGGGTGGAGACTTGGGGGCGCAGCGCCAGAGCCGCCGGGCCAGTCGCGCGACCCGCGGCCGCGCGCCCACCGCGCCCCCTCGCACCTGTCACCGTACAAACTCGCCGGTCCCGCCGGCCATGACACCGCCACACGCGCAGCCTCACCGTGCCGACGTGTCATGAGAGACGCGATGGCCGATACCTGTACAAAAATGTTCGACATGTCAATTCAAGAAGTGAACGGTAAAGGGCCGAAGAAGAGGAAAAAGTCGGTAGAGCGTATCTGTGATAATGAGGGGCTGGAGGCTGCGGAGGCGAGCGCGGGCGGCGTGCGGCTGCTACACTGGCGGGACATGCCGCGCCACCTGCAGTTCAACCCGTACGTGCTGACGGGCTACCGGCCGCTGCAGGGCTGGGCCGACTGTGTGCGCAGCCTCTTCTACTTCCACAACGAGACGATTAACATACTCACACATGGTAATTACGTTGATCTAGTTCAGATAGATTATTATTTTTATTATCGTTCTATCTCTTGTTAATAGAATGGACATTTCTCATTTATTATTTCTTTCTTTAACTTCATTTAATGTCAATCAGAACGTTATTGTAGTTTTTTTTTAAATATTAAAATACATACTTAGGAACGTAATCAACTTAAAAACTGTCGTAATACTAATTCTGGCAAAATTAAAACTAAAAAATTTGATAACCAAACCAATCACTTATTTATTTATATTCTTTTATCAGCGAATTGTCATTGTTTTATATGTAAAAAGATTTGATCAAAAGATTTTATAATAAAAGTAATGTTTTTCAGTTAAAAGGCAACAAAAGCTTACCTACGCAATTTCCAAACAAAGCCGCACCAATTTATATTGAACTTGCACTTACAAATCACATTCCCGGAAAAGCGTATATTATAAGAGAAAATCATAAATTATTTCCCCGAAATAGTGAAGAAAATATAAGGGCAACTAATGAACAGCCTTACATTAGAAATAATTGTGATTGCATAGCATTCCTATACATGGAAATATTCGCACATTGCATTCGTAGCGCCATCGCCACTGGCTACGCGCGCCGCTCGTAGTCCGTAGCACGCCCTCGGTACCTTTGCAATCCGCCCAGCGCAGAGTTATAAATTGCACCGACACGACAGTTAAAGGCATGCCAATTAAATTAAACGTTTTTTTATTATTGCTTAGTATTATTATTTAGTATAAAACAAATTAAAAAAGAAAAGTTATGTAATCAATTTACACGCTTTATACCTCAGATTTATACAATATGATATTGTTTAAGTTTTTCTTGTGGAATGTCAGGAACTGTGTGTGTAACTGAGTAGTTAATCATAACACCTGTCTAGTTCAACTTTCAACAAGCACTATAATTTAATATCGATTTTTCGCGCTTTAAAGTATTCCTTGTTGTATGGATGATAGTGTGATAGTGATAATGATATGATGATAATGTAGAGAATAGTAAGCTAATAATAAACTAGGGATAATAAGCTTGTTGTAAAAATACAAAAAGGTTGATAGAATGCAGGTCGCCAACATATTGTATTATGAACTCATGGGTCTTCCTAGTTCATAATCATATACCAGCATCGTATCAATTGTTACGACTCCTATCATTTTGCCTTCAAATCAGAATAGTACATTTTCACCCAGGTGTGTATACCGAGAATAGTTTCAAAATTTTACTACTTGGATAGCAGTACATAAGTATCTATTATAAATAAATAGGTCTTGTCAACTGCAAGTTTTAAAAGAGCTCCGAGCACCCGAGATGAAGTACTGTAATCCCCATACTGTCCCGCATTTTGTATTCTGAAAAGCCTTTATATGCGGTTTGCTCGTATTTTGAAACTCTTGTGTGTGTATTTAAAGACAGTGTGCTACAGAAGTACATTTAAAATGGCATAATGTTTCATTAAACAGATACCTATGTAAGGCGATTATACGGGAGTATCCTAATGATATTTTGTAACTCTTGTTTGTGAGAGTGGGGTCTGTAAATTTCATGTCCCATCAAAATTTAAATCATTTAAACATAAGTTGAAAGATCACTACCTTACCAACACTGGTAATCTGTAACGTCATATCAAATTATACATTTAATTCATTATATGTATATTGTGTATGTGTGTGTATGTGTTTAAGTATGTATATGTATCAGTAATTAGTTCGTACAATAGTCCCGCAAACTCGTTCCACACCACAGCTAGGGTTGGCTAGAAGAGATCTCTTCTAGAGATAAGCTCACCTTTGTATATGTCTTGTATAACGTCTGTTTTAATGTGTGTTTTATATGTGCAATAAAGAATTAAATAATAATAAATAAAATTAGAGCGTTATTCCCAGTTAACTTTGGTTTCTCTAAAATGTGTAGCTTAAGGGCAAAAATGCTTTGATATCGCAACAGTAAAAGCAGAAAAAATATATTCCCGTAACGCCTCTCTCAAAAACACGTTCCGGCAAGAAACTCAACAGACGTCTATAAGACGCGAGGATTTTTTTAAAAATAAATATTTCTTTGCAAATTTTACTTAGTGCTGAGTTATATAAAACAATTCTAACATAATATTTGTACTAATGTACTTAGGCACGTTAGCTAACTAAATTACTTGTAATACAACAATACTCATCCACTGATTGCATATCCAATAGATATGTATAATATCTATACAGAAGGTGGATAGAGCGGACTGTCAGTTTTTAAATTTCTTTGATTTGATTTGATATGATTTAGTAATGGTGATCTCCATATATTCATTTTATTAGAATGATGAATGATAGAGTCTACACATAGGTTAAGGTTTGTATGTAAATCGAATGTTTTATCAATCACAAAAGCATATACCTGAAAAGGAAAGCCGCGACTTTCATTATTCAATCCTAATAAATATAGGGACTTGCTTTTGTCAAAGGTAATTTCTATGAGAATCAGCGTATTAGGTCTCCGACCTCAGCGAGGCTTTTAAAGGGATTCAAAGACAAAGGAATGTAATAACAGACGAAGGCTTTGCAAACAACGAAGCGGCGCGTGATATAGAAACGCGCGTCGGGTCCGACAGTGACCGATGGCTCTAGAACTCGTCATAAAATTAGGCTTATTTTTTTCTGAAAATTGAGATAAAAATGGTAAATCCGAAATTCTGAAGCCCAAGTCTTTATGTGGTTTTTGTACGTTTGTAAAGAGACCGTGTTTGAATTTGAATTTGATGTAGGTACACTATTTAAATGTCACACTGCTTTAAGCTCATGCTTTCTCTCATGGACAATCTACATGGGAAAATCGAGCCATAGCCCACCACGCTGGCCTAAATCCAGTTGCTGGTTATGGGGTGGAATACCTACAATAATATAGAAATAATTTTTTCACATGTCAGATTAAGAATGGCGTGTACGAGTTTAAATGTTATTAAAGCTTCACTCATTTTGAACATCGTTTTAAACTATTATTTACAGTTACTAACACAAATATTTTAAATTTAATTGAAGTTCTTTAGTTCGCTAGCAAACTCGGACTGGTTCCAAATACATTTCCCCTATTAAAAGTTTCGAGTTACCTAACCGAGCTTGTTCCGACATTTCCATGAAGACATTCTCGTATTTCGCCGGGCGGCTCAACTGTGACTACCTACGGAGCTTCCATAAACATTTTTTTACTTTTACTGGGGCGTGAACCATGACTATAGCCTTAACCCAAAAAGCTAGATTGTGTAATACTTGGCGCTGAGCCAAATGCTTTTCCTACTTCGTAAATTTATTATTGTCGGTCACCTGCCTCTCTTCTATTTTAAATTTAGAGGTTTCTCGACTAATACAATGAATATAACAGTAGGGATACCGAGGGTTTACGGGAACCATAACAAACGTACTACACACAGAGCGGAATTCATATTCACATTGTCGAGTAAAAACGCCACGTCGGTCGTTCCATCTCCTCGGGCCGCACGAACAATGAAAACCTATATGGTCGCACTTTCAATCACCACTCAACTCAAGAGAGTATTGGCACGGATATAAAATAAATGTTAGGAAACCAATTTTACCGAACATAAAAATGCTACTAAGATATAGTTACAGTCTAAAAGATGTATAATTAAAATAAAGCTAACCTTTTTAAATTAAATAGAAAAACAGTTTTGATTTAGCTATAGTTTTTCATCTTCTATATCTATCTATCTATCTATCTTTCAATTTTGTTTTAAAGCTAAATATCCCCATCATTATTATTTTATCGAGTATAACTTTATGATTCATAAAATAGAGTTTTTAATGGTATTATACCTACATGTACAAGCCTACAAGCCTACATGTTTAATATAATAAAGGAGTCATCGTTTAAAAGGGATTGCTTTAAGTATCATGTAAATATTAGCATAGATAAAGATGAAGAAGAAAGAAAAAAAAAGAGATAAGGATAAAAAGATAAAAGATAACCTTGCGGAGACGAAGAAAGAATATTATTCTCCGTCCCTCTCCTCCGGTGGGTGTCGTAAGAGGCGACTAACGGATTTTCGAGCTTCCTTAAGCTCCACTGCGTGGTAGGGCTTGCCCGTCTGTTAGTAACCACCGTACGTTTGGTGTAAAACTCGTCAAGTGACCGCTTGTCGGCTGCGTTTCGGGATCAGCCAGCGTATAACCAGAGCTCGAGTGGATGGTGCTGCGATGAATTTGGTTTGTGGAGGCTTCTGTCGAACCAGTGCCAGGAGGACCTTGTTAACCCGCCGACCAGACCCACAAACCCTGCTAACACTACTTTAAAGTTTATACTGACACCCCCTACCAACCTTACGGTTACAAAGTAGGTGTCAGACATCCTTACGCAAGCGCAAGGGACCATCTACGTCAGGTCATCCGGTACTTTTAAGACTAGCGTCTCGAGCTAGTTGCCCCGTGGACATGTATAGTCCACAACCTAATATCCAGATAGGTCACCGGAGCTGTAAGCTCGCTCACTTCTCGTTGCACTAAGAGCACAACTCGCAGTGTACCCACTGCTCGGGCTGTCAACTCTAAAGTCGACTACCAAATGCCCTCTTTGGTGGCGGAGTTGTAAGCACTTCTTCACACACTTCTCGGTACCCATCCAGGCACCTGATCAATTCCAAAATCCTACGCGGCTGATTAAACCGGAGGCTTTTGCATCTAGCGGGCACCTCTACTAGTTATCCAGACTAGTGCCGGAGATGTTGGAGTAACCACTCAGTGAAAACCACCGAGCAGCACAACCAACTAAGGGCAGCTCACGTGCCCCGCAGGTCTTTTCACTTTAGACCCCCACCGGACTAGTAGTAGTTAATAACGACTAAGACCCGCTCGCTATGCACGAAATGGAAGCCTAGCCAGACCAACCAGGCAGACGAACATTCCCACTTCTATAGCTAACCACATGCCACCACGAGTCCAACCCATGTCCGGGGCCTGCCGGAGACGCCCGCGAAGGCATAACCGGCAGGGGGCCTAGGATCCGGAACTCGAGTGGGAGACCCGTCCCGAGAAACGGCTGTCCCACTGGCCGCCCGTGGCACAGTACAGGGGCCCAAGCGAGCCTAACCAGCTCATGAGGCTGCCTCACCATGCCACGCATAACATCGAGGTGGTCCGTCGTGTCGTTGTATGGGGCGCCGGTGTGGGCCGATTGTTTGAGCCCACACGCCATCGCCTCTCTCCAGCGGGCCCAGCGTGCAATGGCAATGCGGGCGATCTGGGGCTACCGAACGGTGTCCCGGAAAGTGGCGTGCGCTCTCGCGGACACGCCCCCGTGAGAGCTGGTGGCGGAGGTGCTCACTGCAGCATACCGGCAGCGAGCGGAGGAGAGGGCCAGTGGCAATCGCCAGGCCCCCCAAGAGAGGCGCTCTGCTCTTGAGGGAGCACGAGATGAAATGTTCCGCCTATGGTCCGAGGACCTGGGCGTAGGGGCCTCACCTACGCAAACGCGTATATAGTCTGGAGGCTTTGCGCCCCGTCCTCCAAGCATGGGCGGAGCGGCGCCATGGGTCGCTCACATACCATCTGGTGCAGATACTGTCCGAACATGGTTCGTTCATTTAATTCAGTTTCAGTGCAGCAATTACCACTTAAAAATAAAAAATAAAGATAAAGATAAAATTAAACCAAAAATTGCGGGAAAAACTAATCTTACTGAAGGGCCACTCTGGAAGGGCTTTGTTTCGGTTCTCTATTTTGTCTCATAAATTTTTTATCCATAATCTAACGTGTCATAATGTTTTGTGACATAATCATCATGTGTCCGAATGATAAGTAGCCCTAACTTAATGTCTCATAATATCACTTGCCCTAAATATAATATGACCTAAATTTTTTTGCTATAAATATTATAATCTATAATATTTAAAAGACATAAAAGGCTTTTCTATAATAGTTATAAGCCCTAACGTAATGTCTCATAATACAACGTGCCCTAAAATCAAAATTATGAAGCTAGATTTCTGTTGTTTAATAAAAAAAATAACCCGAAATTCAAGACAATCGCTACGCTGCGCTTTGCGATTGTCTTAAATTTCTAACCTATCACGGTCACGTGACCTACAGGAGTAGGGCAGCTAGTAGTAAACCACCAATCGGACTAACATACATTATATAATATAACACTTAGGACATGTGACTTTATAGCAAAAAAAATAGGATATCTAATTATTATAGCACCCGATATTATGACACAAAAGCATTAGAATTAAAGACGATTAGGTAAAATAAAATTTCGTATACTTCGTACTTTCGTATATTTCATTATGGATAGTGATGATTATAGCAAACGCGTTAGGGATTTTGATTTGGACGGAGAAGAAAGGGACTACCCTTTGTTTCATATATTTCAAATCGACATAATCTCTGGGTTTTTAAAAATTTATGCATTAACAATACCTATATTCAAGATATAATATCTTAAGCTGAATCTTTGTACAGATCTGAGTAACTTTATATTATTTATATTTATATTATATTAGAAGGAGGCAAACGAGCAGGCGGGTCACCTGATGGGAAGCAATCACCGCCGCCCATGGACGGGTGTCCATGGGCGGCGAAACCAAAGGAATCGCAGATGCGTTGACGGCCTTTAAGAAAGGAATAGGCTCGTTTCTTGGTTCAGGTTTAGTGGATGAGGTCTTTAGGTGAAGTGCGCTTCCTCCTTTGGCCTTAACTTATCATCAAATCAAAATGCTTACCATACCCGTTCTGCAAAAAAAGAAAAAAGACGTAGTATTACGTTACCACGTATAGTGATACGTGGTAACATAATACTGTTTTTTTCAGTAAAGTGTTACTGCGCCAGCCAGCACGTCTCGCATTCAGTCCGTGTTCTATTTTAAGCTGTGCTACCATTGAATCTTTGATATTTGAGGTTCGGGTAATCTAGTAAACACACAGGGACGACCATGAGCAGTTACGTGATAGGCCAGAGTTTACCGGAGCGGACCACGTACCACCACTGTGTGCATTATTCAAGGCTTTGCATACATTACTAGTATTACCCAATAGTTAGACATGGACACTACTCATGAACAGAAGGTTCGAACTACGTGAAATTTAATTAAATTGTTAGCATTAATTATGCAAGCCGTAAAAATACCAACACAAATAAGTATAAAATAAAAAAATATCAAACAACATTGCATTTGCATTCATTCATTCCCACTAGAAGTATCTGCCTGAGAAGCAAGATTACTTACTACATGAGGCACTATTGGACATTGGTGCACTTTTGAATGACACTACAATGTTCTATTTAAAATTAAAATCAGCTTATGAATAACTTATTAAACTACTATGGCAACTTATCAGATAATTATTCCAGGCTGGGAACATAGAGGGAAATTAGGCCTTTATAACCCAACATGTGGCCCTGTGCGGCTTGGTGAATAATGGATTAACGTCGTAACTAACATCGTAAGACAACAACGGGTTCTAACAGCTTAACGTGCTTTCGGAAACACAAAGGAGCTTCATCATCATCATCATCTCAGCCAAAAGACGTCCACTGCTGGACAAAGGCCTCCCCCAAGATGGGGGGTATTTGCCATAATCGCCACGCTTGGCAGGCGGGTTGGCGATCGCAGTAGGTTGAAAGTAACCTCAGAGAGATGCTGCTGCCCATCCTCTGGAATGGTCCCTTAGTCGCTTTTTACGACACCCACGGGTTGAGATGGGGTGGTGCAATTCTTTATCCCCGGCACCACACAGGGAGAAAAGGAGGAAAAGGAGCTTAAGATTATTTTATTTGGTCACCCATCCGGCGGGGCGAAAGTGAGCTTAGCTTCCATGATCGTTGCCCAAAAATGCTTGTTGCTGTTAGCTGCGTCATGGAAATAAATTTTATTAACTGTTTTACCTACACATGCTTTCATTTAAATAAGTGCTATGACAGGAGGCTTACAACTCTATATTGAAATCTATATATTAATAAATGAAGCAAAAACTTTGTACCCCTTTTTACGAAAATTGCGAAGACGGAGGAGTATGAAATTTCGCACTTTATAGTTTAAATAGAGAAGGATTACAGAATGATAATATTTTTTTTTAAATTATGCATAAAAAATACATTAAATCAATAAAACAAACATTAAACACACTACCATGTATTTGACACACACGCATATATATATACTCTTTTTTAAAAATTTCAAAAGTGGAAGAGGAGCGGCTGAAGTCTGTCAACAATGCCAATCTAAACTCACATTCTATCTTTTTTAATTTTTCATTGCTTAGGATACAATCCGTGCAGCCTTAATAAAATTACGAAATTGTCGAATTTCGACCACTGGGCGACCATTAGTAAATATAATAATACTACATACATATATAGAAGACAAGGAATTGAATGATAACACCAGTTTAAACGAAAGAGAAAACGACGCCGCGCGACTGTTTTAATATGGAACGTAGTGCAAACGTGCGTTAGCCGTCCGACAACAACGTCTAAATTGAAAAAGCCCTAAATGTATCAAATATCACTAAATTGGCGCAACAGCGGTCGCCCGCCCGCCGGTCACCCGCGCCAGTCAAGTGGGCCTGGGCTGGCCCTAGCGCGGCGCCCTGCATTATTCACACCTTTGCATTGCTAATGGCTTGTCTCGCTACACTCTGCAATATTTTATTAGTATCGAGTGTACACGGTAGATCCGCGCCGTTGGAATCAATATTTAGATAGAGATAGCCTGTATCTGTTAGTATTGTTTCTGTAATAAAACAACTTTTAACACAACGGATAGGCGGATAGGCTGTAGGTTAGCAATAGGGGTTACAGTATAAAATTGCCGTTTTATAGTAATACTTTAGATTTTTTTTTCACATGATACCTATGAGTTTTTGCTTTTAAAAAAAGTGCAACATTCTTTTTTTAAATTTCAATTGTTTTTATTAGTCAGCTTAGACGGAAAAGATGGATACTTCGAAAATCCGAGTAATTATTGAATACGAGTTCCGACGCAAAATTAACGCGGCAGAAACGGCTCGCAATATCAATGCTGCGTTTGGAGAGGAGACTGCTAATGAACGCACCGTGCGTTTTTGGTTTAAACGCTTTCGTAATGGAAACTTCGACTTGAAGAACGAACCACGTGGAAGACCGCCCACTCAGGTGAATAACGTTGAATTGAAGGAGACGGTGGAAGCCGATCCGAGTCAAACTACCCAGAAATTAGCGACATGGTTTAACGTTACCTTACCTACAATATTGACTCATTTGCATCTAATCAATAGGATATAAAAAGTATGAAAATGGGTGCCTCGTGATTTGACTGAGCTGCAGAAAGAAACGCGTGTTGAAACTTGCGTTGCCTTTTTGAATACAGTAATTAAGGAATATTGGATCGAATTGTGACATCTGACGAAAAGTGGATTCTTTACGATAACCGTAAGCGAATAATGCAAAGGCTGACCCCAGGTCAAACGCCGCAACAGTGCCCTAAAGCAAAGTTTACTAATAAAAAGGTAATGGTAACTGTTTGGTGGTCTCTTCATGGTGTTATTCACTATTTTCTCATGTCTAGTCAAGAAATAACAGCATAGATTTACTGTGCCGAACAATGATCGCGAAACTGGCAGTGAAACAGCCCCGACTCGTGAATCGATCTTCACCATTGCTAGAAATAACGATATAAATGTTCCTATTTTTAAAGGAGCAGATTATAGTAATAGAAAAAGAAATACGAATGCTCAAGTTTTTGCAGTGCCAAAAGTAGCGAAAATTGCAACCGATGACGAAAAGTGGGACGAAAGGAATGTCCAAGCAACAAACTACATTTACAGTGCAATAACCAACAAGCAGCTAGAATACACAAGTGAACTCGAGACAGCCTACGGCATGATACAAAAGTTTGATGAAAGTCTTCAGCTTTGCAAATAGAGTGCCGCCATAACCTCGAAAATGTCAAGTTGAAAAATTATTCTGAGATATAATTATTTTTCGACAACTTTGAAAAGGCTGTGAATGAGCTAAAACAAGCAGGGGCAGTGATTTCAGAAACGGAAAAACTAAATTACATGTTAAAAGCACTACCTGAAAGTTACAGTTACTTAGGTGATTTAATTGATGTCTTGCCGGAGGAAGAAAGAACAGTTAACAATTTAAAGAGCAAAATAAAACTAAAAAAACGGAAAATGTGAGTGAAACGTCAAATAATGACACATTAAATGTTTTTAAAGCAGAAACCAAGCCATCTAATTATAATTGTTTTGGTTGTGGAAAACCTGGCCACTTAAGAAGAGACCGTCAATCTGAAAATGTAAACCGTGGTCGAGGACGAGGATTCTTTAATAATCAAGGACGTGGATACTTTAATAATCAAGGACGTGGATACTTTAATAATCAAGGACGTGGATTTTCTAATTATCGAGGACGGAGTTCATCTAGAGGTAAAGGACGACAAAATTATCACCATAATAATAATGAGAGTCAAGGTAACAGTTTTCATACTACTATCGCAAATAATACTTACACAAAGAAGATCAAGAAGACAAGTCAAACCTCCACGACGTTTTGATGAGGAATTCGGTTATTATTGCATATATTGTGACTATATTGTGACGCTTCAGCTCCTAGTGATTTTCAGGTGACTACATGTGATGAGGCAACCAAATGAAAAAAAAATTATCCGTGCGGAGACGGAGAAAGAATACTATTCTCGGCCCCTCTCCTCCGGTAGGTGTCGTAAGAGGCGACTAACGGATTCTCGAGCTTCCATATGCTCCACTGCGTGGTAGGGCTTGCCCGTCTGGTTAGTGACCACCGTACGCATGGTGTAAAACCCGTCAAGTGACCGCTTGTCGATCTCGTTTCGGGATCAGCCAGCGTATAACCAGAGCTCGAGTGAATGGTGCTGCGATGCATTTGGTCTGTGGAGGCTTCCGTCGAACCAGCGCCAGGAGGACCTTGTTAATCCGCCGACCAGGGAGACCCGTAGAAACGGCTGTCCCGCTGGCCGCCCGTGGCACAGTACAGGGTCCCAAGCGAGCCTAACCAGCTCGTAAGGCTGCCTCACCATACCACACATAATCTCGGGATGGTCCGTCTTGCCGGTTGGTGACCGGAAGTTGGGGTCCCGGCGGCCATTCCCGGGGGGGTTCGGGGGCCCTTCCGTTCGGCGGGTTAATGATACTCATCTGTAGGCAGAGCCCTGGTGAAACAGGCCTCTGCACTTTGACTATTTGCATCGTGGTAGCATTTCCTCGATTCACGCCTCCCTCCACCATGACAGCGCCTAAAATTTAAACTGGTCCTACAGCGGTACACACCCCCGACGCAACCATACCGATTGAGGTCGAGTTCGCTAACATCCGCGGACTCCATGCAAACCTCAATGCCGTCCACCACCATATTGAGACGGCACGTCCAGCAATGTTGTTTTTGACGTTTGAAGTCTAGTATCATTTTATACATGAGAATGTTAAACAAGGTAGTATTGAAGTTGTAAAAATAGAGTTCGAAAATAATATTGCAGAATTATATTTACTAAAGCGTTGGGAAATGTTAAGTTCATTAAATTTAAAGAAATGTTAAATTAAAATTAAAGTGACAAGTTTGCAGAGACTGTTGTAAGCGATTTATCTAAGTGTTGCAATATAACAATTTCTTCCCAGGAGGCAGTACAAAATGCTTTCACAGTTTGTCGAATCTAGATCCCCAGAGTACTATCGCAAAGGCATAACTTCCGATTAGATGATAATGAGGGTAAATAATTTGATTAAATAAATATATTAAATCTTAGAAAAAAACGAGTTTTAATTTTTCAGCACAAATCGGCCATTTAATACTTTAACCCCTAATATATAGACACATTGATGTAAGTAAATAAGTAAGTATATAGTTATTATTAGTCTTCATATAATATCTGATCCTAAGTTCGGTAGCTTGTAACTCTTGTTACGGAATTTAAATAAAGGAAGTGCCTACTACAAACACTCGAATCTATTGTTACTCTTACTAGTGTGAAATTTGAACGTCCTTGGATAAAATAGACGTCTAATCAAAGACGATAAATATCAAATATCCCTATTGAAATCAAACCCGATCCATTATACTCTAACTCAATATTAATGTAGTACTATAATCACTGCGCTACTTGCTTTTAAAAGTTACATTATTTGGAATATTTTGGTTATGGTTATGGTACGGGTTTATTTGTGTGATAATACCAAAAGAAGTGAAAACCTTGTTAACGTGATATAAATATAATTGATAATAGGTAACAACTGATCTAAAATTATATGAATATCTGTACGCGCAGCGTGGTTGATTACCGATTACTAACTAACGTTATAATGACCTAAATGAATGCATGTGGCGTAAAGTGCCGATTCCAAAAATTGTACCTGTTACCACTTCAGTTTTGACACCCTCAAAGGAGCATGTGGTCCACTTGATAGAAAGCGGCCATCGCAGACGATTTCGACACAAAAAGCGTTACGCACGCGTTGCAGACCCCGAAACCTCCGTTGTTATTTCTACGCCTAGTAATTTCGTTGGATCCAGTACCTTTCAAACCAGAACACAGTGATTTAAAAAAAATGCTACTCTACACACTTTACAGCAGAAGTAGGTACCATAGTGGTCGCCATCCTGCTTCTGGGCAGAATCCTCCCACCGCACTATCATTATCATCTCAGCTGAAAGACGTCCACTGCTAGACAAATGCCTCCCCCAAAGACCTCCGAAACGACCGGTTTTGTGCACCGCGCCTAATTATAACTTATTTATTACTTTTTAAACAAAAAAGGATAAAGTATATTTAAAACGACTATTACTTTGTATACGTTTATGATAGCAAACTCACTATACTACTCACCAAATGTCACATTAAGGTGATTACCTGGATGCCCAGAACAATTCCGAATCAAGATGTCAGAGCTTTATCAAAACATTACAGGTCAACCTGTTATAATTTTATTTGTATTTGAAGTAAATAGCTAATGAGTTTTTCAAAGCGGCGGCTGAGGGCGTGGCGTTCACCTCTGCCCTGCTACCTGCAAAATTCAAACCCTGCATACGTGAGTAGGTTGGTATTGCGACTCGAGTTGGCATTAAATGAATTTTAATATTTCAATTTCAACATTTGAAAGTGTATGAGCATCGAATTAATACTCTTGCAATATCGTTTTACACCCCGTTTTTCCCCCGTGTGGTGCCGGGGATAAAGAATTGCATCACCCCATCTCAACCCGTGGGTGTCGTAAAAGGCGACTAAGGGACCATTCCAGAGGATGGGCAGCAGCATCTCTCTGAGGTTACCTTCAACCTACTGCGATCGCCAACCCGCCTGCCAAGCGTGGCGATTATGGCAAATACCCCCCATGACATACACACCAGCAAAAACCGGCCCCTAGTCCCCGGCGGCCCCGCTCGCCCTAGCTACGGTAGCGGCCAAGGCAGCGACGGGGCAGGGGGTGCTAAGAATCTCCGGCAGAGACCTGGCTACCGCCAACAACGAACTCTGGCCCTGGCAACATTTAACACGCGCACATTACGGACTGACGAGAAGATTTACGAACTGGAGGAAGAATTGAGCAAGATACGGTGGGACATAGTTGGATTATCTGAAGTCCGAAGAGAGGGGGAGGACTCGATAATCCTCAAATCCGGTAACTTGCTCTATTTCCGGGAGGGCGAACAACTGTCCCAAGGTGGTGTCGGGTTCATCGTCCACAAATCCCTCGTGAACAACGTTGTCGAGACCGGGAGTGTGTCGCCTAGGGTAGCGTACCTTATACTCAGAATAACCAAACGGTATTCGTTGAAGGTCATACAGGTTTATGCTCCTACTACGACACACCCTGACGATGAGGTGGAAGCTACGTATGAGGACATCTCTAGAGCCATACAAGCCTCCAAAACTCATTACACCGTTGTCATGGGAGACTTTAACGCAAAACTGGGCAAACGAAGCGGCGATGAGATGAGAGTGGGACGATTTGGGGTTGGTAATCGGAACTCCCGGGGCCAACTGCTGGCGGACTTTCTTGAGAGGGAGGGCCTCTTTATGATGAACTCCTTTTTCAGGAAAGCTGAACACCGCAAGTGGACCTGGATGAGTTCCGATGGTGCAACAAAAAACGAGATTGACTTTATCATGTCGACGAGGAAGCAAATATTCAATGATGTCACTGTGATCAATGCGTTTAAAACTGGCAGCGATCACCGGTTGGTAAGAGGCACATTGAATATCAACGTTAAGCTGGAAAGACGTCGATTGATAAGGTCTACGCTCCGTCCTGCACCCATCCAAATCCAAAACCCCGAAAGCTTTCAGCTCGAATTGCAAAATCGCTTCGAGCGCCTAAATAATTGTGAAAATGTGGACGAATACAGCAACAGGTTTGTGGAAACTGTCCAAACGGTTGGGTCCAAGTTCTTTAAAACCCACCGTGCAAAAGGAACCAAAAAGTTCTCAGACTATACCCTAAAACTAATGGAAGAGCGGCGCGCAATGGTTCTGCTTTCCTCAGGTGATGCGTCTCAGTTTCGGCGGCTAAATAGGCAGATCTCGAAGTCTATGACTCGCGACACGCGCCAATTTAATACTAACCGTATTAAAGAGGCCATTGAGCGGAACAAAGGCTCAAAAGTGTTCGCAAGAGATCTGGGTATTGGGCAGTGCCAACTGACGATGCTGAAAACCGATGACGGCAGAACTGTCACGACCAGGTCCGATGTTATGGGAGAGGTCGAGAAGTTCTATGGACAGCTTTACACATCCACACGGCCACCTGTACAAAGCTTAGCTAAAGACCCTAGAGCTAAGTTAACCCGGCACTATACCGAAGACATCCCGGACATCAGCCTATACGAGATTAGTATGGCTCTCAAACAGCTCAAAAATGGCAGGGCACCAGGTGCTGACGGAATTACGGCCGAGCTTCTGAAAGCAGGCGAAAGACCAGTACTCGTAGCTCTTCAGAAGCTATTTAATTCCGTGGTACTGGGGGGCAGAACGCCAGAGACGTGGCACGAAGGTATGGTGGTACTGTTCTTCAAAAAGGGCGACAAAACCCTGCTGAAGAACTACAGGCCCATCTCACTTCTAAGCCACGTCTACAAGCTGTTTTCGAGAGTCATAACGAATCGTCTCGCACGCAGGTTTGATGACTTCCAGCCTATCGAACAAGCCACTGTTCACTGCTGCACTGGAAGATGTTTTCAAGCTTCTGGACTGGAAAGGACTCGGCATCAACGTCAACGGCGTATACATCACTCACCTTCGGTTTGCTGACGATATAGTGGTCATGGCTGAGACCCTGGAAGACCTCGGCGCAATGCTCGGTGACCTCAACAGAGTCTCTCAACAAGTGGGCCTTAAAATGAACATGGAGAAGACGAAAGTTATGTCGAACTCACGTGTCGTACCCACTCCTCTGAAGGTTGGGGACTCTGCCCTTGAAGTTGTGGACAATTATGTTTACCTGGGACAAACGGTCCAGCTAGGTAGGTCCAACTTCAGCAAAGAGGTCAATCGTCGAATCCAATTAGGCTGGGCAGCGTTCGGTAAGCTTCGAAATATCTTCTCGTCCGATATACCGCAGTGTCTCAAGACGAAAGTCTTTGACCAGTGTGTGTTGCCAGTGATGACATACGGGACTGAGACGTGGTCGCTCACTATGGGCCTCGTAAAAAGGCTCAAGGTCACTCAAAGAGCAATGGAGAGGGCTATGCTCGGGGTTTCTCTGCGTGATCGAATCAGAAATGAGGAGATCCGCAGAAGAACAAAGGTAACCGACATCGCCCGAAGAGTTGCTAAGCTCAAGTGGCAGTGGGCAGGTCACATTGCTCGCAGGACTGATGGCCGCTGGGGCGGGATAGTCCTGGAGTGGCGACCACGTACCGGAAAGCGCAGTGTGGGCAGGCCTCCAACAAGGTGGACCGACGATCTGGTGAAGGTCGCGGGAAGCCGCTGGATGCGAGCAGCACAAAACCGGTCGTTGTGGAGATCCTTGGGGGAGGCCTTTGTCCAGCAGTGGACGTCTTTTGGCTGAGATGATGATGATCGTTTTACACGGCTTGAGGTACCCTTTATGTACCTCGTCGCCCCCAAAAAAGCCCGGTGAAGCTGAAAAAGCCGTTTGAAGCAATCAGCAATCTCTCTCCAAAAAAAAACTCTTGCAATGAACAAACAAGCTATTTGGTTTGCTTATTACGTGTTACACGTAATAAGCTGGTTTTCATTATTAATACCTGGTAGGTAGGTACTTTGTATTAAAAATGAAAACCGGTCAAGAAATAAATAACTATTACAATATTTAACGATTAAAGGAACGACGTCGAAGTGTCAGTACTGTAGGTACTTACAAAAAAAAATTATTCACCTCCTAGAAAAAGAAAAGAAATCTAAACAAATGAACTGACGTATTTATTATTATCATGGTGAAAGCTAGTGCTAGGAAAGTACTGAAAGTCTACGAGCCCAGTGGCTGTGTCGTAGGGACATGATGAAGCTAGGGTCCGTCTAGGTTTACTAGGTACCTTAATTACCATTGACATCGAATGAAACTATTTATTTACCCAACATACTCGTAATACTAGATGTATTTTGTATATATTTCGGTATTTTTGATGTGTAACATCTTTCCGCTCTCCTTCTATATGTACCATATACAATTTGTGGGAGTGATTTCGTAGAAATGTGATCGTAACAGCACATGAGTAGATAATTATGTAGTAACAGTGTGATACTGCCGCACAATGTATGAACGCACTAAGTACAATTTACTGTGTTTGTGATTGTGATATTTGAGGTGCTGACATTACGATCTATTTTCTCGAAACTTGCGCGGCAGGATAGGATAACAGTGTGACATGTCTTCTATAAGTTTACTGCATTCTCTTTATGATTTGTAAAAAAATATACGGAGTCGGACGGCGCACGCAAATTTAAAATCGATAATAAGAACAAGTCATAATATATTATTATTTTAAGTGACATAATTTGTGTCATCATTTTGATATGGCAAATAATGAGTAGGTAGGGTATTTACTGCATTCTCTGATTTGTAAAAACATATACGTCATTGTTAATTCTATATTCTATTTTATATTGTAATATAGATTTCAACCATTTCATGTGTAATAGACTTTTAAACTATATTAATAAACATTTACTGATGATATGTCTCAATAAAGTGCAGATCATTGATAATTTTCAGAATATCTAAGCAAAAACTTTATGCCCTTTTTTACGAAAATTGCGCGGAAGGAGGAGTATGAAATTTCGCACACTTATAGTTTATATAATATGTAGAAAAGGAGTACAGAATGTTAATATTTTTTTAAATTATGCATAAAAATACATAAAATCAATAAAACAAAAATTACACACACTACCATGTATTTGACACACACGTATATGCTTTTGACACACACGCTTATTATACTCTTTTCAAACATTTCAAAAATGGAAGAGGAGCGGCCGAAATCTGTTGATGCCAATCCAAACGAGATCCAAACTCACATTCTATCTTTTTTAATTTTTCATTGCTTAGGATACAATCCGTGCAGCCTTAATAAAATTATTTACGGTCGAATTTCGACCACTGGGCGACCACTAGTAATGTTAAAATTGTTTTTTACTAAGGTGAGATGTCAAATGTAACACACACATATCACACATCATATGCGACTCATTTTTTATATTTATTTATCAAATCTCTTCGTTTACGCTTAATCGTACAAGATTGAATATCGAACCTATGAAATTAGATAGTACAGTTACCTATTTTAAAACTACTTTTACACACACTATTAAAAGTATTATTAATTTAATTTACACTTTTTGTAATTTGCATAAAGTTATAAAATGTATTTATTTTCAAATCAATTAATTCCTTACATCAATAATTATAAAAATTCAAATAATCTAAAATATTAGTTTTGAAAATTCATAAGACAATATTAATAGACAAAAAAGTTTGCAACCCTCGTCACATATTCAACCCCTCTCATCACTCTTTTGCGCATAATCAATGGCAACCCTAAATGTAGAGTGCATTCACCTCGCCCGGTACGTTAATGACAGTCTAGACCACGGGAATCGTTTTAATGGTCTTACTTATATTTTATTGCATCTATGAGACGATCTTGATATGTACGAGTATTTCTGCAGATGATACGTCTAAAAATATATCATGTCAATAAGATTCGGTGGGAACAAAAACTATCCCCACTTCTTTTTAATTAGGTACTAAAACGAATAGTAGGTGTAAATTAAATTTAAATCAAGATAAAAAAGTTATATTTCTTATATATCTAAAAATAAAAGGAGAATTTATAAAATCTCGCTGACCCTATTTCAAAATGGCTATCATTCCGATTCCATGTATGGAAAACTTTTATGACAGGTATAAAGCTGCCAGCCGCAGCCTGTTTCTCAGTTGTTTCACAGGGAAAGTTGTAATTTGAATACACCTACCTACTAGATACCAGGTTACGCACGAAAAGGGCAGGTAACAAGCCCTTCAAGTTAACTTAGAATTAAAAATATTAAAATAATATCTACTTAATATGAAGAGAAAGTAGCAGACTTGTTCACCCTGGAAAACGACGCTGTCCAATGATTAAAGCGGTTGCATGTGTATTTGTAAATTGAAACTGCCGAACGATTAAATACACTAGATGGGCATACTTCATACGATCTCTAACTCAATCTACCATGACCGAATATTCCCACAATGCCTCCAATAGAGCTGAATGGAGACACATAACCAGAGCCATCATTCACCAAGACCTACCCATAAAAATCAGTTGTTACCCCTATTTCTATTGTCCATCACTGGTTCTTGTTCAAACACTGGTGCCACATCCTATTTGTTTAAAAAAAGAAATCTTTTGTTTTAAATTAAATAAAGAAGGCTATGTATAGATATATGGAAGAAATGTAGAAGACTGTCCCAGTTTAATAGGGTCCAGAATCAGAAAGTCCAATAATCGAAAGCCTTTTGCTCAAGTTAGTAGAGCTTCGCTATCTTTGCGTGTTGTACATTATCAGCCGAAGCCACTGTAATGCGTGCGGCCATATCAACGGCGTACATAATAAAACAGCTTTGGAAGTTAAGCGAGCAAACCACGCCGGCGCCGGTGGCGGTTAATTACGGGTTGGCGAACGAGCCGCGTAGTAATTGTGAGCAACAATGGGTTTTGAATAATAATCACTATCATCAAACGCCCGCGGCCGCCTCTTACAGATATAAGTATGATGATTTTAAGGTAATTTTTAACACGGGGAAAGCAAATGATTCAATTTTATCCAAGCGCGGCTAAGTTTTGTTGAATGGGTACGAATTCGTATTCGAAATATTTTCACATCTATGAGCTTTCTGTATTTTTGAAACATTCGAAACGGGACTGGCAATAGAGTCGCAAAGGAAAAGAAAAGTGATGCGAGTTATTTGGACAAAACCAAAGGGGAATTAGAAATTCGTGTGATATTTTATGATTTTATATAATTACGACGTTACGTTATCACAGAATGACTCATTATATCAATTCATATATCTACGAGTATTTCATAACCGCCCAATGGTAGGATTAAGTATACTACTGCCAAACACATTTATTTATATTCTTCATCTTTTGTAGTTTTTTCACAGCAAATGAAATAAAACTAGGTACTAATAAAGTTATTAAAAAAATATAGAAATCAATCTAATGCTAGGAAATTAAAAGCTTTTATAGACGACGAGCCAATGCCACGGACAACACCAGTGCACCTGTTAATTATACGGCGGTGTTAGACTCATAATGATGCTGAATAAGTATTCTATGCGTCATGTGAAATACACGTATTTCATTGATTATTTATATTGATTTTTTATTCATTCAACGTTTTTAAAGACGGTACACTAATTCTTATTTTTAAATTGATAAATTCAATTATACAAGTTTACTAATCTAATGAATTGCTAAGCAAAACAGATATCCAAAAAATGTTTCTATTTTAATGGCGTAAGGACCTTTGAAATTTTTATTTAATGTACACTAATTCTTATTTACCTTTCACTTTCTCACATAATTATATCCTTAGCCCCTTACAAATAAACAAAGAATAAGGTCCGAATAGTTATTCCGTGTTTTGTTCCTGTCATGTAAACGTAATTTCAAATTAGAGTAATAGGGACAAAACACGGAATAACTATTCGGACCTTATTCTTTGTTTATTTGTAAGGCACTAAATGTATATGTCCACTCTAAAATAAAAAGAATACTTACTTACACTTCAGACGGTTGTTATCACCAATGTTATATAATAAAAAGCGCATAAAAGATTCTTGGAGAGGCCTATGTCCAGCAGTGCAGTGTATAGGCTGATGATAATGATGATGATGATGATAATGATGAAAGATTTATACACACGAGCCATTTTACGAACATCGTGATAAGTTTCAGTAGAAAACATTTCAAAAATAGTTATATTTCTGCTTAGTGACTTCCTCTTGATAGATTTAACATAAATGTGGGTATTGTTGTGATACAACCCATTGCCCGATTAGGCACGGAGCAACGGTTTACAAATGCAACAAGCCCCGTAAGAGGCACGAGACGGACGCCTAAATGTTGTTAAGCTTTTTTGCTTCAACTAACTTTTGTTATTTACCATCTCTTATTTGTTTCGTAAAGTCCTTGTTTTTAGTTGTGATAGTCTTGTTTTTTCTATATCCTTTTAGAGACTACTAGTAATTCTTCAAACGGGATATTTTTTTATTTAGATAACTAAATAAATAATTATATAATTACTTTATATTTAGAGCAGATTATTCGAAGGCACCTTCCTCCTTAAAGTAAAAGTTTTATTAAGGCCCATTGGTAAAGGCAAATGATGCTAGAGTTAAATCCAATGTCCAAATGTACTTATGGTCTAAGTTTGTTGAATACAAATCAGCGTTATTAATCCCTTTGTAAACAAGTGGGAAGGGTATCCAGGTCATTTGTATACAATTCTCTACTTCACAAACTGTATGTAGTACCTCAGGAGCTCAAACTCTGGGAAGCTTAAAGTTTGTCCGCCAATTCAAATAGATAGCAGGGTTTATAGTTTAGGAGCTTTAGAATATTGAAAAAAAAATCAATTGAAATACTTTATAGAGCTTTATAAATTTAAATAGAAGAATTTATTGAGATACCTAATTGCATACAGAGCTCGTGGTATGTGGGGCCAGTAAGTTTTTATTTTATTATAAATTAAAACTGCGGTCCTGATGCATTTATCATTGGCGCAATACGTATTTTTCTTAGATTTTATACCAGTTACAGTTTACATCAAATTCAATACGATAAAGTTAAAACGTTAGTAAATAGAAAAAAAATTAAAACATTTACAAAAAGTATGTTTATAAAAGATGGAGATGAGTAAGATCTGAGGTGTGTTAACAAATTGTTATAGGAAACTGGCAACTACGACAAGCATTCCGGAAATCGGAAGGATGTAGAAATAGTTTTATCTGACCACCGAAACTTGCTTAACTTTCACAACCGTAACGTAACTTTAACTCTTTTCTTCTTCTTCAACTTGAGAGCCACGCTCTTCTAATTGTAGCCTTTTCCATTCATCTCTATCCCAAGCTAATTCTTCTACTTCTTTATAGGACACAACGTTCGCTTTCTCTTTATTTGTTCCATATAAACTCTTCTTGGTTTTCCCTTTCTCTATAACCTTCCATCTTCTCTTCAATTATGTTTTTAATGAATTAGTCGTGTCATAATAAGTGTCCAATGATCTTTTCTCTTTTATTTTCAATAACTTTTAGAACTTGTCGCTGAGCCTATATATCCATAAAGTAAATAGAGCTGAATAATAACCATTACCATAATATTATTTATCTCATTTGATCATTCATTTCTAAGATGGAATATTCCACCGAAAACTTTAAAGTCTAGACGAGATTTAAGCATCTCCGAGGAAATATCACGACAGCCGACGCCACTGAAAGCGATTCTGTGTTTCAGAGTTAGCGAAAACAGATTAAGGTGGCTTATCTACAACGAGAACAGTTGGTAATATTTAAGGGGCAGGAATGCTTTGTCAAATAATATAACTTGTGCAACCTTGAAAATTCCATTTCAGTTCACTACAAAACAAATTGGGTACGATGACATAAGAAATAGCCATGAATTGAACTATTTTATCAGAATTAAATGCAATTTTTTAAAACAAAAATTGTTTGTAGAGTATTTTGTAGAGTTGTTATTATTGATGTTAATAATAATAACATTATTATATTAAATCACATTATTATAAGTTCCTAAATGTGTACCATGTTTGTAACACAGAATTGTAGTTAGGCTTATTAAAAAACTAGTCTTAATAATTAGGTGAATTGTAGAATACAATGTACCTAGATTGTTTAGAAATAGTGATATATTTATACAGTTAATTACATTTACGACTATATATCTCGTATATATATCACTATAAACAAGTGTAACAACTTCCGATGCAGTTCTTGTTATATCTTCAAAGTATAAACATTCAAAAAGTAAGGCACCATGAGTGATAAGAAAAGTTTTTTATATAAATATTTTGTTACTGGCCTACCGTAACGATATTCGATCACTGTCAACTTCGAAAAATTCATGTCTGTATCTGAACATCAAATATTCTATTTATAACTGGGACGCGAGAATATGATATTTTATGGGATAACGTTTGACCTCGACACAAGATTATTTTGAATTTTAATTAAGTGACCAAGTGTAAGCTTAATACAGTTATTAAGCTTACACTTAAACATTTAGGCCTACACTTTTCATGATAGGAGTGCCATTTGCCTTTAAAGGGTAGGCAGCTTTGAAGTCCATAGCCAGACCGCAACTTTAATTAAATGTTACTTGAGTACCACTATTTATATAAAACTAGCAAAGAATCTTGTATAAGTATTGTAATGAGGCCAAACGATTACTTCACGTATATAACGGTATTCAGTATCCCGGAGTAATGTCCTAACAAAAAAAATCAGATTCTCAATACGTTTGTTTGTACATTACAAACGTATCGAGAATCTGTTTCTTTTTTGTGAAAAGTATGACATAAGGCTTGTGCCATACTAGGTACGTCCATTCACTCTGATGCCATTACTTAAAGCTGCTGTAACACTGAAGGCTGTCATCTGCAGTCCGCCGTCGGCGCGCGGCAGCCGTTCATTCGGCAATTTCCTCGCAATTAGCTGCTGTATGTTCCAATTAATTCCAGTGGATTATGAAAGCAAATTGCTTGCAAAATTGACCGCTTCTAGCAAACTTCGTGACAGCGATGAGCTAAACGCGTTGGAGTTAGGAAAGCATTTGACGAGGCCATTTAATCTTACGATCTGCATGTCTGCAGTCTTCATATTACCCAATTATAGTGTAACATGTTCATAAAGTACTTCTTACTTACTTACTGTTATTATATTTAAGGAGATTAGTAAAAATTCGTTTTATTAGCCTGGTGGTTTCTGCCCAAAAGTGCCTCTGTGGGTCTAGTGGTTAAGAACACTACGGTGTACTGTGGTTACACTCACAACGGGGAATACATGTTTGTACACTCGGTTTGGTTGGGCTTATTTGGCCGTCCTCTCTAGCTAAAGTCCGAAATATGTCGCCATTACGTCAATATTTGTAGCATTGTTGTGTTCCAGCAGCTAGATGTAAGATAGCCAGTGCTTCAGTAGTTGAAAATTCCGGGAGAAGTGCGCTTCCACCATTGCCCTTACATTATTTAACGTCGGGTGAGATGAAGGTGCTTATCCGTGAAGATGAAAAAAAGTACCTATCTGCATGGCGACCCTAATCTATTTTCTGCCGCTCTACGCATTGTTTTGCAATTTTGTTCCGATTTCAAGAAACTAAATCCAGTGACATAACAAGGCATAGAGGCATACGAGAGTTCAGGTTCAGCAACGCGTATGTGATACCCTTATGCAAGCGTAAATAGGTTGCGGTGGCCGCTTAACAGGCCGCATGCACGGTTGCCGGATCATAAAAAGAAAATTAAGTGGATGAGCCATTAAATCAAGATAGTTTTATAGACATAGCCCACTTGCTATGCTTCAAGGTTATCAGGGAAAATAAATTTCTTAAATATAGAACCATTTTCACTAACCGACATTTTTCTCATTATCTATTTTTTCCGTTACAAAGCTTGTTCATTAATCTTCCATCGTTCGTTTCCCAGCGATTTTCCGAAAAAAAAACCATTTGATTTATGAGATTTATGTTTTTTTTAACATTAACATTGTACCCATTAACTACTATTCGCAATTACTTGCTAAGCAGTCCTTAAGTTATTGATTGATTGCTTAATTCGCTGACACTGAATTTAGATACTTATTTGTACTTCTATTTATTTACATTAAATCTGTGATTTCTTTTATACCGTTGACATCGGGATTAAAGTTGTTTAAGACATAGATAACCAAATAAAAAATGCCGTAACAGCTTAATCAGCTTATCGACAGCAATCGCTAACCTAAACCACCAACACGCATTGGGCCAGCGTAGTGTTCAAGTGAACTTTAGCAAATAGAACCCTGCAAAGTGACTGATTATATAATAACCCTCAAGTAGGGGTATATAAGTAAGTAGATACGACCTGTATGGGAAAATTGAACTTTGTACCATCGTTGGAATCCAAATAACTGAGTAGGTAATCGCATGTCGATAAAACTACCCACTTTACATCATTTTATTTCGTGGAACCTATTGTATTGTCGAGTGTTACAAGGATTGTTAAAAAAGGATCTGAAATCGTTTCTTTTGGAATTGTGGGTCAGAGACCGTACTATTAGACTGGTTTTTATTAATTAATTTTAATATCCTAATAATAATACCTAACTCAGAATGCTAAGCCGTGCGGTTTGTATGAAAGTATATTTGCAAAAAAGTTTTTATACTTACCTAATTTTTTTTGTTATATTATATAAATTTTTAAAAGACTAGTTCTTTTTAGGTACACATACAAATACACGAAATCTTTTTTTAAATATATTTCTGTTCAATCTATTTTCAGCATATACTTCATCTATTAAACTAACTGTTTTAACATTTCATAACTCACATTCCGCTTAGTACCGAGTAGTTTAATGCTAATGTTCGCGTGTGCATGCGTAATTTGCGTCACCCGACAAAGCAGCGCTGGTGCTGCGACAAGCGATACGACCAGATCCATTTATATAACAGCACTATTGATACGGTGGGCTGGTCATATTAGCCGCAGGGCCGATAACCGCTGGAGTAGACGCACGGTAGACGTGGTCTGAGTGTCCAATGCGAGTTTCGGCAACTTTTTAACATTCATCGTTTGTCACCAGGAAGCGTGCTTCGATGTCATACAAATTCTCGATTCGATTATCAAATAAAACTCGCATTATGTACCCTTGTATGGTGACCACGAGTCGGCAATCGTAATGCGATGATATACGCAAAGTGTCTGTCTGAATTGATTCGAAGTAGCGTTGATCGAGGAGAGGGTTAATTAGGTCTATGTCCAGGGGAGTTACGATGAAAACTATTAATACGTATTCTTGAGTTACAATGTGACAATAACCATAACAATGTGGTAAGGAACCCTTTTATTGTTATTAATTAAATTACAGTAACGAGATAAAGTTGGTTACCACAAAAATAAACATTGCCTACTGTAAATGCGTAGGCAAAAAGTTTTGAAAGTAATGTTGATAAATTCACTATCGTTTTTTTAATAAGTGTGCCATGTATTTCTACGTACATTGATAAATTTACTTTGTACCTTATGTGACTTTAAATACGATAATATCCTGGTTTTATCTATCACACACTTTTTTTCTTTAAGCAGAGTTCACAGCTTTACCTTTTTCTGCCAACCTCAAAACATACTCCGATCGAAGATTCGACAATCGATTGCAATCTTCGTTGTTCCGTTTTTATCCTTACTTATCATGTTGAAGTATTGAACAGCCAAGTTCCAACAACTCGGGCACTGCCGTTTGGAGTAACTAGAGAAGAAGTATACAATTTCCTGTGGCATAGTTGTTTATAGCTCCAAAGTGGGCCACATTAAATTTCCTTTACTGTAGGTACACTGCAGCCTGTGCTAGTGCTATAACTATACTCCTTTTATAGTGACATATTATTTACGCATCGTCGCATGTGCTGACGACAGCTATCGTATCGGTGATCGAATTATCAGTATACGGAGTAGAGTTCATGATGTACTCCGCTCGCTATACTGATATTACTGTCCTCACATCGAAACCTCTAGTTTACATTAAACAGCTGTAGCGAAATGTACACTATTTGTTTGAATAAACACGTATGTGTTGCTTTCAGACTAACTGCAGCAGCATGTAAAGCTACTTTATAAATATATCTTCATTTATATACAAGCTAAAGAAGAGTAGTTAAAACAATTGATTAAAAAAATATTAATACATACATATTCTATAAAAGCGAACAACTAAATTTAATCTATAAATAATTTCAGTTCATTTTCAGACAGTTAATAAAATAAGATTTATATTTATTTTAAACTGTAGGTATGGCATTTAGAAAACGCACTACCTGCTTTATTTTGTATGATTATCGATATTAATATTTAAATTATTATCGTTCCTAATTCCCATGTTACAGCTGCTTTGGACATTTACTTTTTATAATAACAAACCGAAAAGAAATTTAGGAACATTAAAATGTGTTATTTTTTATTGTTTTCACCAAATTATGACAAAAAGGATGACCAGTTTTAGCCCTTGTCACAATTTGTTTAAAGCAAGTACCTACTCCATTTTAGTCACAAATTCTAACTCTAACGTTCATCGAGTAATATCGTGATGTGAACCCATTATTCTTGAACATTAACATTACAAAGACCAGCAATGTTGCCGTAGATTAGAGAAGCACAGTAAAGAAATAATTAAGCTCGATACAGCGAAAACCGGCGGATTAAGTTCCGGTAGCTGCCAGTTCGGCTTACAATATCTACTTTCAAACGATTTTAAACAATGAATAATCACAAGGACACGACATTGTTATTCAATTTGAAATAAGAATACTTTGAACTATTATTTGCTACGAGTATTATATGCACTAGAACCAGAAATAGCTTCAATTCAGTTTGTGTCATGTCGGCTTTAACATTGACGATCATCAGTCATCACTAACGGAGACATCTAGCACAATGCGTTGCACCATACAATACTTACTAACGTTAAAGTTAAATTTTTGTTATCAAGTTAGCCACATTCTCCATATTATTGTCGTCGTCCGAAGAACTGCTTTCCCATATAATTTCTCGCAGCAACGCCATTGTTAGATAGGTATTTTACAAGTTATGCAATAATTTTTGGTTTTAATTAAAAATTACTGAATTTTGACTGCCACTTTGACATTTATGTATATTGTCGTCATTTTTAACGATTGTTACATGGTGCAACAAATTTTTCGCTAAACCGTTGATTTGACGGACGATTTGACGATAATGTTGGATGGTGCTATTCACTCTTAAAGTGTATGTGAAGTGAGAGTGTGAGTGTGTGTGAATTCAACAATAACGTAAAGATAAAATAATGGATCGTTTTACACATATACTAATACAATAAAAATGTATTTCTACCTCAGATAACTTTCAAGGAGATATGTGTCCTCTGTCCTAGATCTTGTTGGTGCATGGTGCATTCGTCAATGTCGCCCACCCTCGCGTCTGCAGCCAATCTTCTCGAGACGTTACAATCTATCGTTCTTATCCGTTTAGTTTCGCCCGGGTTTGACCCATTTCAAAATGCTACATCCACGAGTAAGTTAAGATTAGGTGTTAGTGTTACCACACTGCGAGTATGTTAGGTAATTCATTTGGGACAGCTGGTAATATTATATTATCAGATAATACGGACTAAAGCTGAGCGGGATATATTTGAAACTAAATTGCGCAGACCATCTACAAACAATCAACAATAAGTAAGGGTTGGTTATATAACAAACAACTATTATTATCTGATTTATTCTGTAGACGTAAATCGAAGTAACAACGTCAACGCTCTCTGATATATAAGTTAACAATATCAATATTTTGATTTCTAATGTTAATCTTTCTGGGTACAGTTTTTGTTTTTTTTTGGTATTTTATTGTAAACGTTGTTTTAATGTCGCTGACTGAATGTATTTGAGTAAGCCACGATATCATAGTTGGTAGTGCACCTGACCCGGCATGTCATGAGGTGCTAGTTCGAATCCGCTCGAGGAATTTTTTCAAAACTTTGTCTTTTTTTCAAATTATAAATTGGTCGCAACAATATTTGCGTAAAATGTTAATATCATGTGGTAGCACATGATCGTTTCGTCCCTGATCTTTAGCATATCCTCTCATAGACTCTTAAAGGCCCTGTAACATTGCAGGCGTGTCGCTGGTGTACATTCTGGCGGTGCTGCCGGGGCTGCTGCCGTGGGGCGGCGGCGGCGCATGGTTCCTGTCGCTGTGCCACCTGCTGGGCGCGCTGGCGCCGTGGTGCGGCTCCTTCCTCTACCACCTGTTCATGAACCACGCGCGCGGCGAGACCCTCTACCACCGGCTGCTGCAGCTCGACATGCTGGGCATCTGGGTCAGCCAGAGCATAGGTGAGCAATGGAACTTGGTTAACACTATACACATGCTCTGCGGTTCGACAATAAAGACACTAATAAGGATAAGGATTTTTTGGTAAAGTAAGAAAATTTACTTTTCATTTTAAAACTATTCTAGCAGTTTGTAGTTTTAAATAACTTATTTTTCACTTCATTTAATAAGACGTAGATTAAACAGTGTCAAAAAATGAACCGCATGGTAATTTTAATAAAAGGGGTCAAACAAAAGGGTAAATTACTATACTTATTACTCTTATCTCTATTGTATATAAAGTATATAATTTTTATGTCGACCTTTATTTCAAGAACAAAAATGTTATGCAAGTAATGATTGATGCCCATTTGCGTATTACATATCGGCATGCCGCTGTGGTGCGCTGCGTCCGATGTTACGGAGAAAGTAAATGGCTTGTTTATGGCAATTTTATGAGTTCGGTGGCATGGCCAGGAGTATTAACGACTTTGTAGGCTTTAACTACATTTTATAGAAAGAGGACAGAAGATAAGCTGCGAAACCATTTTTTTTACTATTTCGTTTTTAACACGGTCGCGTAATACGTGCTAGTGTATTCTTTCACCCCCGTATTAATAAACAAAGTGTAAACTTGGAGTAGTTACTCCGTGTTTTGTTCCCGTCATGTAAACTTCATTTCATATTAGAGTAAAAGAGACAAAACACGGATTAACTACTTCAAGCTCACTCTTTGTTTATTAATAAGCCCTTCAAAGATTATATTCAAATATAAATTGAAGTTTTGTAAACATCTTATGGAGGAGCTCGATAGCGCAGTGGTTAACGCGCCAAATCTGCGAGTGCTGAGGTTAAGCAACTTTCGCAAAGGCCGGTCATCGGATGGGTGACCAAAAATTTATCATCTCGAGCTCCTCCGTGCTTAGGAAGGCACGTAATGCCGTTGCTCCCAGCTTCATTATAAATCGTTAACAACCACCAATCCGCACTGGTCCTGGCACTGGTTTATGGCCCGTTCACCCTATCCATCCATAGGGAAGGCTCGTACTCCAGCAGCTCATTTTGAGCTAATGATGATGATGAAATATCTTATGCATTGCACAATGCTCATGTCACTTGAAAGAACTCTTACATTATTTCGAAACTTTCAATATTTTCATTTTTCCTTTCTACTAAAGCTGTAAGAAAATTTTGTAGCATAGTTATTTATCTCTTCATTAATGTATTTAAAATATGTAATTTATGTAAAAATAAATAAGTACATACATATTAATAAATGGCAACTTCGAATACCTATGAAAAAAACATAATTACAGCTTCGTATTTACCTACGTAGCGAATCACTGAAAGTGACAAACAAGAATAATGAAAGGCATCCGAAACGCCAACCCCCACCCACACGGATCTCGGAAAATAAATAAGACGTGTGCTGAAAGTCATTACGTGTCTTATTTATAGGTCAGACATTGCTCGCTCGTAATGGTCGGACTAATGCTCACGTTAAAAATTCAGAAGCTAATTGACGGACCCAGCGCGATGCTTACCCACAAGGCGTGGTTAACCTGCGGACTCGTTCCATGATTGATTTACTATTATGAAAGTACCTACACATTTAGTACGGCCTTTAAAGTAAAAAAAGTCTTACCAAATTATGATAACATTCCCTGTTGCACTTTGTTTTTACGTTACTGAGTTCGCAAACGAAGATCCGGCCGATATGATGGGACTGCGGTGGCAGCTTTTCCATCAGGTATTGTCAGCGTCTATACACTGACAACACCTAGAGACTCCGAAGCTTCGGTTCTTATGCTCTATGCTTTGCAATGCACTGAATCAAGTACCCTTTAAACTTGGAAACTGCAAAGTCGATTAACGACAGAAATAGGTAGATATTAGAGTTGACGCCGTTTAGTCGGAATCTGAGCAGAATACTTCCACCAGGCAAAATCTTAAAAATAACACTACATAATTCTTAGGTTGATAATCAATCAGTCTAATAGTACAATAAGGTTGTAGGCACACATGAGAACACATTTCCTTTAATCTAACATTGTAAAGAGATCTTCGTATTGTATTTGTACATAACAATCATTGTGAATGCACGACATTTACTATTTCTCGTATAAACCTGTGCTTGTCTCGAAATCTTATTAAAAGTTAGCACCTTACATTGCAACAACCGTTTTCATACCATTTTGGCATTCGTAGCACATTTTCTAGCTACGATGTAGTATCATAGTAGGTCGTAGCTCCGTCCTCCGTTACGAAGTAAGTGGCTACAGCTACAGCGCCCGAAGCACTGAGGGATGGCCCGAATACCGTGAATAAATTAGATTGTACAGGACAGGACACCGTTGAGTGAATTTCGTTAACATTGCTATTCATTTACCACAATCTTGCCGGGTTTTGATTTGTATTCATTTATGAATCATTTAATTTGTGAAGCGCGTTTTGCTGGAATGCTTACGTATTTACATGGTTCTGCATTTCTGCCTTTAGTTCAAAAACCTAACATCTCAATTTAGAAGTATGAAATGTTTTGTTCCTTAGTGTTAGTATTCGTAGACCGTCGCCGTAACTTGTAGCGAAGTAGACACCCCACTGAAAGTTTACTACCAGCAGTTATAAGTAGCCAATGGACTGGAAATGATTACTACATTTTGAATTTAGATTAATGTCTTAAAATTTAGGTATGTATTATTATATTTATTATATTATATTACTATATATCTGAGTGGTAGAGCCACGCTGCGTTGCAGCACGAAATGGGCCGGCTCGCTCGGCGAAATACCACCTTTCACAGAATATCGGCGTGAAACAACGGCACTCGTTGCTGTTGTGTTTCGTCCGGTGAGTGAAAGTACCGGAGGCCCATCTCTCACTCCTCCCCCCTCCCAATTCCTACTCCCTCCTCAAGATCCAACTCCTTCCTCAAGGTCGGCAACGCATCCGCGATTACTTTGGTTTTGCGGGTGTCCATGGGCGGCGGTGATTGCTTTCCATCAGGTGACCCGCCTGCTCGTTTGCCTCCTTTTAGCATAAAAAAAAAAAAAAAAATATTCAGACTGTACAAAAGTTACCTTGCGTAACTAAAGAACATAAATCCCACGACATCGGTAAGCGTACACACACACAGTCAATTCCCAAACTATGGAAATTTGAATCCTTGGAGATGTTTTGCCATACGCACGGTTTAGAAAAATATTCCTTCGCCAATAGATGCCAGTTTCCATGAGGAGGCATATAATGTTTATCACTCACGCTCGGGGCGGGAAAAGAAGCCTCTAACTTTTCTCCCTCGAATACATTCTGAAAATAGAACACACACGAAGTTGACGCATACGAATGCGTGTGTACGTTCTGGAATATAAGTAAATCTCCATAAAAATGCTAAACGTATCTCCATTATGACATAATGCTCAAATAGTCAAGTTAGGGATTTGACTTTTTGATTAAAATATACTACTAATTATATTTTTTAATACGATCATACGTTTGTGTGTTCTGTACAGGTGTCGCGTTTGTTTTATTAGCAGCAGTACCACGCCAATTCGTTACAATATGGAGTTCATTGGTCTTCATCTTCTTCTTCTTTTCTTCTTCTTCGTGAGAGTTCATTTGACAATCGTGTTCTCCTTGCTTCATGACATTACGCTTTAAATTGGGTCAGCAGAGATGCGCCCGCCGACTCTGTAAATGCGATAAATTACCGATTTGGTAACATCATGTTAGTGCAGTTGAAGCGTTTAATTACGTAATGGTTGCTTGCATTCTACCACTTAATTAAAGCTTACACGAAATGACAAATTTATTCATATTGATATGGATATGTTACTTAACACTGCAGTGTTCTGGGTTGGATTTTTGTATTATCTGACAGAAATTATGTCATGTTTAATTATTCAAATAACAATTTTCATTTTAATTTTATTAAACAACACTCTCTCATACAAAGACATTTTGTCTATTCGAACTTATTTTTCCTTTGTTATAAACTACTCGGCTTCGTACGATTAGCACATTAGCCAGTGTCAAAGTGATTTTTCTTACAAGTTATAAATATAAATAAACAATATTTCCTTCCTGTATGATGATGATGACTGAAAATAGAAATGAAAAGTGAGAAATGATATACCCCCCAACCTCTTGAGTATCTCAGTAAAGACGGGTCCTAAAACCTCAACGCGGACTTCTTGAGAGAATTTGAAAAGTGACGTTGCACTGTTTTGTTTCATTTGCCAACTCTCATGGACACTTACAAACACTTAACCCTTTGAGCCCCGAGCGTTTGCCGGCAAGCTATCTAACAATAAAATTTTATTGTGTCTGGTACGCTCGGGGCTCAAAGGCTATAATCCACCATTATTTCACATTAACATTCGACATCACACATTTTAGAAAATAAAACAAGACCACAGGCATGACTCTTCACTTTCCCGCCAAAAGTCCCTATTCGACCTTGATGTTAATTCTAAAACTCGACTGCTGCTACAAAATACAACTGCAAAATGCTCTCATTACGGCCTCATTAACTGAAGTGTTAAATTGTATCAAACGTCTAATTAAGACGAGAAAAAGAAAGCGAAATTCTTGAAAAGGGAATGGCACAACGATATTTGGGTCAACGCAGGTGAATGCGGAGTGGGACAGGGGCTACGCTCAGCACACTCCGGCGACAAATAGAATACAAAACAATGGTGTTTGTTTTTATTAAAGTAAATGTGTCATGAATTTACATAATATAAAGAGACAGCTCACCTGAGCAGCTCACGGTATTATTGTTTGTTATGTATACTGAATTCTAAAAAAATATTCCTTATTGATTCAGATCATGTTTAATAGTAATCCAAAAATATAAAATAAATTCTACAAAAAGAGTAAGTACTTGGAGTCTATTCACGTTTACAGACTGTTGTTCTGATTTGTATCAGAACAACAATTATATTGTATTGTTACAATGCTTAGTAAAATTATGTGATTGATTTTTGTAGTTTATTTTCTGTTATTTCTGTACATTAAGATAAAGTTAAAGATATCCAAAATGAAATATCCCACAATATTCAAACGCGTAAAAAAACAAACAAACGATTACTTACAACTAGGGCAACTAATGCTTACGGTGAGAGAACCACCCTGTATCTCATTCCTAGTCTACTGAATAAGCTGGATCCATCTTTTGTGCAAAACATTACGGAAAGTAATATCAAAAGTAAACTAAAAACACATTTCCTCAACAACCTGTAGATATCTCAACAAACACTAACACACAGATGTTTTTTGCACACAGTCTGGAGCAGATGCGATCGCTCGCTGCAAGGCATTTGCTTGTTGCAGCCTATTCATTTATTTAATGTAGTACTGATGTCGTCATAGGAATATAATTTTTAATTTAATGTTAAGTTCAAGCATTCCGGACAAACCTCAGTGGTTTTTGGTCTGCTATGATGCAAAAATATTGTATGTTTTAGTGTAAATAAATAAAATAAAAAACATAGACTAAGACATCGATATATATGTTCAAATATAAGTCAATGGACTAAGATGTGCATACGTAAAAAAAAGTACTTCGAATGTCATTATTTACTTGTTTTTTCTTATTCCACAAAGGGAAAACTTATTCATAAAAATTATTTAAGCATTTTATTTAGTTAATCATTGTTTTGTCTCTTTTTCTCAAATTTAAAATGACGTTTGTGTGACGTTGACAAAACAATATTTAACTAAATAATGCTTAAATAGTTTTTATGAATAAGGGGGTTAACCTTCATCTCATCTGATTGTTAGGCTAGTGAAAACGCATTTCACCCGCAATCCTTAAAAACTGCGGAACTGGTCATCATACTTCTAACTATTATTGACGGAACATAAGAATACAGATTACATTTCTATTGTCATATATATTGTCGTATGTTTTATTGTCATATTTCTACTGTTACAACAGTCGGCTTTGGTAAGATGATGGTGTCTAATCAAGCGGAGTAGAAACAGCCCTACCATCAACAAAACTGACCATTAAAAGTACCACTGCTGAAAATCAAACCTTTAGAACTGAGGCTTGTGGGTCGTGGTGTTAGACACTAAACCATGAAGCTGGTAAATCGGTAAAAAAAGCCGGTAGTTAGATTTACCCATCATTCTTGTCTCTAAATCTGTTATAAAAAAGCACCGATACCTGAATAACAAATACTAATGAGCATCACGACACCCGTGGCGTCACGCAGGTGGTGCCAAACGTGCCCGGCGCACCCTCCATCACCCTGCTAACGAGCCGCGGGAATCACACCACTCTAAGCAAAGTGAACTACACTTGCCAATATTTAATTACGTGAAATTATTTCATTGATACAAATTTAAGTCACACACAGCTTGGTGAGCGTGCCGTTTAAAGGCTTTCGTGTTTATAGTTGATTACAAATGGTGTTATTGATTTTGTTTGAAATGTACACACAACGCGTCGTAGCGGCTCCCGCCCGTGGCGACGACGACGCGGTGCTAGTGCCGGGTAAGTAAAGTCTAAAGTGCATCCAAAGTTAGAATAAAGCTTTGTGGAGGTATCGTGTACTTACTTGGTAACTTTTTAGTGATAAAATAGCGTTGAAAATGTAAAAAAAAAGAATATTCTTCACGTGATCCTAATGAATGAATTTTCTTTAATGCACACCGTTCAAAAAAAGTAAAATGAAAGAAAGTAACATAATGTTAAATACAGACATAACCTCCACTAAAATACAATCCTCAAATGTTTTTTACGAATTTCACTATTACGAAATCATTTAGTTATTTAGCGTCTATAGACGTTATATAAAGCTTTTATTTCATGACCTACCTATGCGCGCGTGGGTTTTGCTTAGGTACACAGCTCGTTCTTATTTGCAATGGCTTCAGAAACGGCTTCATGGGACGGTTCTGGAGAGACCGAACAGTCCGGAAGAAAACTGTCTCATGCGCGGTGCCTCGGATTGCTCGTGGTACGTATGTGGTACGTCAATCTCCACCGAAATCCAGACCTTCCCACTATAAGAGCAGTCTCTTATACGTCTCCCAACTTTACTTAGATAAGGCCACCGACCATCCTCACGTGCTTGTGTGGCAGCATCTAGCTTCGATGTTAAATGCCTTTCCACCCCGAAACGATACTCCTCCTGTCCTGATGACCAAGACATGACGGTTACTTCGACCCCCACGATCCACTCAAACGTAAGAACGCCCCTCACACACTTGCACTCGCCGACGTGAATGAAGAACCGGTCACACGCAGGCTTCATCAAGTACTGACATGTGCTTGGACGCTTTACCCTCTCACAAGAAATAGTCAACTTGAGCCGTAGCCTTTAGAGGCGCCCTCGGGTTTTCCGTTCTCGTCATAGCATTCGAACGTCTCAGCGAATTTAGTAAGGTTATTTAGTAGGTAAGGGACTCGATCGCGTGATGCCGGCCCTTAGAAACATTCCTGAGATTATTCGGTCAATTCACTACGGCTTGCGGATACTCTAAGTTTCTCACCGGTTACGCTGCGAAGGTCATGTATACATAGGTCGTTTTATATAGAAGATATTTTACAAAACTATGTAAGTCATGAATCATTAAAATTATCGATCAATTTAAAGAATATATTTTAAATTTATAATCATAATGAGGACGAAAAACTCTTTTAAACTTCCTACCTTCTGACTTCTCATCTATCTTCGAAGCACTCGACGATGATTAAAACTGCAGTCCGGGTCTGGAATTCAGTAACTTTATTTTTTTGAGAGCATTAGCTGCATTCCACTGGGCATTTTCAGCTTCAACGGGCTTTTTTGGGGGCGGCAAGAAACTTAAAGGGTTCCTCAATGTGTCAATTCCGTGTGAAACGAATCACCTTCGGAGGTTTTCTAGAGGGAAACGGCATCACGCACTAGTGCGGACCCTTTAGAGGCTCGGGTTGGTCCGCTCCTCGATCCGATCCAAACCCTTTGGAGAATCTAGTAGGGCACGGGGACACGCACTAGTGCGTGATGCCGTTTCCCTCTAGAAAACCTCCGAAGATGATTAATTTCACACGGCTTGAGGAACCCTTTAAGTTTCTCACCGCCCTCTCTAAAGGGTCGGACCACGGCTCGGGTTAACCGGGTCGTGAGGGTGGCGAGAAGCGCCCTGGTACCTGTACCTGGTATAGAGCACGTATGAACCGGTTCGTCTTTCTACGAGTATGTTGTCTTGGGCCTAAACTAGTGTAACAATGCACACTAGTGTATTTTGTAAATATGTAGTGGTATTTAGAGGATCGGGCGGTGAATTCTGGAACGTTAGTTCAAACGTGTACTAAATTAATTTCGCTACATACTCGTATTAGCAACCAATTTACTAACGAAGTGAGAAGCAGAGGGGATCTGAGTTCGAAGCTGTAACTGTGACTAGGGACTTCCTTCAGATGGAATTATGTTGCGATTGACGTGTTAAGTGTATAAATATAGAAACGGAAAGTAATTTGGACGCCGACCTTCGTGGAAGTGCAACGGCTGATTGGGGTATCGCGTGCTGGCGCGGGGAGGAAGCTACGATACCACAAACCCGCGCCTCATGCTCTACTACTTAAACTTCTACTTATTTAAAACCTTGGCCTTACATCAAGAAAAATAAACATGTAATAGCTGCTACTTTTGTATTCAACAAAGGAGGACGGGCATTATTGCCTAGGAACTAATAACAACATGCGATATATCATTGGAAGGGATTTTTTATGTACTTTAATTATTGTTATGGCGGGAAATACCAAATCACTGTGTGGCAAAAGTTATGGCACAATAAAGCAGACTTAAACAAAAAAAAATTTTTTCAGAATTTCATTATAAAATGGTTTAACAAGCATTACGTCATTTTAAGTAGGTACTAAAACTCAAGTAGTCTGTGCAGACAAATACTAGTCGAATAAGCTTTATCAATATTAGTGTAAAATTACAAAATAATACATTATAGAAAACTGAAACCGATGAGTATTATCGATCGTCAATAGATCGATTGAAGTTAATTAGTCGGCCATATTGAACAGAACTGTCACTTGTAAAAAAAAGTGGGTATGCATGTTTTGCTAATGGTAATAAATAATAAATTTTGGTTCCTGGTCCTACATCAGCCGCTCCTCAAACAATACATAAACCTAATGTAACTAAATTAGTAAGAAAAACAGTTATGTACTCAGATAAACTTGGTCAGGGCTTAGGGTTGCTTATGAATGCAAATCTTAACCATTCAATGACCAATATTTGTACTCCAGGTCAATCATTTAATGCTATAGTAAATAACATATCACAGGATACACTGAATAGTTCCACTAATGTTATTATATTGTGTGGTGACGGTTCACATACGAAGAAACGCGACATTATAAATAATTTTAATATTTTGATTAAACTGCAATCAGATACGAATTGCAGGTTAATAGTTAGTGCTTTTCCCTATTGTACAAATTTAACCTGGGAACAAAATAAGCGCATTTATAACTTAAATTTATTACTTTTTAATTTAATTTGTCGTCATAGTGACACTATTTTATATTTCGATATAAATAAATTTATTAAAAACTTTAGTTTGACGTCAGATACTATGTATCTTTCTAAGAAATGTAGGACTCAGATAGCTAATTTGTTAGCTTTTAATATACATGATACAGTTATAGGTGGTATAACTAAGTCTTTTCATGATAATAACTTAATCATTAGTAGTTCTACTAATGCAACTTTTACATCTAGTAATAAGGTTACAACCTCAGGTTTAAACTGAGGTCTAAGACAAAAGCCAAGCCCACATCCATTACTATTATACATCAAAATATTCAGGGTTTGGCTGGCAAGGACTTAGAATTAGAATTATTAGCAAAAAGTCAGGTAATTCATGTATTTTGTATAACTGAGCATTGGCTAAAAAGTCATGACACATCGTTCCATGTAAATAACTTCCAACTAGCAAGCGCGTACGTGCGAAGCTCAGCTATTCACGGCGGTTCTCTAATATTAGTAAGAAGCAATATTAAATACAAAAATCGCAACGATATTGTAGACCTATCAGTGGAGCGTAACATTGAACTATCGTGTGTGGAGTTCAATAGTTTTGTAATAGTGTGTGTATACCGACCCCCCTCGGGCAATTTCAATATTTTTGAAACAGTAATGGAAGACGTACTTAGAAAATTAAAACTAAAAAAGAAATTTGTTTTAGTATGTGGAGATTTTAATATAAATATTTTAGAAAACACTCCAACGAGTGTTCGTCTTCTTGCCTTATTTAAATGTTTTAATCTTTTGAATCTATTTCTCGAACCCACTAGAATAACTTCACATTCGGCCACTTGTCTCGATAATATTTTTACAGACTATGACCCTGTTTCTAAGTCACTCATTAATAATCTTACGTCTGACCATTGCGGTTTGAAGGTGACCTATGATTTTGATATTAGGGATGAACCAATAATAGTGAACTGTAAACCAGTTACAAAAGAGCGAGTGGAGTGTTTCAAAAATAGTATAGCTTGTAAAATAGATGCATTGCCTTTTGTACAAGATGATCCAGATGTGCTTTATAGTAATCTTTTTAACTTAATCAAGACCGAATACAACCAGGTGTTTACACCAAAAACAATAAAAATTACTCATAAACTTAAGTTCTGTGACTGGGCCACGACTGGTATATATAAAAGTAGAAATAAATTGTATGATTTATATAGTTTAAAACAATATAACCAAAATGTTAATTTTACGGAATATGTAAAGAATTATTCGAAAATGTTTAAGAAAGTGTGCATAGTAGCAAAATCTAATTACATTAAAGAAAAAATTAAAAATTCTAACAATAAAATCAAAGCCACTTGGGACATCATAAACCGTGAAACAGGTAAATTTAAACCACGGGATAATACTTTCACTTTAAAAGTAAACGACAACTTGGTCAATTCAGATTCACAAATTGCTAATATTTTTGATGATTTTTTTGTAAATATACCTGTAATAACAACATCAAATTTAGATTCATCACCGGAAGCTGCACAAACTTTACTCCAAAAATATGTACCAAAATGTAATCTTTCCTTTCATTTTAAATACATTGATTCAATGAATATTATTAAAACATTCAAATCACTTAAAATGAAAAACACGAGTGATTTGTGGGGTATATCTATTAAAGTAATTAAGAATATTATTTATTCTATTGCACCGTATCTTGCTGAAATTTTTAATAACTGTGTCGATAAGGGAATCTTTCCTGATCTTATGAAGTTTAGTAAAGTTATACCTTTATTCAAATCAGGAAACAAAGAAGACCCCAGTAACTATCGGCCCATTTCAATATTACCAGCGCTAAGTAAAATTTATGAAAAAATTATACTCGAACAGTTGATGTCATATTTTCACACAAACAACCTTTTACATAGTAAGCAATATGGTTTTACTAAGGGTCGTTCTACTACTGATGCAGGCGTTGCTCTAATAAAACATATATTTGATGCCTGGGAGAAGTCTCAAAATGCTCTTGGAGTTTTTTGCGACTTGTCCAAGGCTTTTGATTGCGTTGAGCACCGGACTCTGGTGTTGAAGCTACATTATTACGGTCTCGAAGATTTTGCACTAAATTTAATACAGTCATATCTCAGCTCTAGAACTCAAACTGTCGATATAAATGGTACTAAATCATCTGGTTCTCATGTAAAAATGGGAGTTCCACAAGGGTCGATTCTTGGTCCTTTTCTGTTCTTGATTTATATTAATGACTTACCATTCTTTGTAGAGAATTTCTGTGAAATTGTATTATTTGCAGATGATACTTCACTCATTTTTAATGTGACTAGGTGTAGGACTAATTATGAAAATGTAAATAAAGCTCTTTCAGAGGTACTCCATTGGTTTACTATTAATAATTTACAGCTTAACGCTAAGAAAACAAAATGTATTAAATTTATATTACCAAATGTCAGAAATGAACCAACCAATATTAGAATAAACGGTGATAAATTAGATTTGGTAGATTCTACAGTCTTTTTAGGCATTACCCTTGACTCAAAACTTCAATGGAATCCTCATATATCGAAATTGGCCGGTAAACTCAGTTCTGCTGCTTATGCCATTAGAAAAATTAGGCAGTTAACAGACGTTGAAACTGCTAGAACAGTTTATTTTAGTTATTTTCATAGTGTCATGTCGTATGGCGTCCTACTGTGGGGAACAGCGGCTGATATTGAAACTATATTCATTTTACAGAAACGAGCAATAAGAGCAATCTATAAACTAGGATCACGAACTTCCCTAAGAAATCTTTTTAAGGAGATTGATGTCCTGACAGTTGCATCTCAATATATTTATAATTGTATAGTTTTTGTACGTTGCAACATCAACTCCTTTACTAAACACGGTGACGTACACAATTTCAATACTAGAAATAAGACAAAACTTGTAATGCCACTGTTCAGGTTACAGAAGGTACTTGGTTCTTTCTTGGGGCAAGGTATACACTATTACAATAAAATACCAAATTCTGTACTAGATTTACCTTTAGATAAGTTTAAAAAACATGTGAAGTCTTTATTACTTATAAAAGGTTATTATACAGTCAAAGAATATTTAGATGATAAAACAGCCTGGTTATAATAAAAATCACATATTATATTTGAATCAATTTATTAAAATTATTTTTTATACTTTTTATACTGATATGACAGCCTTTATCAGCATTGTCCTACAGATAACAAACAGCGTTGCGTTAAATAGATCATTAAGTTTTTATTTAGAGTATCTTGAGTGTGTCATGCTCTCTTTACTGTCTCTGCCGTGGTGGCGTGTGCGTCGGGTCGTTACGTTCCCTAAAATATGGTTGAGCGAAGCGATGGCTGATTCATACGTCATGCTCGTGAACGGGTGCCGCCTGTGGAGGCTGGTCTGCTCTTGCATACTTATCTTATTTTTAGTATTATTAATTATAGTTTGACTTTGTTTTACCTAAACAATTTTTGACTTTTACTAGAGTACTGTAGTGGTGCTGTATGACATTGTGGAAATTGAAACTTTTACATAATTATCTGATGTAAATTTGTTAACTTACATTTTTTATTTTAACAGCATTGTCCTACAGATAACAAACAGCGTTGCGTTAAATACATCATTAAGTTTTTATTTAGAGTATCTTGAGTGTGTCATGCTCTCTTTACTGTCTCTGCGGTGGTGGCATGTGCGTCGGGTCGTTACGTTCCCTAAAATATGGTTGAGCGAAGCGATGGCTGATTCATATGTCATGCTCGTGAACGGGTGCCGCCTGTGGAGGCTGGTCTGCTCTTGCATACTTATCTTATTTTTAGTATTATTAATTATAGTTTGACTTTGTTTTACCTAAACAATTTTTGACTTTTACTAGAGTACTGTAGTGGTGCTGTATGACATTGTGGAAATTGAAACCTTTACATAATTATCTGATGTAAATTTGTTAACTTACATTTTTTATTTTGTTTTTTTACATGTTGTAATTGTCTTATATATATTTTTTGTGTTTATTTGTAATGGAAAGTGTTCTGCTATGATAGGGCATTTTCCAATATTTTTGACGCTGTAAGGGAGAAAAGAGCTGGACACTTGCTGAGTTTCTTGCCGGTTCTTCTCAGTACAAGATCTCCCGCCCAGAGTAGATTTACGAACCGATGGCATAATGACATTCACAAGAGCTACTTGTAGCCTAAACTGAATAAATGATTTTGAATTTTGATTTTTTTTTGAATTTTTGAATACTTTGGCTTTGTTTATCGAACTGTAATTTTTGCTATATTATTATGTTATCGACCTTTGGCTTTTTTTATCGGATTCTGTGATTTTTGCTATATGTTAACGTAGTAGCTAATGTTGTTTTACAAAAAAAAACAAGAAATTGATGATAAACATAAAAATAAACAACTAATATTTTTTAGGAAGAGTTTGGCTTTTTTATTTTATTTTATTTATTTTTTAGGAAAAGTTAAGACGCAATAGCGTCTTAACTTTTTTTACACAGCAGCTTGAGACTTCCTACCATCACCCACCACCATTATCACATAAATTAATTTTGTTATGAGTAATTCCTTTTTTGACCATGATGCAGGAGCCTCCCCTTTTTTTATTTCTTGAGAGGTGGGCTGCAAGTTCATCATTTTGTATGTTTATATTTTTTTCCTTTCCACCCCTTACAAATGTTTCTGTGAAACAAAAAATGTCTGGAGAAAAATCGCTTTTTAAATCTGAAATAGTCAATTCTATAAGCTACTTTTTTGAAACAAGGCCTTGGATATTTTAGTGGAAAATAACAAAGTTTGGTTCTTTATTGGGTACGAAAACATTTAGTTTTTTCTTGTTCTGTAGATTTATTTTGATTTTCTAATATTTTTTTGGGTGGGAAATAGTAAGGAATTGTACCTTTCCTTATTAAATTAACTGTATTTGAATGTTCGGTTTGTGCATTTTTTGAAATATAATTAGTGTTCTTGTATTTTAATGTACTAGACATGTGTAAGCCATTTTTTATGTAGTATTGATTGTATTTTAGGTAATCTATTTCTATATTTAGTTTAAGGCAAATCTTTTTTCTTGACGACACTTTAGTAAATTTATAGTAAGACAATAATTGGTTAATATCCACAAAAGTACAATTGTTATAATTCCTTATAATTAGATTTATTTTTGAGTTTAATTTCTGGATGTTTAAATAAATATTATGTTGCACACTTAACAAAAATATTGTTTTACATTTTTTCAATTTTTTGCCCGTCCTCCTTTGTATTCAACAAAATTTGTTACTGAGTAAAATTTTAATCGATTTTATTATCAAAACCGGACAGGTTAGAATAAGGGGAAAAATCTATTTTTAGTGTATTTCATTACTTGGTTAATAATTACTATTTTAAGAAACAGTGCCATATTTCAATAATTAACACTAAAGTAAATATAGTATAGTATTATCATAGTTTAAAAAAAACAAACGTTGTTAATATAGGTACCATAAACGAGACTTGTTTCTTTACCGACCTCCAAAACATAGAATAATCTACCAGCCCACGTTTTCCCTCCTTTCTATGATATGGGGGTCCTTCAAACGAGGCGTGAAGAGGCACCTTGTGGGCCGCCAGAGTGAGGCTCTGATGCTGCGTTGTTTTCACGCTGCACCAGTTGTCTTCACGTCTGGACTCCATTTCCACTTAACATCAGGTGGAATGGATTCATTTGAATAAGAATAAGAATAAGAATTTGTTTATTGACGATCACAAAGACATTACAGAAAAAAAACAGAGAATAAGAAAACATTTAAAAATAAAAATTTGCCAAGCAAATATTTAAAAAAAAAAATATCGTAAAAATTATACATCTACTTATAGATATGGGATAGGCTTCGTAGAACTAGAATTACCTAGAGCTAAGAACATGATTAATGTCTACCGTTGTTGTTGTGTGACACGTGTAAAGTCTGCCGCCGCGACTTATGTGGCTTCCGCACAAAGTGATCAAGAATCTTTACACTCGCGACAACAGAACTGTGTTACTGTTTGTGCCGAATCTCTTAATTAACTTATTTGCAAATAAAATCATTTTTGAAGTGAAAACTTCTTTAGCGGCGTTGTATACTTTTTTTGTAATGGGTAAAAAATGTTAAATTCGCGTCAGGACACGTGACTCGCGTCAGGCGTCAGGACACGTGGCCTGATCGAAAATTCGTAAGAGGGATGACAGCCGGCGCGGCGTAGGAGAGGAAGTATCCCCCTCTCTTTCTATGGCGCGGCGAAAATGTATGCCTGCTGTTTCGTTTAGGCGGCGCAAGGCGCTTGCGCGAATGTTCGAGTGCTTTTTAATGTAATATAAATTGTCAGGTTTGTGTACGATAGCGCAATAAATAAATATTGTATTCTACCACATAAATGATAGTACTTTTATACTGATAATTGAAGCAATTCGTGCAAAATTATTCCCTAACCATTCCAAAATATCAAAAACGCACAACGTTAATATTCAAGTTTTCACTTCTGCCGGCACTCCCGGAGTGCAACCCGTCGTTTTTTTTAATACGTACAGAAACAACTTTGTACCCCTTTTTAAGCCATTGAGCGCACTGAGAAGTTTGAGATTTGACACAGTGTAAAAATATATGGAGAAGGAGTGCAGAAAGATTATATTTATTTATAATTTTCTTATAGCTGCTTGCTTGCTGATTAGTCTCAGTGTTGATTTTTAAGTAAGTATGTGTTAGAGAAAATTGGTAAGAATTAATAATTCATAATGACAGATACTTTTCCGTGGGTGGTTAAATTAGACGTTATATACATTGTATATTTTGTGACTTACGGTCGAATTTCGACCACTGTGTGACCACTAGTACAATTAAATTTATTAGGCTACCTACCTAAGTGACCTAACCTAATATTAAATAAGGAAATGTCGGAACCAATACGCCGTCTTGCTTGACTCGCAATGCATTAGGTTCTTGTCTACTGCACTAATAGGTTCTTAAAGTAATGTGACAAATAGCTTGGCAGCCAAAGTCGCCCGCCCCACTGCAGGCCTTGGGCGGCGTTATGTAACGCTCTGTTTCAACTAAGTGCACTTATTTGCTGAACTGTTTAGTAACAGTTTTATACACTAGCAATTATTACTGAACTTTTTTTTTATATATATTAGGTATAATCTTAAAGAAAATAAGTATAATTAATATTATTTTGGATTTTGCATTCATAATGCTATATATTATTGTTGATTAAATTTTAATCAACCAGCCTCAAGTAAAAATCATATTGCCTCGTAAAAAATTTAAAAAAAAAATTGTTAGTATAGTTAAGTTAAATAAAAGGACCCCGGACCTAAAGTATGGAAAATGTGGTTTCAGTTAAATATCCTGAGATTTTGATATGTTATAGATTTCAAAGTCCTGAACAAAAGTCTCTAGGGGTGTTACCACTGTCTCCGAGTCCTTTCCAGAGTTTCGACTGATTTTGTACCAGATAATAAAAACTATAAACGATGGATGAAATGAAAGAAATAGCGTTACAGGTTAAACCTTATAAATCTATATTTACATATTTACCTCACATATAATTGAATATATATTCACATTATAATCAATATGTTATTAATAATCTAGAAATGCACATGGCGTATGTGTGAAGTTGACATTGGACTCATTTTATCTTTTTATTAAATGACCAGCTTATCGCAATATAGGTTCAATCTAATGTCAATTATTTAAATAAAGAGTTGGGAATTGAATCTTATTTAAAGTACTAATACTTTGTCTGAAAGGGACTCTGAAAGGGACTCTGAAAGGGACTCGGCAACAGTGCTAGCACCCCTAGAGACTTTTGTTCAGGACTATGGAATCTGAAACATATCAAAATCTCAGACAATTTAACTGAAACCATATTTTTCATACTTTAGGTCCGGGGTCCTTTGTCTACAAATGAAATAGCTCATGTGTGCTCAAAGTGAAATGGATGTGAACAGCTAGACATATTTTTAATTTATTTATTATATTTTATTTACCTGACAATTCAATGAATTAAGTAACTACCTAAACAAATAATATTATTATCTCTTATGTGCCTAAACCAAGTAGCTTACACAACAAAATATAAATAAATTTTCCAATCAGCTTGGCTAGCTTGGCTGCCCTATAACGTTTTATCCGCTCGATTACAAACGACCTAAGCCTTGCGCGCAATAAACTGGTGTAATAGCGGCCATCATTTATTTAGGACGCGCTATATTTTTTTGATTTCTAGTTACTTTATACTTAGTTCCTTTTCTAAGTGCCTTACAAATAAACAAAGAATAAGATCCGAATAGTTATTCCGTGTTTAGTTCAAGTCATTTAAACATCATTTCAAATTAGAGTAAAAGAGACAAAACGTTTAGTCTTTGTTTATTTGTAAGGCTAAAGAGTCAAGCATACTTTCAGTATATCATCACCAGCTCATTTTTAGGGTTCCGTACCCAAAGGGTAAAACGGGACCCTATTACTAAGACTCCGCCGTCCGTCCGTCTGTCTGTCTGTCTGTCCGTCTCTCACCAGGCTGTATCTCATAAACCGTGATAGTTAGGCAGTTGAAATTTTTACAGATGATGTATTTCTGTTGCCGCTATAACAATAATAACTAAAAAATAGAATAAAATAAATATTTAAGGGGGCTCCAATACAACAAACGTGATTTTTTGCTTGTTTTTGCTCGATATTGATAACGGCAACAGTTAGACGCTTGAAATAGTCACGGAATATTAAGTTATATATCGACTTTAAAAATAAATAATTAAATTAAAATAAAACTAATATTTAATTTTAATTATTTCCTATACAACAAACGTGATTTTTTTCCCGATTTTTTTCTCGGTTTTAATAACGATAACAAGTAAAAACTTGAAATGTTTTATAGATAACTAGCGACCGCTCGCGGTTTCACCCGCGTGGTTCCCGTTCCCGTGGGAATATCGGAATAAAAAGTATCCTATGTGTTAATCCAGGTTATAAACTATCCGTATGTTGAATTTATTCAAATCCATTCAGTAGTTTTTACGTGAAACAAACATCCATTGTTACTTACAAACTTTCTCGTTTATAATATTAGTAGGATGGTACGGAACCCTTCGTGCGCGAGTCCGACTCGCACTTGCCCGTTTTTTTAAGACCCCACTGCTTGTGCACGTTCCTTCCCAATGGATGGAAACGCCATAGGCAGAGCTGGCCATAAAACACCACGCGGGTCCAGCGTGGATTGCTGGTTGTTAAGGCGGACGCATTGAAAATTTACGTGGCGGGGATCTTGATTTTTCCCAACAATTACAAAACATATGAAAGTGATATTTGATGACATGATTTTTCATTTAATTGACTTCATTTTGCTAGTTGCAGAAACACGATTTGTCAACTTTTATTACAGAGAAAAAAATATCAAAGTAACCTCTTTTAAAACATAGATTTGCATTTTACAGGCTTACCAGACCGATTTAAGCATCTAAATTTTCTTAGTAGATTAGTCTTAACAAACACTTCAATATTGTATTTCATTTTTTTAAATAATTTGTAGTTTTAATTTGAAGGGAATACCGAAAAAGAGTTTGCAGTTGACCTAATGCCACTTAAATCAGCATGACAGGAAATCTATTATATATATATGAGTAAATAAGGAAAAATGTATCTGGTTTTCCCAGGTATTTAATTTTAATCGACACAGTAATGAGGAAAAATACGTCGTCTGCTATCACATAATTATTATGTTTACAACGAGATATCTACAGAAAAGCAGCTATATTTCTTTAATTGCCTTTGAAGAAAGCTCGTTATTAAAGTCAAAGCATAAAATGTTCTGTTGATTATTTGATCTGAATACAAAATGTGAAGGAATGGAATTCGATTTCACTTAAAAAGTAAATGCTGAAGTCGTCAGTTGAATGTTAAAAAGCTTTTACAAATAATCTGATGAGACCAAAGTATGTACTTCATTTAATATTGTGTTACATCGTGTGGACTAACAGTCGGTGGAGTACCTAGTCTCGTGGTCGTCAGAGTCCGAGACGTGACCAGCCGCCATGCGGTCGCGAGTGCCTCGGAGTTACGTTCTCGCTGAAACAACAAAGCTCTTAATGGAACACATTAGACAAACTGTACAGGATTTGAAGTTTTAAGACAATATCCTGATCCGCGCCTGCTGCTTCCCAGGCATTTATTTATATATATATATATAGAGATACCTTTACGGTAAATGTTGATCAGACGCGACTTCACGCGAGCACTTTGTTGATCCGAAAATGTATGTTGATCCGGCGCCTTTTGTTGATCCAATATGCATCTCTGGTAACTAATGTGGCTCCGGCCGGATCAACATCTACACTCACGGGACTGCTTACTAAAGTTCGCCGAAGTTGATCCGATATACAAATCCACCTTGCGATAGTTACGGAAAATGTTGATCCGATTTAAATGAGCCAATCAGAGCACAGCAAACGATCGGATTGGCTGAAAGCAGCCGCGTAAGTCAAACTAGTTTCCGTTATCGGAATAGGCTGACATTTTGAACACTTAAGTAATCTTGATGACAATGGAATAATATGGTGACCTGGACCTGATGCTGCAACCAGGATCGTCTCTCATATAGGAACTCCTCAATGGTTAAGCGTATAGAGTTGAAATTTGGTACACATATGTACACCCGATGACAATGCAATAATATGGTGACCTTGACCTGATGCTGCAGCCAGGATCGTCTCTCACAAGGGAACTCATCAATGGTTAAGCGTATAGAGTTGAAATTTGGTAAACGTATTTACACCCAATGACAATGCAATAATAAGGTGACCTTGACCTGATGCTGCAGCCAGGATCGTCTCTCACAAGGGAACTCCTCAATGGTTAAGCGTATAGAGTTGAAATTTGGTAAACGTATTTACACCCGATGACAATGCAATAATAAGGTGACCTTGACCTGATGCTGCAGCCAGGATCGTCTCTCACAAGGGAACTCCTCAATGGTTAAGCGTATAGAGTTGAAATTTGGTACACATATGTACACCCGATGACAATGCAATGATATGGTGACCTTGACAAGATGCTGCAGCCAGGATCGTCTCTCACAAGGGAACTCCTCAATGGTTAAGCGTATAGAGTTGAAATTTGGTACACATATGTACACCCGATGACAATGCAATAATATGGTGACCTTGACCTGATGCTGCAGCCAGGATAGTCTCTCACAAGGGAACTCCTCAACTGTTAAGCGTATAGAGTTGAAATTTGGTAAACGTATGTACATCCGATGACAATGCAATAATATGCAATATAAAATATTCAAGGTTTGGCTGGCAAAGACTTAGAGTTAGAATTATTTGCAAAAAATCAGGCAATTCATATATTTTGTTTAACTGAGCATTGGCTAAGAAGTCATGACACATCATTCTATGTAAATAATTTCCAATTAGCAAGCGCGTACGTGCGAAGCTCAGCTATTCACGGTGGTTCTTTAATACTAGTAAGAAGTAATATAAAATATAAAGATCGCAACGATATTGTAGGCTTATCAGTGGAGCGTAATATTGAGCTATCATGTGTGGAGTTTAATAGCTTTGTAATAGTGTGTGTATACCGACCCCCATCGGGCAATTTCGGTATTTTTGAATCTGTAATGGAAGACGTACTAAGAAAATTAAAATTAAAAAATAAATTTGTTTTTGTATGTGGCGATTTTAATATAAATATTCTAGAAAGCACTTCAATGAGTGTTCGTCTTGTTGCCTTGTTTAAATGTTTTAATCTCATTAATCTATTTCTCGAACCCACTAGAATAACTTCACATTCAGCCACTTGTCTTGATAATGTTTTTACAGACTATGACCCTGTTTCTAAGTCAGTCATTAGTAAGCTTACGTCTGACCATTGCGGTTTAAAGGTGACCTATGATTTTAATGTTAAGGATGAGCCAAAAATAGTGAACTGTAAACCAGTTACAAAGGAGCGAGTAGAGCGTTTTAAAAATAATATATCGAGTAAAATTAATGCGTTGCCATTTGGACAAGATGATCCAGATGTATTATATACTAATCTTTTTAACTTCATGAAGACTGAATATGACCAAGTGTTTACACAAAGAACAATCAAAATAACTCATAAACTTAAGTTCTGTGACTGGGCCACGACTGGTATATATAAAAGTAGAAATAAATTGTATGATTTATATAGTCTAAAACAATATAACCAAAATTCTAATTTTACGGAATATGTAAAGAATTATTCGAAAATATTTAAGAAAATATGTATAGTAGCAAAATCTAATTATATTAAAGAAAAAATTAAAAAGTCCAACAATAAAATTAAAGCCACTTGGGACATTATAAACCGTGAAACAGGTAAATTTAAACCACGGGATAATACTTTCACTTTAAAAGTAAACGACAACTTAGTCAATTCAGATTCACATATTGCTAATATTTTTGATGATTTTTTTGTAAATATACCTGTGCTGACAACCTCAAATTTGGATTCATCACCAGAAGCTGCACAAGCATTACTCCAAAAATATGTACCAAAATGTAATGTTTCTTTTCAATTTAAATATATTGATTCAATGGATATTATGAAAACATTTAAATCACTGAAAATGAAAAACACAAGTGATTTGTGGGGCATCTCTATAAAAGTAATTAAGAATATTATACATTCTATTACACCATATCTTGCTGAAATTTTTAATAACTGTGTGAATAAAGGTATCTTTCCCGATCTTATGAAGTTTAGTAAGGTCATACCTTTGTTCAAATCGGGAAACAAAGAAGACCCCAGTAACTATCGACCCATTTCAATACTACCAACTCTAAGCAAAATTTATGAAAAAGTTATATTGGAACAGTTGATATCGTATTTTAACATAAACAACCTTTTACATAATAAACAATATGGATTTACAAAGGGTCGTTCTACTACTGATGCAGGTGTTGCTCTATTAAAACATATATTTGATGCCTGGGAGAAGTCTCAAAACGCCCTTGGAGTGTTTTGCGACTTGTCCATGGCTTTCGATTGCGTTGAGCACAAAACTCTGGTGATGAAGCTAAATTACTACGGTCTCAAAGATTTCACACTAAATTTAATTCAGTCGTATCTTAGCTCTCGAACACAAACTGTCGATATTAATGGAACTAAATCATCTGGTTCTCATGTAAAAATGGGAGTTCCACAAGGGTCCATTCTTGGTCCTTTTCTGTTTTTGATTTATATTAATGACTTGCCATTCTTTGTAGAGAACTTCTGTGAAATCGTATTATTTGCAGATGATACTTCACTCATTTTTAATGTAAGTAGGTGTAAGAATAATTACGACGATGTAAACAAAGCACTCTCTGATGTACTCAGTTGGTTTACTATTAATAATTTGCAGCTTAATGCTAAAAAAACAAAATGTATTAATTTTAAATTACCAAATGTCAAAAATGAACCAACTGATATAAGAATAAACGGTGATTGATTAGATTTGGTAGACTCAACAGTTTTCTTAGGTATAACCCTTGACTCAAAACTTCAATGGAATCCTCACATTTCGAAATTGGCCGGCAAACTCAGTTCTGCTGCTTATGCCATTAGAAAAATAAGGCAGTTAACAGACGTTGAAACTGCTAGAACAGTTTACTTTAGTTATTTTCATAGAGTCATGTCGTATGGCCTCTTACTGTGGGGAACAGCGGCTGATATTGAAACTATATTCATTTTACAGAAACGAGCAGTAAGAACAATCTATAGACTAGGTTCACGAACTTCTTTAAGAAATCTTTTTAAAGAAATTGATGTCTTGACAGTGGCGTCTCAATTTATTTATAATTGTATAGTTCTTGTACGTTGTAATATCAATTCATTTGCTAAACACAGTGATGTACACAATTTTAATACTAGAAATAAGTCAAAACTTGCAATGCCACTGTTCAGGTTACAGAAGGTGCTTGGTTTTTTCTTGGGGCAAGGTATACACTATTACAATAAAATACCAAATACTGTACTAGATTTACCTTTAGATAAGTTTAAAAAACATGTAAAGTCTTCTTTATTAAAAAAAGGTTATTATACAGTCAAAGAATATTTAGAAGATAAAACAGCCTGGCTATAATAAAAAACATATACATAATACTACTTATAAATAGTGTCCTGCAGATAACAAAATAGCGTTTCATTGAACATTACAATTAGTTTTATTTTTATTATTATTAACTATAGTTTTTTTTGACTTTTACTAGTACTGTATGATATTGTAAAAAATTAAACTGGTAAATTATGTTTTTGCTGACTTAAATATTTTATTTAGTTATTTTTTATTTTTTGTGTTTTTTTACGTTGTGATTGTCCTTTACATTTTGTGTTTTTATTTGTGATGGAAAGTGTCCTTTATGATAGGGCTTTTTCCAATATTTATGACGCTGTAAGGGAGAAAAGAGCTGGACACTTGCTGAGTTTCTTGCCGGTTCTTCTCAGTACAAGATCTCCCGCCCAGAGTAGATAGACTTACGAACCGATGGCTTAAAATGACGTTCATAAGAGCTATTTGTAGCCTAAACTGAATAAATGATTTTGAATTTTGAATTTTGAATTTTGAATGGTGACCTGGACCTGATGCTGCAGCCAGGATCGTCTATCACAAGGGAACTCCTCAATGGTTAAGCGTATAGAGTTGAAATTTGGACATTTATGTACACCCGATGACAATGCAATAATGTGGTGACTTTGACCTGATGCTGCAGTCAGGATCGTCTCTCACAAGGGAACTCTTCAATGGTTAAGCGTATAGAGTTGAAATTTGGTACACATATGTACACCCGATAACAATGCAATAATGTGGTGACCTTGACCTGATGCTGCAGCCAGAATCATCTCTCAGAAGGGAACTCCTCAATGGTTAAGCGTATAGAGTTGAAATTTGGTACACATATGTACACCCGATGACAATGCAATAATGCGGTGACTTTGACCTGATGCTGCAGCGAGGGTCATCTCTCACAAGGGAACTCCTCAACTGTTAAGCGTATAGAGTTGAAATTTGGTAAACGTATGTACATCCGATGACAATGCAATAATAAGGTGACCTTGACCTGATGCTGCAGCCAGGATCGTCTTCTCATGAACAACTGTTAACTGTCTCAAGTTCAAATTTCACAGAATGCTGGTTATGGCTTGTGTTCACTACACAGTTTGGACCCGCCAAACCGGCGGATGTCCAACAGTGGACTTCAAATGTTTCTTGAGCTATAGTTTGTCAAAACAAATCTAATGAGCACAAACACGACGAGGATATTGCTTAGTTGAAGAGTTCCTATGGCCAACTTCCGGCTTCCATCATCAGACCAGCTCCATGGTACCATGTTATTGCATTTTCACCCAAGATACCTCATCATCATCCCAAACTAGTCCACTGCTGGACATAGGCCTCCCAACAAGGCGCGCTACTGAACCCAATCCTCGGTTCTCCGATTCAGTCGCTGCCAGCCACCTTACACAAGATACCTAGGTATGCCAAATTTTATCTCAATCAGGCACCGGAAAGTAGGTCAAAATTAATTTACATGATTTGAACCGGAAAGACATACAGACATACGAACGAAGCTAGTTAATTAATAAAAGCTTGTATTAGGCAATCCATACTTTCATATTGCATACCTACTTATATTATAAAAGCAAAAGTACTATGTCTTTCTGTTTGTCTGTTACCTCTTCACGACTAAACCGCTGAACCGATCTTCATAAAATTTAAAATGAAACAACTTTTACGGATCTACTCGCGTTTATTTTACACATTCATTATCATCATCATTATCATCAGCTCATTTTTGTCCACACTGCTGGAGCACGAGCCTTCCCTATGGATGGATAGGGAGAACGGGCCATAAACCACCACGCGGGCCCAGTGCGGATTGGTGGTTAACGACCGCTAATGCAGCCGGGACCAACGGCTTTACGTGCCTTCCGAAGCACGGAGAAGCTCGAGATGATAAATTTTTGGTCACCCATCCGATGACCGGCCTTTGCGAAAGTTGCTTAACCTCAACACTCGCAGACCGGGCACGTTAACCACTGCGCCATCGAGCACATTACACATTACTTTTAGTTAATGTTTATCCTGACGTTTCGAACCCTAAAATAAATGCGAGTAGATCCGTAAAAGTTGTTTTATTTCAATTTCAATGTGTAGTGTTCACGTAAACTTTAGAAAACAATTCATAAGTTTAATTTGTTTTGTGTAAACCTGTTTTAAAGGATAGCGACATGAGTAAATAAAATAAAAAAAATGAATGCCTCAAGCTTTTAAAATTGAAATGTTCGTGCTCACCTTGGCATTGGGTCATCCATCTAATCGATCTAATCAAAGACAGAATCCACATTCATAACAAACTGAACATACGAACGTACGAACTTATTTTCCCGAGTTTCCTATGGCCATCTTCCAGCATCATCAGACTCTGGTTACCATGTAGCACCAAAGTACTTGTCCAGACGAATCATACGAGCCCAAACTCGATGGGATTGTGTCGTTTAATTACCGAGTTCCTATGGCCATCTTCCAGCTCCATCATCAGACCCTGGTTACCATCTAGCATCAAAGTACTCGTCAAGATGAATCATACGGGCCCAAACTCGATGGGATTGTGTCGTTTAATTACCGAATTTCTATGGCCATCTTCCAGCTCTATCATCAGACCCTGGTTACCATCTAGCACCAAAGTACTCGTCAAGACGAATCATACGAGCCCAAACTCGATGGGATTGTGTCGTTTAATTACCGAGTTCCTATGGCCACCTTCCGGTTCCATCATCAGACCCTGGTTACCATCTAGCATCAAAGTACTCGTCAAGATGAATCATACGGGCCCAAACTCGATGGGGTTGTGTCGTTTAATTACCGAATTCCTATGGCCATCTTCCAGCTCCATCATCAGACCCTGGTTACCATCTAGCACCAAAGTACTCGTCATGATAAATCATACGGGCCCAAACTCGAAAGGGTTGTGTCGTTTAATTACCGAGTTCCTATGGCCATCTTCCAGCTTTATCTTCAGACCCTGGTTACCATCTAGCACCGAAGTACTCGTCAAGACGAATCATACGAGCCCATAGTCGATGGGGATGTGTCGTTTAATTAGTTTCTGTGGCCACTTTTCAGTTCCATCATCAGATCAGCTTCATTGGGTCACTCATCTAATCTATCTTATCAAAGACAGAATCCACATTCATAACAAACGGAACGAACAAACGAATGAACTCATTTTCCTGAGTTCCTACAACCATCTTCCAGCTCCATCATCAGATTCTGGTTACCATCTAGCAACAAAGTACTCTTCAAGATGGATCATACGGGCCCAAACTCGATGGGGTTGTGTCGTTTAATTACCGAGTTCCTATAGCCATCTTCCAGCTCCATCATCAGACCCTGGTTACCATCTAGTACCAAAGGACTCGTCAAGACGGATCAAACGAGTCCAAACTCGATGGGTTTGTGTCGTTTAACTACCGAGTTCCTATGGCCACCTTCCGGTTCCATCATCAGACCCTGGTTACCATCTAGCAACAAAGTACTCATCAAGACGAATCATACGAACCCCAAACTCGATGGGGTTGTGTCGTTTAACTACCGAGTTCCTATGGCCACCTTCCGGTTCCATCATCAGATCAGCTCCATGTCATAATAATTTTGCATTGTCGTCCGATTCACACATGCATGCAAAATTTCATCTCAATCGTTAACCGGGAAGTGGATCAAATTTAACTTGCCAGATTTAATTACAGACGAACAAACAACGGGGCAAGTGAAACTAAGTAAAAGCTTGTATTGTAAAATAACACAAATTCACTCTCTATATTCTACTAGGTTCTCTCTCTGTCACACGCAGAACGCGACGTTGCCGCTTTGTGTTCAAGTACCTATTCGTCCATTTTGGCTCCGGATCAACTTAGTCTAAGTAAATGTCGCATATAAGTTAAATATATTCTGGATCTAAGAAATCATATTCAGTATGATTTTTTCGAACGTTGCTGGATCAACAAATGTTGGTCAAATCGCTGACGAGTATGTTGAAAACCTGTAAGTGCAGCTCCACCGACGTCACACGCGCATCAAGGACGGATCAAAGTATATCAGTTTGCGCTACGGGGAGCCGAGTATACACGTAAAATAGGTGGATCAACAATTGTTCTAACTTCACACTGGATCAACATTTACCGTGAAAGGTTCATTATATATATATATATATATATATATATATATATATATATATATATATATATATATATTTCTTTTATTATATTCTACACACAAACTCGACTTCTATAAATTATATTGATAGCAGATCGTTGCAGATCAGATGATTGCAGACCGTCAAAGATAAAGGAAGTTTTGGGACCTCTTTGCCCAGCTGTGGGACGAAATAGTATAAATAAAGAAATAAAAAAGCAGACGATTAGTGTTTATTATATACTAGCTGTCCCGGCAGACCTTGTTCTGCCCTATTTCTCTAAAACAAAGTTACATTGATTTTTTTTATGTTAACAGCTGCCCCGACAGATTTCGTACTGTTGAAAGTTATTGGCCTGTCGCAGTCTAATAGAAATAAAATAACATTGAAAGACTTTAGTAATATCTAATGTGATGATATTTTTATTGTAATGCCATAAGGTACACGATATTTTTTGTTTGATTACTTGGCGCGTAAATAAATAAATCTGACTTCTAATCAACTTGAAGGCATACCAAAGATAATCTTAACGTGCCTTTGTTTAGTTTTGATTGACGTCAAATGTTTGATAGCTGATGGGGACAGTGGTTTGTATGGGAAAAGAAAATTGTTGTTTTTACTATTTTCCTCGTATTTTTTACGTTTTTCTCTCCATAAGAACCTTCCTTAAACTTCATCAAACACAACAAAAAAGAAATCAGTCAAATCGGTTCAGCCGTTCTCGAGTTTTGCGATTAGCAACACATTTTTAGCGATTCATTTTTATTTATATAGAAGATTGTGTGCAGTTGTTTTGTCATCTATACATATAATAAGAACGTAGGGATAAAAAAATCTGTAATTGCAAGATATAAAAAAAAATACACAGGTTGCCTTAAAATCACTTACGGAACACGATAGAATAGTTTTAAAAAAAAATTGTTTGTTTGTTTGTTTGTTTGTTTGTATGTTTGTTTGAAGTCGATAAACTCGAGAACTACTGAACGGATTTTGATCCGGTTTTTACTAAAATGCTAAGAAAAATCCGGAGAATAATATAGGCTACATAAATACTCGAAAAATACAGGGTGTCTCATTTAAATCTGTCAGTATGGGAAAGTCTGAAACTATAAGACATACGAAGATCTGTCCTTAGGAACCATGTCATCGATTTTAATAAGAAAAAAAACTGCATTCATACATTTAAAAAAAACCTGTACTCAGCTCGGGAATCGAACCCGGTTGTTTTGAAAAAAATAAACTTATACTATTTATATTTAGATATCGATTGTGTAGGTCTTAACCAGTAAATGGCTCTTTGAAACATGATGTCTAAAATTAATAAAATGCATTGTTTTCACGTACTTTAATTTATTTTAGTAGGTGTTCGAAGTGACCACCGTTACATTCAACAAGTTCAGGCAAGTAAAATTGTCTCTATGGTTGTTTGTACCTCTTTGCTGGTTTTGTAATTGTAAGATCGTTACCTAAACGTGTTGAATATTGTATTGAAAAAAACGGTGGTCACTTCGAACACCTTCTAAAATAAATATAAGTATGTGAAAACAATGCATTTTATTCATTTTAGACATCATGTTTCAAAGAGCAATTTACTGCTTAAGACCTACACAATCGATATCTAAATAGAAATAGTGTAAGTTTATTTTTTCAAAACAACCGGGTTCGATTCCCGAGCTGAGAACAGGTTTTTTTTAAATGTATGAATGCAATTTTTCTTCTTAAAAAATCAATGACATGGTTCCTAAGAACAGATCTTCGTATGTCATATAGTTTCAGACTTTCCCATACTGACCGATTTAAATGAGACACCCTGTATAATAAGAACGTAAGGATAAAAAATCTGTAATTGCAAGATATAAAAAAAAATACTTTAAAATCACTTACGGAACACGATAGAATAGTTTAAAAAGAAATTGTTTGTTTGTTTATTTGTTTGTTTGAACACGATAAACTCGAGAACTACTGAACGGATTTTGATCCGGTTTTACCGAAATGCTAAGAAAATTCCGGAGAATAACATAGGCTACATAAATACTCGAAAATTGTTAAATTTTGATTTGGTCTAAACCGGGATTTAATCCTTGATTGCTTGGCAACTGTTGTTTATTATGTAACATAGGGGAATTTTTTTTAATGATTTTTACGGCTCTGGCATTTGAGGCTCTGGCTCTCTATTGCTATCGTGTTTTACGGCTCTGGGTTCTTTGCCCTTTTGAGCCTGTCGTTGATAGTTGTTGTCATGAGAATACCGATTTTGATGCGGTTATAACCAAAATGCTTAGAAAATTTCGGAGAATAACATACAAATCGAAAAATGTTAAACAGATTATGATATACGTATTTACGCGACCAACTGTTAGATACGTTCGTTGAGTTATTATTTTAGAAAAGTTTTGTTACTTTCTAAGGTAAAACCTACCCTTTATAAATCTGTGAGGCACCTAAGCGAACATTAGCACCGCAGTAGTAAAGCGACGGAAAATAAAAACAAGCTCGAAATCACGCACATCATTAAACTTGGCTGTACATAGGTACACCTTTTGTTTCATTTTCCAAAATAACCAATAATAATATGGCTATTTAGTCGCGCCTGCGCGCGGCGCTTATTTCAGTTTTCTAATACACAGAAATGTTAAAAGTTAAAACATTACCTATATTTGGCGGTATAAACCTCTGTGTCGTTGCCCAACATAATGTCTCTTTTTTTAGTTATGCATAGAAATGTTACCTACTCATTAAATTTGGCTGTATAAAACTTTGTATCATTGCCCAAAATCATGTCTCTATTTTTTAAAATATTGCACATAGAAGATATCTTGAATTACATAGCTTGGCTGTATAAACCTTTGGGTCGTTGCCCAAAATACTTAATGTTATTTTTTTAAATCTATTTGGTGAAAAAACGCAAGAACAGGAAAATTAAAAAAAAAATTGGCGCTCAAATTTTGAAACGAACAGAAGGACTTCTTGGCGGGAAAGTGAAGAGTAATGTCTGCAATTTTGTTTTATTTTCTAAAATTTGTGTTAATTCGAACATTAATGTGAAATAATGGTGGATTATTAACCGTTAAGTGTTCGTGAGTGTGCATGAGTGTTGGCAAATGAAACAAAATAGTGCAACGGCACTTTTCAAATTCTCTCAAGAATCTCGCGTGAGGACTTAGTAAAGCCCCACATCTTTACTAAGATACTCGAGGGGTTGGGGGGTATATCATTCTCACTTCTCATTTCTATTATCATTCATCATCATTTATGGAAATATTGTTTATTTATGTATTACTTGTACGAAAAATTACTTTGACACTGGCTGAATGTGCTAATCGCACGAAGCCATCAAATAAAAGAAAAAAAAAAAAAAAACGAACAGAAGGAAATTTTGATGTTTTGCAATGCAACAAGTACCTACCTATTTTTACTTTGTTAATAATTTTCAAATTTTATTAATTATTCATTGTGTAAAAGTTTTTTAAAACATTTTATGCAGGTACGTTAAATATTTCAGTACTTATTCAGATTTTATTAATTTTCAAATAAGATTTATTAAAAGATAGATTTTTTTTATTAGAGGTAACTTCTTTCTGTGTCCTGTGATCTACCTCTAAAAAGCTACCTACCTAACAAGATGCCACGAAGAAGTTCAAATTTATCGCAAGTATGTAACATAAAATACTATACTGTATTACCTAATAGACAATAATATAATTTATTACAGTTCTCTATTTATTGATATTTTGTATCTACGAATAAGAACATAGTTGGTAAAAAGTTTTTTGTGCCTTCTGGCCGACAACCAATAATCCTGGACCGCTACCTGCTACTCGATATCCAGCTTCGGTGGACAAGGCAAAAAATATTTTGAAGTCCGTGGTTGGACAGTATAACAGTAGACACATTTTAGCTAAGATACACCAGTGCCTAGGACGACTCCGGACGAGTACCTGAGCTGTAAAATACCAATTTTATTACATATAATTGAGCGTCAGTATACCCATTTCAGGTTTGTATGACGTAGCAAATACGCGCAACCCACCGAGAAACGGTGTTGTATACTAAATGTATGTGGAGGGATAATTGAAACGGGAAACTGAGTGAGAATCTGTATGAACGGGACGATTCTGTGCTTCAAACTGAATATATGTATGTACATGGCAGAGATGATAGTCGAAAGAATAAGAGATAATGTATGAAAATAATGATGAACGTAAAGGAGGCACAGGAAGTATGCCAGAACCACACTAAATGGAGATCGATTGTCTTTGTCTATCTCAGCATTCCCAGCTGAAAGGATATTAAGAGTGAGTAGATGTACGTATGTCGGTAAATACAATGTCAATTTTCTAAATTTCCGATGCATATAATTTTATTATACCCTAATAAGCTTAAATAGATACCTACATAAAAATTAAACTGTACAGACTACAGCTATACAGCCTTTAGCTCACGCGGACGAAGTCGCGGGCAACAGCTATTTAGAATAAGTGTTAGTATCATCTATATATATAAAAATCAATTGCTGTTCGTTTGAGTGGCTAAAACTCGAGAATGGCTGGACCGATTTGGCTAATTTTGATTTTGAAATATTTGTGGAAGTTTAGGGAAGGTTTAAACGGTGAGAAACATAAATAATAAGTAACGGAAATTAGTGAAAAAAAAAATAATTTCCAATAAAAAATGTTTCTTTTGTTGTAATGGAAACTGTCAAAGCGGTACGAAGTCCGCCGGGTCAGCTAGTATGTAATAAATTCCTCTTTGTTAGTAGTTATGCATTGAAAGAAGAGAGACTAAAGTTTTTTCTATGTGATGATGTAAAGACAACCTCTGTGTTCTAGTGAATAAGACCACCGATTTTAGACCCAGAGGTCTCGAGTTCGATTCCCAGCGGGGGTACATATTGTACTCGGTTTGGTTGGTGGTAGGGCTTGTTTGTAAGCTAAGCTTAATATATGTCGGCATAACAGTAATATTTGTAGCATTGTGGTGTTCCGACAGCTAGAGATAAGATAATCAGTGCCTCAGTAGTTGAGGTTTACGGCTTACACGTAAATTATTATTTTTTTAAAGACATCAATCTATAATTGATCTTACGTGTTTTAATAGCTGACATGCAGCAGATAAGAGAAAAAAGGTGCCTGCACTTTAGCACAGTATAAGAAGAAGTATTGCTCCTTCCTTATACTGTGACTTTAGTGAACCCAACCTGGCAAATGTCAGTAGGCCGCCTGCAGCTCCTACTAAATAGGTCGCGTGTCGTGACGCAGTCGTCGGCCGCTCCAGCTCTCGATCCTGGATGTTCTGAATTCTTCTGCATATATAAAACAGCTGCATAATGATGGCATAATAACGTTCATAAGAGCTATTTGTAGCCTAAACTAAATAAATGATTTTGAAATTTGAATTTTCTTTTCTTAATTTTGCATATAAATATAATGCTGTTTTTAAAAACTATCCCAAAATATGGCATATGATAAGAACTACGCTTGCTAGAATAATTAATTAGAACACATTTTGAATGTTAAGTTGAGGACAATTTAATAGGAGTCCAGGTGAAAAAAGTAATTCATCAATCATTAATGCTATTTCCCAAATCTTAAAGTTAAGAAAAGTTAACTTTTCTTAAAATGTATTAAACAATTATTATAAAAACTTTCAATAATAAAGAAAAAAGTATTCACTACGTTCGTTATTCACATTCGGAAACAATAAGTCATTAACGAAAACAAAATCAATAATAACGAAATCCTATTACGTTTTAACAATAAATACAATCGGTTGAAAACGATTACTCAATGCTTAACGTACGAATCGTAACTACGACACGTAGTTTAGTAATATTTTTTCATGTAAAAATACCTTGTACCGATTACCAAAATACAACTCTAAAAAATAATAAAATAGTACATTTCAGTCACGTCCTATTTTTCCGTAAAAGACGTAAAAACACATTTTTTTAATGAGTAATTCGGGGCTCTTTAAAGTTTTTAATTGTCAATGTATTAAATAAACAAAGACTAAAACAAGATAATAATTAAACTACTTAAAATTAAACTTACTTTTTTATATAAATAAAATATAGTTTATGTTACCGACAGGGACTGTATCATTCCATCCGTGAAAGGGTTTTTGGAATTGGACCAGAAGAAGAGAAGTTCCAGAGGTTACTCTTCTCAAACAAACAAAGTCACAAACTTTACCTCTTTATTAAAAGTATAGATATAGTTTTTACTTAAATGGTTATAAAAAAATCTTTAAACCTACACCGAGTCATTCATCACGTGTAGGTCTCGATATGGTATTAATAATAGGAATCCACTTACATTAGTCATACCTACCGAGCTACCTGTATGTAAACTTGTGCAGTATGTATGTATAGTATATGTATGAATTATGAATATACATGTATGTCCGTACTTACATACGTACTACGTACAGCTTTGTAACGTACTTAATAGTCATAGTTGTTTACTATAAAAAAAAAAGATTATACAAATAGAATTTAGACGCATAACCACATAAACTGATGTTATCGAAGTAGGCTTCTACTTCATAAGTCATAGAGCACTTCAAGAAATTGAATTGGAAATACCGCCTTATCGCACACATAAATCTCATCAAGATATTTTCGTATGCATACGTTAATATTATTATTTGTAACCCATTACCTTAATGACTTAGTTATTGAGATAGACCTCTATTTTTGTAAAGGTTCTTTCCTACGAAATGTAAGAAGGTTATAAAGTTTATTATGACTAATAACTACATGAACTATCTTCTTTTTAAGCAAAATCAAAACGAATTAGTTTTTCTCGGGAACTTTAAAAATATATTACCAGTCATATCTATTTCCATAAAATGTTTCGTACACATTAAGCTAAAGTAAGAACTTAAGTAAGTATACGTATAATTGGAGAATATTAATACAAAACCGTGTAGGAATTAGGTCCATTCACAGCAGAGTGGAAGCGGCCAAAGCTGCGGTTAACTAGCAACCCTCCTCCAGATAAATCACCAAAGTTGCCGAATGTCGGCGCTACTGCGCCCCGGCGCGGCGTGCTGCCGGCCATTTACCAAATTAAATTGGTCACGACTTACGTGTTTATCCGAATTCTACAAACATAAACGTAATTAAAAGTAGAATAGGCTCCTTTGTATTGGTTAATATAATTATAATGTTTGATTTATAATATTTACATACTTATTTTTATGCTGCTAGCAAAGATTGAATATTGGGAGCGTTATAGACGCACATTCATTCTACCGTCACGGTAAACGATTTTAGAACACGACAACAACTGCCCCCACCGAAATGAATTTTTCATAAAGCTAATTATGCAAATCTAATTTTCTCAAGCTTTGCAATTATCATTAAGTAAACAGAATATTAATAACGATCCATTTAGTAGCTAGCGTCCTAATTAGAGATTTTTGTAAGATTTACAGCAAAACAACAACACGTAATATTGTAGGGCTCTCAGATTTTAGGAAGCAAGTATAGTTTTATCTATGCAAGTTGCTCGCAAACGTAATGATTTGCAGTCATGCAGGAAATTTACTCATTCTCATAAACCTAAAATTAAATCCTGATTGTTACGAATGCCTTCGTTGACAGTGTCTATGTGGCAGGGCGTTATTTTTTGCCTCTACACTATGGCTGACTGAAATGAAAGCTCCGGTCATTTTAACGACTTACCGCTCTCGGTGTCTCTATAATAACGGATTTTTGGCATGAGGTCCACTCGAGGGTTTTGAAGCTTTAAATATACAGGAATGACGTAAAGGCAATCTGGAATCAAAATCAAATGTTCTTAAAAATAGATTTTTAAGAACTGGTTGTTAATGCTATTTTCGATTCTCATTTAAGTCTACCTCGCTGAGCCGCGGAAATTATTTAGCTATCTTGTTATGTAGATATAGATAATGTCTGTGACATTAGCCACGCCGCTCCGCTGAGTCCACTCCACTTCGCTCACCGACCACTTCAAACGACTTGTCGCAAGCTACAGGTTGCTAGTGTCATTACCTTCGAGCCGATAGCTTTCCATTAAATAAAAATAAGAAGATAAAATATTATGACGCTACGAGATATTTTTCGTAGCAGTTAGGTTTACAAAAAGCAATTGATGGTTACCCGCATGTGCTGGTTATATTCAAATTTACTATTACCCCACTGCTGGGCAAAGGCCTCCATTATTGAAATCAAGTCATCGCTACAATCGATGGGTATTGGCTTAACCACCACGCTTGCGGGTTGGTGATTGCAAACCCGGGCTATGCATCGAAAAATTTGAAACACACTGCCCAAGCTAGGAATTGAACCCAGGACCTTTGGGTATCGGGTCGAGCGCTACGCCAATCGGCCACCGAGGCGTTGCTTATTAAAATTACTTGTTGACATGCTAGGTAATATCTAGACTGAATGTAAATGTTTTATACTAAAGGATACTTATTGCGTTGGAAAAAATCAACATAAAATAATATTTTGCATTGACTGCTAATGTTTATTTTCTATTTTAACGTATTCGCAAATAGAAATAGCGATGTTAAAGTCTTTTAAGGTACCTTATAGTTTGAATATTCATACTAGGAGTATTCCCTAGTTTGCCAACAGTTCGCATTACCTCTTATTTTGCATAACCGTGCTGCGAAGTCAGCTTCGAATCTCATTAGTTGGTGTTGTTTTAAGTCGTGTGAAGTGAATTGTCGCGTCCACTCGAGCAATAGAGCGTCATTACATCGTTGCAGTATTTTGCGTGTCGAGGCAACTATAATTTAATAACGAGCTGTTTATTACAGGTATCGTTCAAATGGCATGTTTATAATCAAATCAAAATCCGTGCGTATGTATGTGGCCTTGGAAAAATACTCTTAAGCTGTAAAGTAAGATGAATGAAAATGAAATGGAATGAATGAAATGAATGAAATGAATGAAAATGAAATGAAAATAAATAAAATAAAAATGCATTAAACAATGTTATCATTGGAACAAACATCATCATCATCATTATTTTTTTTTGGAGAGAGGCTGCTGTTTGCCACAGTGGCCATTTTCAGCTTCACCGGGGTTTTTGGGGGCGGCGAGGTACGTAAAGGGTACCTCAAGCCGTGTTGAAACGAATCACCTTCGGAGGATTTCTAGAGGGTACGGCATCGCACACTTAAAGTGCGCGTCCTCGTGCTCTACCAGAGTCTTCGAAGGGTTCGGATCGGATCGGGGAGCGGAACCACCCGAGGGCGCCTCTAAAGGCACGGACCTCGGCTCGGGTAGACCGGGCCGTGGAGGAGGAGAGAAACGCCCAGGTACATGTCTGTACCTGGTGTAGAGCGCGTGTGAACCGGTTCTTCGTACCCTTGTTCTACGAGTACGGTGTCTTGGGCCTAAATTAGTGTGCATGTTTAGTGTATTCTGTAAATGTGTAGTGTCATTTAGAGAATCGGGCGGGGCATCATCATCATCCTCATCAGCACATTTTTATATCCCCCCTGCTGGGGCACGAGCTTTCCCCTACGGGTGGAAAGGGAGAACGGGCCATAAACCACCACGCGGGCCCAGTGGGTATTAGTAGTTGTAAACGACTGCAAATGCAGCCGGAACCAACGGCTTTACGTACCTTCCGTAGCACGGTGGAGCTCGAGATGATACATTTTTGGTCATCCATCCGATGACCGGCCTTTGCGAAAGTTGCTTAAGCTCAGCGCTCGCAGACTTGGCGCGTTAACCACTGCGCCATCGAGCTTCTCAGGAGACCTGTCTTTACCGAATCAGTAATACATTTTTAGTGAAATTAAATTTCCAGTCGAAACAATTTTCAATTATTTTTTTAACTCGTTAAAAGGGTTTGACAAAATATGCTGACATAGTATTAAAATACAGTATTCTGAATAAGTTGAATTTCTTAAAAGCATAAAAAAAAAATTATTTCATGTGTCATTTTTATGACTCAATTGCCACTGACTGACTTTGGAATGTCTGATTTGGGTATTTTATGCGTTTTAAATGAGGGTAGCTTTACTCGCGCGTGAGAGCGAGATAGAAGCTATCGAACCTCACGGCCGCGTCAGTGCCCACAGAATAAGGAGACTCCAGAAGGTAAACTTAATACATGCCGCGCTCGAGCAACGAGCAAGAGCAACACACGTAGACAACCTCTCACGGACACGGAATCTCGCACAATGGAACCACTCCGAGCGCAGCTGTTGCGGTGAGAGGTCTATGTGCGGCGGTTCTTGGCGGGAAAGTGAAGAGTCATGTCTGCGGTTTTGTTTTATTTTCTATGTCGAATATTAATATAAAATAATGGTGGATTATTAACCGCTAAGTGTTCGTGAGTGTGCCTGAGTGTTGGCAAATGAAACAAAACAGTGCAACGGCACTTTTCAAATTCTCTCAAGGAATCCGCCGCGTGAGGACTTAGTAAAGTCCCACATCTTTACTGAGCTACTCGAGGGGTTGGGGCGTATATCATTTCTCACTTTTCATTTCTATTATCATTTATCACCATCAGGAAACATACAGGAAATATTGTCTATTTATGTATTACTTGTAAGAAAAATTACTTAGACACTGGCCAAATGTGCTAATCGCACGAAGCCACCAACTAAAAAAAAATCTATGTGTGCCGTGCTCGAGCGGGTTTGTATGATACCTACTTACCTTCTGCAGTCTCCTTATTTGTGGTAATACCAACTTCAGCCGGGCCTTCCACGGCCTAAGCTATAGATAACAGAGCCGGCGGCCCTTTTACTGTTTGCTCTAACAGGAATTACTCGTAATTAAACCAGAAAAGTCTAATTAAGTTACTATTTTTCCGAAATTAGAAATAGAAACGTGTATTAAGTTGAAAATGGTCAAATGAATTATAATTTAAAAAAACTTTGACTGTGCTTATTTCGATCGATATAACTTAGGGCTGGATATCTATTTAGTTCTGTTTTTAGACTCTAAAAATGGAATCCTCATAATGACACTTCTAGAAACTTCTAGAAACTTTCAATATGTTATCCTATTCTTTTATTGTATGTTTTTCACCGCGACAATACTGTCAAACAGACAATGTGGCGCATTCATTTGCCGTTGCTATTGCCACAGTGTTAAAATAGACTGTGCTATTGCTAGCTACGTTGTTACAATTTATTTGACGTAAGCCGATCAACCCTCTGTGTAACTTATTTCCATTATACAAACGCAATGATGTGAAAATGAATCCCTGCCTAGTTTTTCAGCGATATAATAATTCTATTACGGCTTTGGGAAGCTCCCATGGCATCCTATTTTGAAATGATTCCCCTATACCTGCACAACGAAATCGTAAGTCGCGTGGCTCAGCGGGGCGGCCGCGTGCCCTACTTTCCGCTCTATTCAAATACAGCGCTTGTGAGGCTGAATAAAGGCTTTCAACTGTAAAATAACATCTTTCCTTTTATGTTATTCTTGATTTAATGGCTTCGGAGTAAGAAGACAGCGGCCCGTCGAGAGCGGGAAAGTGCCTGGGTGCTGAGAGGCCATCCGCCTTTATAGGAGTCATCGAAGGCACTCACTTCTGATTTCTTAGCGTTCACCTCTTCTCGTGAGGGCCCTCGGTGTGCCTACATTTGTAAATGTCTGGAGATCGGGGGTGCCCCACATTTTTTACGATTTAATCGAAACCTTATTTACGTATAGACGTTCCCAGAGTTATTCTTTTAAAGGAGCTCCTGACTGAATCTCATCACAATCTAGTTAAAATACTAAGCCAATCTGATAAGCTTATTAGAAATCAATGCATACAATGAGCTACAAGATAATCGTCTCAGTCGTTGTAATCTTGGCTTGGAGATTGTAAACCAGTAGAACACGTGCCAAGAGAGCAGTACAAACCGTTCGTAATGTCTACAGCCATCTTTCAAAGCAAAATGGTTTATTTCGAGTTTAAGATATAGGTACCATTTAAATGAAAATACCAAAATAAAAATATGTTGGTTAATACCACGATTCAGTGATAACATATTATGTTGTATAAGCTTATATAATGCAATGTAAAGAATATGTTTAAAGAATTGCAGTAAATAGACACAATTACAATTATTTATCACTAGGTATATTTTCTACTGTACAAGTGTTATTGTAATGCCGTTATTGTTTATACACACACATCTTTATGTATATTAAGGATCAGTTAAGCTTTAAAAATACTCGTTTAAGCAACAATTTAATATTGTTAGCTAACAAGTTGACTGTAATTTATTGTTTTCTAAAGTTTACGCGAACACTACACATTGAAATTAAACCACTTTTACGAATCTACTCGCGTTTATTTTATAGGGGACCCGTACTGTTGTACGGGTCCCCTATAAAATAAACCGTAGACCAAGGTAAAACCGTACAGTATACTCGTAGCTATGTCCGTTATTATTTGAAATTTTCCGCGTATTTGCCGGTCAATAGGATTATATTGTCACGAAGAATATAACTCAAGTTGAGCAAATGAGTGTTGGGTGCAGTGCATTACTTACTAGTAGTAGTTTAGTTGCTTTACTAAGCATGGGCACACGGAGGCTGTACTGGCTGGGATGAAGAAAAGCTTTTTTTTTTATGTTAAAAGGAAGCAAACGAGCAGGCGGGTCACCTGATGGAAAGTAATCACCGCCGCCCATGGACAACCCGCAAAACCAAAGTAATCGCAGTTGCGTTGCCGACCTTGAGGAAGGAGTTGGATCTTGAGGAGGGAGTAGGAGTTGGGAGGGGGGAGGGGTGAGAGATGGGCCTCCGGTACTTTCACTCACCGGACGAAACACAACAGCAACGAGTGCTGTTGTTTTACGCCGATATTCTGTGAGAGGGTGGTATTACGCCGGGCGAGCCGGCCCATTTCGTGCTGCAACGCAGCGTGGCTCTACCACTCAAAAAGTTGGATAATTTCTAATGTTTCGGTTACGTAGCTTCACGTTAGTATCCTATGGGGCAATATCGTATATAGTATACGGTTTTGCCCACCCCCCGGGGAAAATCGTAATTCACAGAGGTTTAGTTTATGTTCCTAAATATTTTTTCATAATAAGAATAAGGTATAACTTTTTATTAATTACTGTAGCCAATGAGAGTCTTTAATAAACAAGTGGATTATGAATATGTAATTTTAATTAATTTCGTTTTTATATAGGTTTGTTCTTAGCTATACGGCTTTGACCTGGTCCCTACATTAGTTTTAAATAATGTTTATCCTGACGTTTGAACCCGTTGCAGGGCCATTGCCATATAACTAAAAAAAAACGCGACTAGATTCGTAAAAGTGGTTTAATTTTAATTAATGTAATTTTTTCACCAAGTATAATACATAAATATATAGGTTGGGGAAAAAGTCTTTTCGCATATAGTATGTATGGTATTGGTCATTTCGCGATTGGTCATTTTGCGTATTCATGATGCTATTTTCATTGGTCATTATGAGTATTGGTCAATGTACGTTAGCGTGTTGGTCATTTCACGTATTGGTCATTTGGCGTATTTTTCATTTCGCGATTGGTCATTTTGCGTATTCATGATGCTATTTTCATTGGTCATTATGAGTATTGGTCAATGTATGTCTAAATCGTATGAACTTGTAATAAAATCTCTTTGGATATACTATTTGTATGTGGCTGGTTTTGTTATCATAACCTAAAATTTTAAATTTTAAGGAAGATTATGTCAATTCAAATTTAAATTAGGAAAATTTATGATTTTCATTTGTTTTCTTACTGTCAAGATGAGTGAATCTAATGGAGAATTTCGATAAATTTTAAAATTTTACTACAAAAAAGGTAAAAATGCAACGCAAGCCGCGAAAAAAATTTTGGTGATGTTTATGGACCTAGAGTATGTTTATGTTCTGTGAGAGTAGCACAAATTTGGTTTAGGCGTTTTCAATCCGAAAATTTTGATGTCAAAGATGCACGTCGCTCTGGTCTAATAAAATGGATGCCATTTTTGAAAAAGTAGAGCAGGATCGGCATAATGTAGTTACGACGTAGCTGAAGAATTGACCACAAAACAGTTTTGGCGCATTTGAAAAAAACAAGGTACCTACACAAAAAAACTCTATATTTGGGTACCTCACGAGCTCGATTTGTGATTCTTTATTACGACGTAATGAAACCGAACCATTTTTGAAGAAGCTGATAACTGGTGATGAAAAGTGGATTACGTACGACAAGAACGTGCGAAAAAGGTCGTGGTCAAAGGCCGGTCAGGCTTCACAGACTGTGGCGAAACCCGGGTTAACATATAATCAAAGGGGTTAACTCGCAACAAGGTGACGCTGTGTGTGTGGTGGGATTGGAAGGGCATTATTCATTATGAGCTGTTACCACCAGGCAGGTCCATCGATTCTGAACTCTACTGCGAACAACTGATGAGATTAAAGCAAGAAGTTGAGAGAAAACGGCCGGAATTAATCAACAGAAGGGGTGTGGTTTTTCATCATGATAACGCTAGACCTCGCACATCTTTAACCACTCAGCAAAAATTAAGAGAGTTTGGCTGGGAGGTGTTAATGCATCCGCCGTATAGTCCTGACCTTGTACCTTCAGATTTTCACCTGTTTCGGTCTCTTCAGAATTCTTTAGGCAGTGTCAGGTTAACATCACGAAAGGACTGCCAAAACCACTTGTCGCGGTATTTTGATCAGAAGCCCCAAAATTTCTATAGCAATGGGATCATGTCCCTCCCTACCTACAAGATGGCAAAAAGTTATCGAACAAAATGGCACCTACATACTTTAGTTAAATGTAAATAAACTATATTAAATATGTTTTGAGTTTTCTTAAAAAATGCGAGGAAACTTTTTCCCCAACTTATTATTTTTTAAATTATTTAGTACACTCATGCATATTACGTGTAAGGTTTTTATATATCTATAACTACTGGTATATGCTTAGTATATCATCTATCAATTTCATGGCCTGACAATGTAATTATGTATTGTCATTGTCAAGCACGCCCGCCGTTTGATATTTCCAAAGGATGTCGAACACATTTATTAGCGACTTTTTCATTATGATTTTTTTATATTTCTTCGAAACCACCGCTTTTAATAAAGTAATAATACTTCTTTCATATCATAGAACATATTGCATTTTAAATGCGCCCAGAGTTGTTTTTGAGCATGAAGTAGAAAAGCATGGTCTTTCAAAAATATGTGTGCAGGTTGTTTATCATTTCTACACGAAAAAAAATTACTTATGTTGAGATAGTTTTTTGAAATATTGGCTTAAGTTACTTTTATTCTGGCAAATCATCTCATTCCTTTGGGAATTCGCGACAAACTAAAATTGACGCGGGCGAGCTGATAGGGGAACAATGTTTGAAAATAGGATGCCACAATGAAGAAGCTTCACAATAGGATTATGGAGTCGATACAAGAATGAGTACCTAGGTAGCTAGCTAGTAGCTACCTAAAACAGTACCTAAGTTTGAAACCACTAACAGAATAGAGTCATTACATTTTCGGAAACATACAATAAAAACAATATAATATATTTATAAAGTTTTAAAATAATTTACACAATAACCATTAATACGGATATAACCTTATACATTCAATCTATATATATTAATTATAATAACAGGAAATATTATCCCATTGATTATACAATACACGTCCATGTCTAATCCAAGTATTATCCGTAACCAACATTTACTTTTATATTTTACCAAATGTTAACGTTTTCAACTACACAATTTTATTGAAATATTTTACAAAAATGGGAAAAGGCTTCATACAAAATATATATTTTATCAATATCACGGGCACAAAATAAAAATCTACCTTCATGTGTTAGTGGAATCAATCAAGTTGTCTAAAGTGCTCGGCAGCTGCAATCACCTTCGACTACCACAAAAGTATGCTGGATTAAAAGCTCTCATCAATATTGCATCGGCCGGGCCCGTAACGGGTCAGACAGGCCCGGAATAGCTCACACCGACCGTCTTATCCTACTTTTGAATGCGTCCGATAAACGTCTATGGTCTTTGCTTTTAAAAAAAGTTGTTGTTATAATTAAACATAAAACCATTATTGTCTACCTTATTATTAGTACGAATTGTATAAGTATATAAAATAATAAAACTAAGCACATTTATGACTTGTTACTGTTTATGAGTAAACCAAATAACAATTAGTGACCCAAAACATAAACCAGCAGACTTCCAGATTCAATTCCAGAATTTTTATTAGGTATATCTACGTACTGACTGGCACTATTGGTTTTTATATTACCGATATTGGAAAAATGTAAGGCCTAAGGGAAGTGTCCCTGGGGTATTATACCCGTATGACAGAGTTACGTCTTCACTGTTATACCCAAACTTTAGCGGCGCGTCTAAAATGTAACTTCTTTAATAAAATGTAAAATAAACGTGAGATATTATAGTCATAAAGAGTTTAATTTCAACTGAGAAGGTTGTTAATATGGGCACAATACACAGCAACTTTCTTTTAACTTTCTTTCTAAGGCTCCGATTTCTTTACTGTTGGCTCAAGCCTAATGCATGTCTGCGGAATAAGTAGTTATGATTAATGGTGTTCCGAGATCGTAGGCTGAGCCCCGGCACTGTTGTGTCAAGAATGTGAACTTTACCGCATCAACAGTGTACCGCACCAGCAGTAGGGAACAACATACTGATTTTCACACTGCTTCCCCCGGCTAGATGTTCATCAATAATCATTAACAATTTGACTTCTTCGACAATGCAAATTCTAAAAAGAGAAAAAGGCACTAGCCTCCTACTATCAAAGGGATTTAGTGTGTGAGAGAGGGATTTTTATTTTATTTTCTTCAGAGCTATAGTCATATCGAGGAATTTTTTCTGTTTCTTTGGTAGAAAAAAAACAATTGCAGCATGCCTAATAAAAGTCTAAATTGTTTGATTGGGTAGAAGAGCCCCACGATTATTCTGCAGACTACTTAAGTCGTCGTAGCACGGAATGCAATATTTTCAATCACTTGCTTTAACGATGTAGTGAAACCTCGCATACTGCCTCCCAATCATTAAAGCGGCACCCAAAACGCGCCCGTATCGTATGCTCAAACTACGACGGCGGTTACTTCCCCTATATCGATCAACTTGCTTCGGAAATGGAAGCCAACAATGTGCCTGAGTTGGTTGTTTATCGCCTGATTTATTGTTCGAAGGCGTGTCAATGTCAACGCAGAAGGCTTAGGAGGTTTTTATAAACGCTTTATCGATTTTTATTCCCTCTCCGCAGAGTAGTGGACGAAATCGCGTTCTGTTGTAAGCAAATAAGCTCACAGTATCTTTTGGTTTTACATTATCTTGCTACCCGACATACATAAGAGAGCCCAATGTTATAGTAGATAGGTCGTTAAAGTCAGTTAATTTTGATTGAAGCTCGCTTCAAGATGTTCCCAACTTTGTCAATGACATTACATATAAATATGGAAGTAGCTACAGTGAGTGGCTGTTTGACTATAGCTGGTTTGTTATTTTGTAGTACATGCTTGAAAAGCAGAAGCCAATTTTGCTAATTCAATATTATTATCATTTAAGAAATCATGGAAGTTTTATTTCTTAACTTCAGCAATTCAAATCTTTTTATGCATTCTGGTAACTAATTAAGTACTTATTTGGTAAAATTGTCAACATAGAAGCCTGGATATAAATCACATGTAAATTTATATAATCAATTGCCCACCCCAAACTACTGAGTTTTTCAGGACGTGTAGACACTGTTTACGGAAGTACCTAAGAATTTAGCTTTATTATTTTATTTTATTTTTACCCTATCGATATTGAGATTAGGACTGTTTACGTATTAGTTAATATAACAAGTAACTATCTATGTTATGAACGAATAATCATTTGACTGCAGGTGCCATTCCCATGGTGACGGCGACGGTGTACTGTGCGCCTGCGCCGCTGCGATACAGCGTGCTTGCCGTCTACAGCCTGGGCAGCATGATCGGCCTATACAAAGTCAGTGTATTACATATCATGTTCTGTCTAACGTGAACGTAGTTCTCATAAAATTATTATTATATCAGCCTATTTAATCCCACTGCAGGACATAGGCCTCCCTTCCTTCTTTCCTTATTTCTGCCGGCCTGCAGTGGGCTAATCTGGTTGGTATGCGTAAAGTTCGTCACGCTACGCCTCCGTCTGCCTGCCTTAATGTTGGTTTCACAGCACGAGCCTTCCCTATGGATGGACAACACCACAGGGAAAACGGGCCATAAACCAACACGCGGGCCCAGTGCGGATTTGTGGTTTACTAGGCCCAACGGGTTTACTAGCCTTCCAAAGCACAGAGGAGCTCAAAATGATATATTTTTGATCACCCATCCGATAACCGTCCATTACGAAAGTTGCTTAATTTCAGCAATCGGAGACCAAACACATATACCATTGTGCCATCGAGCTCCTCAGAGTGAAGTCTTGCGGTTTATTATAACATTGAATGCGTTCGTCAGGCGATGCGTGCATGGTCGCCGTGGGAGCGGAGGCTGTGCTTCGCGGCGCCGTTCTGCATGCGGCTGATGCTGGCGGGCACGCGGGCAGTGCACCTCGGCGGCGGTGACCCGCACGCCATCCTGCACGTCTTCCTACAAGTAGGAATCTACTTCTATTGTATCGTTATCTGTTTACCTTATCTTAGGTATGACATAAAAAAATAGTTAAATCCGGCTCGAAGGACCATACATTTACTAATATCGGAATATTTATATATTCATAGTAAAACCAGTACTTACTCTTTGCACGGGAGCCCTTTTGGTCGCATAATCTCTTTCGTCATAATGTAGTTTGGCATAACAGTTTCAGCATAAAGTTTTTTCGCATAAATTATGTTAAGCAGAGTGTTCATCGGCATAATTTTAACTTACTATAAATTGTCTTTATCATAATTTTAATCAACATAAATGTAAAGAACATAATTGCTATACGTCTAAATTTAATTGATCATAAAATACGAAACGCATTATGGATGTATCCATAACATTTAAAGTCATGAATTAATAATAAATAAGACATATAATTGTAAATAATCATCTCATTATAATCAAAATATAACACAATAATTATTATTGTTCTGTTCTGCATGCTTGTGAATGCATCTGCATGCATGCCGCGCTGTTTTTTTTAGCTGAAACGAGGGTACAGAAATACTATAGTAGGTCACGTGTTAGGCTAGAAATTTAAGACAATCGCGAAGCGCAGCGTAGCGATTGTCTTGAATTTGGAGGTTATTTTTTTTTATTAGCAACAGAAATTAGCTCCATACAAAAATATATTTTTTATAGCTCTTTGGGGGGGTTATTATTATGGTATTCTATATACATGTATGACTTGGAATCTGTATGCCATACTTAGGGATGAGATGCCGATAAATGTTATGATTAGTAATCGTTATTGTAAAAACTTTTATACATGAACATTTGATGCTGATTATCATTATTATAAAAGAAGTTATGGGGAAATAAAGTATGCCTAATGATTTATTCTGAATGAACGTTATGCGAAACGAAGAGAATGCCAAAAAACGTTATGCAGCCTTAAAAAATGCCTCTTTAATTTATGAAACCCAATAAGGACCCCTTTGCACTTGCACTAAATAAGTTTTTGTATTTTAAAATAGTTGATGGGCTGCTAATGACTGTCTATCGACTATTCACGCTAATAGCGTCTTATGAGTAAAGTTAACATCGATATTGATTTGGTTACGCATAATTAAACGTAAATAAAGGTATGTAGCCTTCCCTCATTGATTTGCTAACAAATGAGCGTAATTCTCCGTTCGTTGTGGCATGATAGCTGGAATTACTCACCGAGCGGCCGGGACAATAGACAATAGATGATTGGAGCGCTGCCAAGTGGGGTCACCACGCGACCCTGTTTGTTGGGGAGGTCCCGGCCGCCGCCGCGGCCCGACACTGTGGCCCGCACTTATACAGAAAATTGCATTTATTATCTTTAAGAGATCAGCATTAAAAAAACAAAATACCTGACATACGCTGAATTGGCCAAATATTTTGACGCAGCCGTGAGAAACTTAAATGTTTTTTTTTTCTTTTTTTGTTAACTTCTTCTATTTTCTATTGTCTCTTAACTGTGTTAAAATAAATGATTTTTTTTCTTCTTCATTAGATTGAAAGATGAGGCATTGTAACCATTATTATTGTAAACTTCATATGCGCACTTTTCGTTATTGGATTTATGCGCGCAGTGCGGATAACAAAGTCATCGACTAGACTGACTTCAACCCACGAATTATTATGAGAATTTTCTTTTGTCCTAACACTTGTTTATTTATACTAACTAGTGGTCGCCCAGTGGTCGAAATTCGACCATAATTTTATTAAGGCTGCACGGATTGTATCCTAAGCAATGAAAAATTAAAAAAGATAGAATGTGAGTTTGGATTGGCATTGACAGTAGGGAATGCAATCTCGACTCGAGATTGACAAATCGAGATCTCGCGCCATAGTCATAGGGTCGAGATTAGCCTATTCGAAATCTCGATCGTAAACGAGTCGAGATCTCGCGAGATTTCTATATTATCGAGATTTCTAAAAAAAATGTGTTACTTACACTTAATCTCAAATCTCATATACCTACTCTGTATAAGAATCATGGACAACTACAAAGAATAAAACTAATATGATATTGTTGTGATGTTTTGTTAATAAAACAAGATATTTTACTATTAAATCACGTAAATCTTTAATTTAAGGGAACGAAATATTTTATAATCTGAAGAAAATTAACAATGAAATGGAAACATTATTATTCGTGATTTTGAAAATAGCTTCTTAAGAAGCACAGCGTCTTCAAAGTTTCATCTGCTAAGCGACACCTAATAAGTATCGGTAGCTAAATAGCCTGCAGCTGAGAAAGCCAGTTCGGCCTCCACGCTTGTAGGGACTACGGTAAGTATACTGTTGTAAGTAAATTTAAGGAACTGCCCTCTTTCGCCAACATACAAGTAAAGATTCATTTCTTTCTTTAATACTCTGGCAATGACAAACCTGTCTGTTATCACAGCTTGGGGTTGAGTATCTTTACTCGTCTTTAAAGCTTCTTCCAACTCTTTCTGGAGAGAATAAGCCGTCGATTCAGTCCCCGGACTTTCAGGGACTGAAATAAGGGCTTGTTGCATATGTGAGAGAGGTAAATCGTCTTCATCATCATCCGTTTGAAATAAAAGCACACGCATGATTCGCGCACTCTCATGTCCCAAAATCTCGATAATCTCGATCAATATTGTCGAGATCTCGATCGATATCACTTATATCGAGATTGAATATCGAAAAAGAGGTCGAGATCTCGCGAGATCGAGATTGCATTCCCTAATTGATTTCGGCCACTCCTCTTCCATTTTTGAAATTTTTGAGAAGAGTATTTAAACGTTTGTGTCAAATACATATGCGTGTGTGTCAAATACATGATAGTGTGTGTAATGTTTGTTTTATTGATTTAATGTATTTAGCATAATTAAAGAAAATATTAACATCCGGATAACCTTCTCTATAGTATAAACTATAAGCACAGTGTTAAGAACTTACAGTGGTCCAACGCCTTTGAAGTTGCGCTAGAAGAATGCCGCCATCGTCTAGACCTTCGTCATTGTCGCAGGGTTGTCACATTAATTTTTTAATCTATTTCATATTTTGCTTATTGATAGGTACGTTTATGTATATCAGGATTCTTATGTAAAAGAAATATAAGATACAATACTATTTATTTTTAACAAAAAAACAATACTAGTAGGTACTTAGAATAAGAATACGTTTTTGTGTTTAATCTAGGACTACATTACTTAAAATATTAGCGTTTGGGCTAGTTTGTATTTCAATTGCACGTGTGACTTTAACAAGTAAAAAGTAGCACAGGAATCACTGTTTTCCTCAATTTCTTCTTGCCATAATATATGCCAAATATTTTCTTTAAAATGTAGGCTACAAATATAGGTGTTCTTAAGGCTATGGGAAGTTTTCCCTTTTAAATCAGGTCTCCCACATGCCTCAATCCAAACCTTGCATCTGAAATTGGTAAATTAAAAAATATATATATAAATAATAATATACAGTAGCTTTCTTTACAGTTAAAGCAGAGATATTATACTACTAATAAGTTTTTACTATTAAATTAATATAATTTTATTTATAAGTTTATTAAAAAAATTTAAAATCGGCACCCCCAAAAACCATGGAAGTGATACCATTATTTATTTTACATAAAAGTCACGTCCGCCATCTTGGATCTCGAAATAGATGCTGTATTCGAAATCGGCACCCCCGAAAACCATGGAAGTGATACCCATAATTATTTTACATAAAAAGTCACGTCCGCCATCTTGGATCTCGAAATAGATGTTGTATTTGAAACCGGCACCCCCGAAAGCCATAAAAATAATATATATATTGTTTTTATATCAAAAAGTTGCGTCCATCATTTATGATCTCGATTTTATTAGTTAATTAAATCTTGCCTAAATATTAAACAAATCTAAAATGGCGTTTATCCATAAAAAAAACATATTGAAAAAGACATTACGCATATTATAATGCAAAGATCAGAAACACAAGCACATTCTAGAAACAACAAAATAAAATATTAATGTATTAGACTTACCTTACAGAAGACAAATTTTTGTTAACGTGAAAAGATGACATGCAGAATGCAGTATGTATATATGTGTATATGTAATGCATCACAGCATAAGGTAGTATGAACCATTTTAAATGTTATAAAAATAAATTAAAATTGACTACACGCGTTTTAATAGAATGCGCCACTCCTGACGCGTGTGTCCCGAGTGAAGTGTATGGCGAGCCCGAGTCACACCGCGCCCCGCGCCCCGCCCTTTGCTCTGTCTAGACGTGCCCGTTGGCCGACTGTAAGAATTATGTAGACTATGCTATAAGTGTGCGAAAGTTCATACTTCTCCGTCCGCGCAATTTTCGTAAAAAAGGAGTAAGTACAAAGTTTTGCTTAGGTTTTCCACTGTATCTAATCGAAGTGACGATATTGTTATTCCTTAATAAAGTTATCTATAGTTCAGTATAATTGATTGGATGTGGATAAATAAAGAATCATATGGTATTGGTATAATACCTACTACGAAATATTCCAAACTAACTTACTAGATATAAACCACAAAGAAATTAGGTGTACGTTACCGCAGCTAGAAAGTAGCTCCTAGAGTGTTATGAGTGGAACGTATAATTAGTGCGTAATCTGCTGTGCATGTGCGCCGCATAAAAAATTTGTGCGTGTTGTCATTTTAGGGAAAAACAAAAAAAACGATTCCTGCTGCAGTAACGTTTTTCCATCAGGAAAATTCTAAATGAATGATCGGAGAGGGAAAAATTGTGCATGGGCAGAGAGCTTACATTAGTGCAAAAATGTGCGCCGAAAATAAAATATGTGCTTCTTTAAGTTTTCGAGATATTGCATTTTCTGCTGGAGTAACGTTTTGCAGAATCGTGTATCTCTAAAGCCATTGTATGTGCGCTTGTAGAATAAACATACACGCGTAACTCTTGATTTGTGCTTAGTGACAGTATTAGATTTACGAAAATATTCATAAATTTCAAGTATACGCGCTTTTTTTTAAACCGAAAAAATTCGCAGCGCCTGAATGAGTAAACATAAAAGCTCAGTGAAAACTGTATTCGATCCTTCTTGACACATATAATAACCATAAAAAGTTTCAAAAGTGTACATACATGCGTTATTGAATAATATTACTAAAAGTCAAAACGACGGTGTCATAACTTTGACGTCAACATACAGTCGGCGGCAGATCAACCTACCCAAATCTGTCAAATTTCTCCAAGGAATATTGATCCTTATAACCAAAACATAAAGTTCAGAATTGATTGTAGAAATTTGACAGTTTTGGGTAAGTTGATCTGCCGCCGTGTGTACAAGAAACCGGCTCAACCCAAGATGAGCGGGTATAAACCAAAAATTAGTGCGTTTAGTCAAATATCATAGTAAACATTCTCAGCTTGGAATGTTTTGCATATAAATAGATATAAACAAAAACCAAAACATGTAAACAACGGCTGATTATCCGACCAAATTCGAATGACTACAAAAAAGCGACGGATTCATACATATCAATGACCTTCTTAACTTTACTCATGAACCGGTTGAAACGTGTTGTGCCTAAGTACACTGAAATAGAAAACAACAAGTAAAAAAAAACTTGTAATTGGATTATATTTTACTAGCTGTTTCCGTGACCTTGCAGATGATTAAGTACGTTATTTTTTAAATAGGTTTCCATTAACAACGATTTTCAGGTTCGATTTTTCTAATTTACGCAAACTTAAACAACAAGTCGATACACGCTATCTATTGAGTTTTTTTAAAACTATTTTTTGTTTCTTTTGGATGAGACCTCGTGCCCCTGACCCCGCGCTACCCGGTGACGTCACAAGAAGTTGGTCTAGTTTGGAGAAAGTGAGACAGCTAGTAGGCGTATACGGTATTAGTAGGACCGAGATATAAACGTTGCTCTATTATCTATAATGCAAAGTGTTTTTTTTAATAAGAAGTGCGTTTGGGTTATCATTTCGTATACAAACAACATGACACTCATTCCTTTGTGTTTGTTTTAAATAACACAGAAATATTATAATATTTTTTTGCGTTTTTGGTCACAATTAGTTATTAACTTATATTTTTGAAAGTGTTACGTCAGCAGTGGACGCGTGTGGACAGCTGTGTGCTGATGATGATGATTGAAGTTAAAAAAAAGTGTAAACAGCGTATAAAAATTGTGTTTACAATAAAATAAAATAATACAACAAAATATTTCATAGAAACATTACTTACTACATATATTCTCATCATCATTTTATTTTGTCATTTGATTTGATTTTGTATATTGTAATGGTAGCAGTTGTGTCGTTTTATTGCGAAGTTCCTATGGCCACCTTCCAGCTCCAGCATCAGACCCTGGTTACCATATAGGATCAAAGTACTCGTCAATACGAATCGAGCCCAAACTCGATGGGGTTGTATCGTTATATTGCGGAGTCCCTATGGCCACCTTCCAGCTCCAGCATCAGATCAGATCCATGTCATCATAATATTACATTGTCACGTGATATACATATGCATGGAAAATTTCAGCTCAATCGGAAACCGGGAAATGGGTCAAATTTAAGTTGCAAGATTTCATTACTGACACCGGACAGGTGAAAGGAAATGAAAGCTTGTAAAAATAATTTCCACATCAACAAGTTCATTTGATATGGTCACAAGGTGCATTCAATATTTTTTTAATTAGGCACCAAAAGTATGTTTTATAATTGCCAACAAACGTTTGAACGCGACAGTACGGACAACAACTTAGGTTTAATACTTTCATTATAGAAGGTCATTGATATGTACGAATCCGTCGCTTTTTTGTAGTCATTCGAATTTGGTCGGATAACCAGCAGTTGTTTACATGTTTTGGTTTTTGTTTATATCTATTTATATGCAAAACATTCCAAGCTGAAAACATCTACTATGTTATTTGACTAAACACACTAATTTTTGGTTTATACCCACCCGCTCATCTTGGGTTGAGCCGGTTTCTTGTATGTTGACGTCAAAGTTATGACACCGTCGTTTTGACTTTTAGTAATATTATTCAATAACGCATTTATGTACACTTTTGAAACTTTTTATGGTTATAATATGTGTCAAGAAGGATCGAATACAGTTTTCAGTGAACTTAACGTAACGTTTACTCATTTAGGCGCTGCGAATTTTTTTAGATTTAAAAAAAAGCGCCATAACTTAAAATTTATGAATATTTTAGTAATTTTCATTCTGTCACTAATACGCACAAATCAAGAGCTACTCGTGTATGTTTATTCTACAGGCGCACATACAATGGCTTTCGAGATACACAATTCTGCAAAACGTTACTCCAGCAGGAAATGCAATATCTCGAAAACCTAAAGAAGCACATATTTTATTTTCGGCGCACACTTTTGCACTAATGCAAGCTCTCTGCCCATGCACAATTTTTCTCTCTCCGATCATTCGTTTAGAATTTTCCTGTTGGAAAAACGTTACTGCAGCAGGAATCGTTTTTTTTTTCGTTTTTCCCCAAAATGACAACACGCACATTTTTTTTATGCAGCGCACATGCACAGCAGATTACGCACTGATTATACGTTCCACTCATAACACTCTAGGAGCTACTTTCCAGCTGCGGTAACGTACACAGAAATTAGGAATAACTTTATTGATAAGAATGCTAAACTAAACATAAACTTACAGACAGCTTAAACTAGAACGGATACAATCAATGGCGCGCATGTTTACACTACGTTCCGTGCGTAGGTATAATATGCGTTAAACGGATTATGCAGGGAACTCAGTAGAAACTCCGATGCATAGGGCTTCGGCGACCTTATTGCGTATTTCAAATACCTAAAAGGTAGCCAGAAATGCGAACTGCACAGGCAAAATGTAATAAAAACTCATTTCAACATAGGCACAATTAGTTAAATGATTTTTATTACACGTTAATATACATATTCGCATGAATACTCGTAGTTTGGCATTGAAATCCAAGATACCCATTAGTAAAAGTATTGTATATATTTACATTTTTATCATTAACTTCTCTTAATAACTACTGCAATTTCAAATGCCATAATCAAAAAAAATATAACAACAAAAAACAGGAAACATAAAAAAGTAAAAACAGCTCTAAAAAGCAAGAAATAACATTTATATCATATTATTAATTACCTAGATACGCATGTCAGTTTTTAAAAATGTCTATTGAAGTGGGGTTGGTGGTGGTGGTGGTTGGTGGTCGGCTGGGGGACAATTTTGTTTCATTTAAACTTTTATAGTAACAACTATAAAAAAGTAGAGATAATGGAACGCCATTATCTCCACTTCCCCTCGACTGTCTTTCGGCTCCATCATCAGATCGACTCCAGACCTTCATTAAGTAGTGCTGCTTTATAATACTTAATGGAAACATTAATAAACGCACTAGTCGCCAATACGATTTTCGAAAGTTCCCCTCGATTTCTCAGAGATGTCATCATCAGATCCTGGTTTCCTTATCATGGTACCACCCTTGAAATATCTCCTTTCCAACAAACAAAGAATCATCAAAATCGGTTCATAAACGACGAAGTTATCGGCGAACACACGTTAAAAAAATATATACTATATAGTATATATTATATACGAGTCGAATTGAGTAGTAGTAGTATAATATCACAGTCTATCCAACCTCTTCTTAATAATATCATGCGTTGATAACAACAACTTAATCATTGGTCGACACCAATTAATCGCAATAATGTATATATATATAACTTTTTACATTTTTTTTTAATTTTTTTTTTATTATTTGTTAGAAATTTTACAAAAAATATTTGATCTTATATTCTGCCAAACTGTACTACAGTTTGTCGGCAGCGTTCTCGTGGAAACACGTTAACTACATACTAACTTAGAATAATTTTTAGCTGTATTGTCCTTTTCCGTTTGAGTTTGTATTTCTTTTGGGAGTCCATTTATAATGTGGGTGTAAGCCATCGCCTCGTTCGCTAGCCGTAGTAATTTGTTATTTGCGGTAGGTACCTACTTCGTATTTTTTAACCGACTTCAAAAAAAGGAGGAGGTTATCAATTCGACTATATTTTTTTTCTTTTTTTTATGTTTGTTACCTCAGAACTTTGGACTGAGTGAACCGATTTTGATGATTCTTTCTTTTTTTGTTACTTGTTTGACGAATTGTGTGCTTATGTGTTCTATAAATTTGATGTTCTGATTTTTTATGTTGTTCTACTATGATTGCAATTTTTACTTTTAGTTCTATCGGTACCACTTTACTTATTTTGTACAATTTATCATATTCCTTGTTTACCTTATTTTTAGTGTTTTTATTTACCAACAGTTTTAAATATCTCATTTGCAGTGTTCTGATTTTGTTTAAATGCACGGGAAAGGCGACTCCATAAGCACTCAAACCATAGCTCATAGTCGCATCTGCCAGTGCATAGTATAACATATATAATATCTTTTTATTAACGGCATATTTCAAGTTATGAAGCTTTCCTAAAAAATCATTCTAAGTTTTTGGCACACGTTATCGATGTGGACATTCCACATAAGACGGTTACAATTGTTAGTCCAAGATACCTATAAGTTGTAGCTTGCTCAATTATATAATTAGTCACGTTTTTTTTGAACCCAGTAATCTTATTGTTGATACATTATAATTGATGTAAGCAAATGAGTTATAATGAAAGGTTCGTTTCGGACGAAAAATAAACTAATTTTTATTATATTTTTATTTACTGCTTGGTTTTCCAGGACGCAGTGTCTCTGGGTGGGGGCGTGATCGGCGCGATGCACATCCCCGAGAAGTGGTTCCCGGGCACCGTGGACCGCTGCCTCAACTCACACAACATCATGCACGTGCTCGTCGTGCTCGCCGTCTACTCCATGCATCAGGCAAGACTTTCTTTGACTAGCTATCTAACTAACTAGCTCATCACACCTAATCCAATATCAGCTGAGGGCACGGGCCTCGCTCAAGGACTTCAAAAAATTAGCTTTAGTGATCTATGAATTTCTATATTTAAATCTTACAGCTCGCTATTTATAAGGAAAATGTCAAACAAACAACATTCCAAGCCAGCTATCTATGTAATTTCCATTCTAATGACAGACAGGTGAACATTATCTACTTCCGCCAATATAATATTTTTTTTTTTTTTATTTACAAGAAAAATGTGGGTACTGTTGCCACAGCAGTCTTATGAAAAGCAATAGCAATATCTATGGAGGTAATAGCAATAATTTTTTGTACCGTTACAAAGTCTTGCGAATTTTTACTTTCAGAAAAAGCTGAATTGCTATTTTGCAACTCAATGATTATGGTTACAGGTGACGACGCGCGACCTGGCGTGGATGGCGCGCGTGGACTGCCGCGCGCCGCTGCGCCAGCTCTGACGCCCGCCCGCCGCACCCGCCACACCCGCCGCACCCGCCGCGCCCGCGCACCTCACCACCGCCCTGCTGCAGCTCTGGTTCACCTCCCCCGCGAGACTATAAACCCTCATAGAAGCTGTTCATCCATGAAGTGCTCACTCTCAGCGTAAATTTAGGGAACGTGCATGAAGTGATTCTCTACAATGAATTCGAGTACCTACCTATTTAATTAGAACTGGAGAAAATTCAATTCATGGGATTCTGATACTCATCTGAATGAGTAGAGGTTGCCCTAAATAAGTTTTAAAAATCGGAACCACATGCATCTGTCCTGAATTTGAAGAACGTTCACCTAATGCAACATGATAGCGTTGGAGAGCCACAATATTCCTCATATTCTGATAAGCATCATCAGTACATACAGCTTTTTGGTGTTAGCGCGGTGTTGACAACATAGGGAGGACTACATCGTTTACAAAAAACTTTTCAGTGTCAGAAATATTAAGTGTTCCAAACATAAACGAGCTGCCATCGTAAGAAGCGAAATAAAGTTATATACTCGTATTACGAAAAAAACCTTTACTTATCCGTGTTTGCCTAAAATGCGTTTTGTTTCAAAGGTTTCATTCCGACATATGCGGCTAAGGTGGCGCACATCGATAGGCTTATTCAGTAATAAAAAATGTTTCACCATTTTATGACAAAACAATGAGAATAGACAAACCTGTAATATACTTGTACGTGTGACTAAGATAATTCATCATCATTTAAATGGACTATGTCACACAGTGCACTACTGTCATTTCCTTTCGCAATGACTGTTTTAATTATAATACCGCTAAACGACTCACTGAAGAGTTATTCACCTACGCGCGCAGTTCATTAAATATGTATGATCGTTTTCCGGTTTCAACTTGATCTATTAAAGTTCGCAGTAGTAATTATTTTAATATAAAACAGCGTTGCTTATTTCGTATTTGCATAACAATTCAAATATATCTATTCTTTTGAATTAGATACATTCTTTACTTAAACAGACCTAAACTCTCCACCAAAAAGTATAGCTATAGGGATACCTAAGTTTGTGTTAGTGCCTAATAGATAATTTAGGTAAATACCCAGAGCAAAACACATTGACATTCATTGTGGAATGTTTTGATTGTTTTATCGAGTCTTGTGCATTTGAGATTCATATTTTTTTATTATCAAACTTTACAAAGACTGTTTTCAATTGTAATATCTATACTTACCTTACATGATGTTCAGCACATAGGTTGTAATATAATAAAAAATACCCTTCAAGTGAATAATGTAAATAAATGCAATAAATACAGCAGTGTCTAAAACACTTGCGATACGGCGTAGGAACAATCGGAGCGAACGATCGACAATAAGATCAACAATATAACGGCCTAGAAGTTGCATAGAGCACGGTAGCTACCTCCATTACAGTTCATTAAAAGTAGAAGGCTGCAAGACATGTGCCATACATACAAATTAATAATTATTAAATAACAACGTCACGGTTGTCGCACGTTGATCGTGCGCCCAACCGCTCGCCGCCGCCGCTGGTATTGCGGTTTTTCTAAAGGCACTGTCGTCCGCGACGAGTTTAGTGATGATGATGACGTCATGAACATGGAATGGGATGCCTTTTATTATACATACGAAAGTGACATAAATTTGTTTCCTTGATTTCGGTTTACCTAATGGTAAGCAGTCACCGCATTCTAATTTATTAATGCTTGCAATATCATCGGTATAATTAACGCCTTACTGAACTCAAGGCATAGTTCGCTTGCCTTTATGTCTTGTAGTTTCAGTGGAACACGTTCCCTTCAAACCAGAAACCAGCAATACAGGACATTGTTGCTTGGCGCATAAATAGATTAGGGGTGGTAACTACTTATTCAGAGAGATTCAAGGGATCCAGCCTGCCGCCTCTATGGCACGTACCTTTTCATAGCCACAGATTCACTGACTAATGTAATGTTCATACTATAATATCATAATACTTATACTTATTCATTACATATTTAGGTTTATTTTATTAACCTTTAAAAGAAAATTCTCAAATAAACTAATCTAATTTAAAAGTACATTTCAACAGCGTCTTTTCAATGTATCTTCATTAACATTATCTTCTATTGTACCTTTAAATAACTACTTAACAATAATTAGGTTGTTAAACTAGCGTTCAGCTATTTAACGCCTAGCTGTAATGTTAGTTATAAGGTTTCGAGTACAATTAATAAGCGTACGAAACGAAATCCTGTAAAGGTTTTCGTAGGCTTCAATTAGGCATCTAGCGTTAATAGTTACTAATTCCTATGATATCGTCTAAATCAGTCTGTCCTCGTAGATTAGATCATTACAATACCTCAGAATAATAACCGAGCGTCCGATAGAATCAGTTCTTTTCTTATGGGTGCGCCGCCCGCTGTCCGTAAGTGACAAGTGTCATATAATTTGTTTGAAATGTTTTCGTCCGTATTTATTTAATGCCGCGTGGCCATACTAATTTTGTATGGGGAATTTAACGTGTTAATTTGAAAAAAAAAATTTAAAAAATTGTTCGATAAATCGAAAACGTGAGACGGACGATTTGTAGTTTAGACCATTGGTGATTGTTTAGACTAAATCAGAGGTAAGAGATCAACAAAACGCCGCCACTCGTTTTCATAATTTTTGTCCAACTTTAAATGATATTGTCATCGATAATAAGTCAATGGATATTGTAGAAAAAACTATAATGTGTTATGAATTTATGGATCGGACTAATTGTAAACACGTTCCCTTTGATACTAAATATATATATTTTGTTTATTTAATACGATAGTATTTTCAACTATATCAACTTAACCGTGACTGTATTTTTGGCATTTTTTGGTCGGCGCACCCTTAAACATGGCGTGAAAAAGTCATGTCACACTTACTACTCAGTAGTTGCTCTACGTAACGAAAGCAACGTAAGTGGTAGTGATGTCACTGACTGGTTGATACGAAGTTATTGGTTCACAATGTCTACGAAAGTGACTGCGACTCGCGTAGGTGACGTAGCCCACGGCCTGCCCACGGCCTGCCCACGGCCAGCCCACGGCCAGCCCACGGCCTGCCTATGGCCTGCCCGCGACCAGCACAGGGCCCACCAGACACATCATTCATCAACTCGGTGCGCCAGACATGTTAATGTTTTATAGTAAAAGCAGCGAGACGCTTTAAACGATTAAAAAGTTCCTCGAAATGTTATCGACATCTTACTCAAAACTTATAATATATACCGATCGTGATCATTGGGCTTTAAACGTTGCAATGTTAACAACATTGACCGAAGTTCGTAATTATTGTAACATACATTATCATTAGAAAATCTTTTGAATTGTTCTTTTTTGTTTGATTTACACACGTTTTGGTGTTTTAGAAACAAATGTTAGGAGTGTTAATTACGATGCGAGTCCGTGTTGATTTCAGTGATAGCCTCAATCTCTTTTAAATTTAAGTACTATTTTAGTTCATAAAATGTTTAATAAGATCCGTTTAATAAGTTTACCTAGTAACAAATGGTTCGTACTTTATTGTAAGTTATAATTTTAATGAGTGATTGATTATTAATTAGTATTTTAAAATCCATCTTACCAAGCCTCAAGCTTATGCTTCAATCTTTTGATTTAAATAAACTTTGTCATCTATCTTATTATCTATACAATGTTAAGTAACTGGCCTTTCAAACGATAAGGGAGAGCAGCTGGAATCATGAACGATGCATGTTGACCCAATTCACTTTTTCAGCTACACCGGTTTTTAGGGTTCCGTACCTAAAGGATAAAACGGGACCCTATTACTAAGACTCCGCTCTCCGTCCGTCTGTCCGTCTGTCACCAGGCTGTATCTCATGAACCGTAATAGTTAGACAGTTGAAATTTTCACAGAAGATGTATTTCTGTTGCCGCTATAACAACAAATACTAAAAAACAGAATAAAATAAATATTCCCATTAGCTTTCATACAACAAACGTGATTTTTTATGCTCGTTTTTGCTCGATATTGATTGAACAGCAACAGGGAACAGGTAGACGCTTGAAATATTCACAGAATATTGAGTTATATCTATTATTCACTTTAAAAATAAATAATAAAATTAAAATAAAATAAATATTTAAGGGGGGCTCCCATACAACAAACGTGATTTTTTTCCATTTTTTTTCTCGGTCTTAATAACGATAACAGGTAGAAACTTGAAATATTTCTATGGGTGCGCGAGACCGACTCGCACTTGACCGGTTTTTTAAAGCCTTACACACTTTAGTAGCCCAAACTGACTTCAAAGTTTAATTATTTGGTTGAATAATTAATAATAATCTTTTTTATTTAATATTTTCAATAAAGCTGGCTTATCGGTTTCAAATTTATTGAAAATTGAAGTTTGTATGCGATTTCAAATTGTATAAAGGCTCTTATGTACCTATCTGGCATCTACTATGAACATCCTGTTATCATCGATTTTTGTGTTTAATAGTTACAACAGTTGTTAAAAAGAAAAATACGAAATGAAAAAAAAACTTAAAATTATAGTTTATCAGATCTTCTAGTTATTTTAAAGCATGTCCTGTCTAGTTCATTCGCATAGCCTATGATTCTAGCTACTCTCTTTTACAGCTTGGCAGTTAGTTTTTCTAACACCCTATAAAGTTAATATTTCTTAAATAACTTTGTATAGATACGTGTAAGTTAGTCAAATGCCACGAAGAAGTTTTCCAAACTTGAGAGGTACAAAGTTCTTATACGTAAGCGTTCTCTTGCATTTTTAAAATTCAATCTAGTCAAACTTGATCTTAAATCCAAACGCGAATGAGTGTTTCCAAGTGATCAAGAGTGAACTATCTTTTATAACGTTTTGTATCATAATTACAAAAGTTACGTCATTGACCAAAGTGTGGTATATTTTTATATTTATCGGTGTTGTGCGCTTCTTGGCTTCCTGTCCGACCGCTTAGCTGCTTTACATAATTAAAATCCCTACATCAATAATTAATTAATTAATAGTATTAAGGTCTCGAAAAACAAAGTTCTCCTGTTTTAGTCGCTCAGAGATTGTATGATTGTCACTGTATTTAAGTTTTGCATAATAACAACAATATTATTACGCAAATACATAGTTTGTTGTTCAGTTAACCCAAGTAAAGTATTCATATTTATGTATTTTAATCGATTGAATAGTCATCATGCTATACAATGCAACTTTTCTATAGCATGATGACGATTAGTCGAGAGGAATATTCTCCAAATAAAAATCATGGAACAGAGGAGTTACCCCGAGCTAATAAACGTCCCAAATAATCAGGTGTTCAAGCTGCAGATTCTGTGCTACTGCATTAACCTTACTCTGCTGTATTATTTTCGCGTTAAGATCTACATACAGTGATAATAATGCAATAAGAAAGTTTAAAATCTTAGGTTGTATGACTATTCAATGATTAGGAATTACCGTAGTTTGAGTAGTTAGGTAGTTAACAAGCAATAAATAGATGACAATTGATAAGAAGTTTGACAAAAGTAGTTGCTGTAATAAGTGATCTCAGAAAACTTACACATTTGTGCAATCTTAAAGTATCTACTTTTGTCAAAGTTCTATTATTTTTAAATACTTATTTAATATGAGTAAATGTTTTAGATGAAATGAAAATGTTTTTGAGGTTTTGTACCAGTTGTGATCGTCCGTCTCGCCACGAGCGTACTGGCCGTGCTGACGGCGGCAGTGGTATCTGGCCATCGGTTTTGACTCTTCAAAACATTGCTATTTTTGCTTTAAATATTTTTGGATATTAAATATTTTCGACAGAGTAAATGTTACATACAACATGTATATTAAAATAGTGAACGGATTATTTTTCTGTAGGAAAAAGAAAGAAAAAGTGTTGGAAATGATAGACGCTACATTTCATATTGCCATTGTACAAACGTTATTTTAGCGGTCAACTTAGCTCGTTGATGTAATCATTATTATATTTTATATATTTTTTGATTATGAAGCCTAAATATTGAATGTATACACTAACTCTAATAAGTACCTATACTTTCTATGGTTGGCAACATTTGAGGTTTTGTGATTAACCTTACGGAATAACTTTACAGTCTATATACCTATTTAGTATTTCTCAATTAAGTTATCGAGAAATATTGAATGACATGATAAGTAACTTGATGTTGAATCTTATTCGCTAACAATTCGCTAACACACCTTTTTTCTGTATATACAATTTCGGTGTAACTTACATACTTCAAAAACATTAGGAATAAAACGGTAACCCTACTCAACTTATAATGTTTATAGGAGAAGTTTTATTCATTACCTATAATAAAGGAGCAGTTTCGCATCTGGAACAAGCATTTATGATTGTATGACTAAAATCCACTTTTCTTTAAAAACAAGCAACGATCGTGTCATTTCATTCAATATGCTCTATTATTCGATTATACTTACCTATTATTATTGTTCAACTAGGTATAACAGCATTCATAGCTAAAATTCCGCGTGATTTGGTACTGATAAATGTGCGTTGTTTAAGTCACTAACTGTCATATACGATGTTGACAATTTTTTGCTGCAAAGCATGAATGTAGAGTGATATTAAAAAGCAATACAGTTTTGTATTTAAGAGAATTTGTTACACAATTTTCAAGTTATCATTGCATTTGTGTTTGTATTTTTGTGATACTACTGCACTCTTGTAATTAGAGTATGACGATCCTCGATCAAATTCAATCTGTAGACGTCAAAGAGAGTATTAAAGATTAATTTAAATTCAAGTGGCATTTTTTTTACATCATCTAATCATCATTCATTTAATCGTGACAATCAAGAGAGTATTGGCACAGTGTTCGATAGGAACCGGTAATCGCCACCTTTTTTGATTAATCATTAAAATAGGGGTTTATGAGAATGAAATTATTATTTAAATAGGTACTAAATTAAACTTGTGGAGGCACTGGGAATACTTTTTTGGAGGCACGGGAATATGCCTTTTAAAAGGCTTTTTAAAATAGGGACTTTAGCAACAATTGAATACAGACTGAGGAGCTCGATGGCGCAGTGGTTAACGCACCCGGTCTGCGAGTGCTGAGGTTAGGCAACTTTCGCAAAGTCCGGTCATCGGATGGGTGACCAAAAAATTTATTATCTCTAGCTCCTCCGTGCTTCGGAAGGCACGTTAAGCCGTTGGTCGCATTAGCAGTCGTCAACAACCACCGCACCGCACTGGGCCCGCGAGGTGGTTCATGGACCGTCCTCCCTATCCATCCATAGGGAAGGCTTGTGCCCCATCAGTGGGGACATACAAGATGAGCTGATGATGATGATGATGAATGCAGACCACCACATATTTCCTAGCTGTCATCCATAATATATAACATTCTATGTTATTTTTGGGCGACGAAAACGGTGTCATGTCAAACACTGGCTTCCTGTGTCGATGACTGGTGCCACTACTTTATAGACTTTAAGATAAGATAAGATAACAGATAAGTAGGTACTAGGTATTCATGTAATGAGAAGTAGCGAGAAGCTGTTTTGGAAATAAACACCTGTTTACATCTTATGCACCAAATGTCTTAACTTGAACGGGTGTTGTACGGCAAACCAGCTGGCTAATTAGTTCTCTATGTGGAAGTCCTTCATAGGGAATCCCCACTCAAAACCGTTGTACGCTCCGTATTTTCAGGATCGTGCTGTACACTCACCGATGCCTTCCTCCACTGCCATAGGGGTTCACGCTGTAGGTGGAATGTCCGGAGAGTTTGCGTCCACGAGTTTAGTCCCGTTTAGTGGACAGTAATAGACATGCAAATTTCCCTCCATACCTACTATTCTTAATTCCGTTACGTACTTTTCGTCTACGACGGAGCATGATCCGCATGACATCACGATCATCACCTCTCGGTCTGAGCCCGTTGGTTTATCACTAGAGTATATGCAGCTTAGCTATAATAACAAAGGCGGCCGGTAATATATAAATAGCCGCTGGCTACAAAACACGAAATTTTTACAAAGTGTAAATTTAAAACTTGTACATCAATCAAAAAATTAAATACATTTAAAATAACCAGTCCGAGCGTGTTCTATATGCAAGCCACCGCAGATGGGACTCGTGAAACTGTTATATTAACAAATAAAAAGGAATTCAATCTAAGAAATTGTTCTTCCTCTCCACTCGCTTATATATCATACAAGCCCTTATTCATCTCAACTATCGATTATGCAAATGTTTGCCATCCCGATTTAAATAAGGATCTTCCTGGGATCGCCTTTTAATAACTTAATGCATTAAATTTTTAAACTACTTTATCATTCCCTCCGGCACTCTAACCATCGTCGTTAGAGTGCCGGAGTGCCAGAGTGCCTAGTGCGACTTTTATTTACTTCTCAAATTTATTCGATCACTATAACGATAACAAGAGTTTGTATGGCATTCAAGCAGCCACTTCTAGTGCCAATATAACGCACTCGATTTGGTTGGTGGTAGGAGTTGTTGTGTATCTGCCAGGCTATCTCCTACAATTAATATGTCGAGCTTAACGCCATAATGATGTTATCAGCATCATTGTATGTTCCGTTTGATAGTTAGAAGAAGACTGTACAAAAATTATAATTGAATAATGTATAAACCACAATCTGTCGATAAATAATGAAACGGCTCGTTTGGTTTCCGAGTAACCAATTAATGGATGAAGAGCGTCAAACCCGTTTGCATATCACGTTTATGAATACATCGATACGGGCGGTGGCGTCAGCAGTACGCGCTTTTTAACCTCAATGCAGATAGGTGCATAAAAATGTTAATAAAATTTAAGCATCGGTCTGTCCTAAGCCTACGCAAGCATCCTAGAAGGTCAGATTTATAAAGTGACGTATAAAACGATTGCGTAAACCTTTTTTTAATTTCAATTATTCGGTACTTTGCAATCGTCCTAGGACTTTCGCAATGATTCGATTTTAGTGATTGCCCAAATATATAATAAACACTTGTCTAAAAAAATACCATATTCTAAGAAACCAATTACTTCCAGTTAAGAAACAAAATATGTAATAATCTTTATACATTTAGGTATGTATATATCGTCACTAATAACTAATCTTACTAATGAGGCTATTACCAATACTACTACCCTAATCTTCACGGACATAAAGGATCAAAAAAACTGACCTAGGTACTACAACATCACAGGTGCCTACAGACGAGCTTAAGAGCGAGGTTAATTCTGTGAAATGTTTAATTGTTAAATGTTTAAATGTACAGCCGATTTGTACTCAATTTGTGTGATTTAAAATCCACTTTGAAATGTTTCAAATCCCATACATTCAGTTGAACAAACTTTATTTAATGTTTTCTACAATAACTAGTAAGATCTTTGCAATATGCAATTTCTTAAGCAAAGAAAATTACATTTCAATTGAATAATTTGTTTGAAAAAAAAGCTTTGAAAGCACATACTGTAACTTTGCACCTCCGTATTTCGGAAGGCTCATTAAGATTTTGTAACGATGGTGTTCGGGATTTCGTTGTCGTTTTTTTTCTATAATCACTTCTAATAATTATAATAACTAAACAGTTTCATTAACCAATTTTGAAATAAACTCATCATTTCTTTAAACTACCGTTGTCCGAGCGCGTTTAAATCTTTTTTAAGTGAAAAAATTCACTTCGCCGTATATTGTAGATATATTTTTTTTACACTTACTTTAAAACTTCATATTATAAATTATTTCTTTTAAAATCTTAACAATCCTCTATAACAATAGTGAAAATAATAAAACCTTTACAAAATCCGTTTGTGTATATCCGAAAATGCTAAAGACGATCGACGTGACGTTAACGTAAACGCGCGTAATATTAAGCATTAACGTCAAAGTGAGCCTGTATAAAATTAACAGTGTTAATAGGTATAGGCAGTGTTTTAAATAGTCTGTCGCGCGTCGGCTCAGTGAGAACTCGTGCGATGCCCGCCATGCGACGTCTGTCTGTGCTCGCGCTGGCCGCGTTCGCCGCGTGCGCGCTCGCGGCGCCTGGACTACATGGAACTGGTGAGTAGCACATAACTACCTCATCTACCTCTTACAAAACGGTGTCATTACCTTTAGTAAAAATATGTAGGGAGCTCCCCTACTCTTCGGTTACACGAACAACCAGCAAGTACCAACTTAAGTTGGTGCTTGCTTCATTAGGTGTCGTCATTTAAATGGCGACACCTAATGAAGTATCATTGGGTTTTCCTGTAATTCTTAAGAGCGTGTGGAATAAATACATATCATTAAGTATTCAGTGCATAAACATAAAACAAGTAAAGTTATTATATACAATATGTCATCAACTTAAGTAAAACTTGTCTAAAAATAAATAACAAATTTGTTGTAAACAAAATGTATATTATTTAGGTTATTTTGTAAAGTAGTTACTGCAATTTTATTACTTCTCACTGCATTTGCAAAACAAACGGACCAGTAAAGTTGTTATATTCCTTACCACAAATAATAATTAAGTAGGTAGTTAAAAATAATAGTAATTTTGTCTTAATATACAAGACTGCATATACTTAATCGCTAATGTAAATAAACCTAATGGTTCTACGCATTCAGCTTGTAAGTACTATCTATCATATCGGCAAGGAAATGTATCTTAATTTATACAGATAATTACAGATAATTGATTTTTTTAATTCCTATTTTGTTTTTATCTGATAAGTAAGCATATTCTTGAAATGCCTTTGCCGTGTCGATAGTCTGCTAATTATGGTATCATTAGTAGCCGATTAATTCTATAGGTACCTCTTAACTGTCTGCGAATACATTATAATGGTTGTAGGCTATCTTTTACTGCTATTGTCACAACTATATTTGTTGCTTTTTTATTTCACAATGAAGTAACGCTAGGTTTTCATGTTACCAGATGGCTTCGATCATTATTGTACTTGAAAAAGGATCCGAAACAAAAATGCCTCTCGAAAGTGGTCCTGTTTGCTCATACCTACTTATACATTTAAATTTCGAATAACAAAATTTGTAAAAACATTGGATAGCGTCAACAACTTCAGCTTACTGTAAACCTTAAATCTTAAACATAAAGATTAAATTAAGAGCGTTTACGCCGCACACTGGCGCCGCCAATGAAAAAAAACTTATCTAGTAATTAGAGATAGAAAATCAAATTATGCTCAACAAACTGTCTGAATGAAGTAATTTAGCATTTTTACGTCACCTAATAAACACCTGACATGTTATGGTTTAGTTAAATATGGCGTTATAGTTAAAAGTGGCCGTAACGTCTTATTTAACTAAACCATAACATGTGAGGTGTTCATTAGGTGACGTAAAAATGCTAAATTACTCATTCAAATAGTTTGTTGAGCATAATTTGATTTTCTACCTCTAATTACTAGATATGTTTTTTTTTCATTAGTGGCGCTAGTGTGCGGCGTAAACGCTCTTAAGGTTGCAAAACATTTGTACTTAATACTTACTGTCATCGCCACAAACGTCATTGATGACTCCGTGGCCCCAAAGTCGCCTTCCGTTTTCATGCGCACATTTTTAATCGAAGCCTGATGGTAAGGCCAAAGGTGGAAACGCGCTTAACCTTCATCTTCAATTACTGAGGAACTGGCAGTCTTATCTCTATAACTATCGGAACACTGCAACGCTACTTACATTGTTGCCATGGCGACTTTTATTAGACGGTGGTAGCTAGGCAGACAGATTAAAAACAAGTTCTACCACCAGATTTTAGAACATGTTATTATTTACCCTTCGCTGTAAATCTAACCAGAGATGTGTAGGTCCAGAACCGGTGCGCGGTGGTCTGACTTCTAGCTATATAGACCATAGAGACGGACCTTTGCCTTTTGCCCTTGATTTGTTAAAATTCTTAAGCTTATGTTATATATAAAAAACTGCTCTTCTACAAAACTATCGCGTAGTACGTAAATTATGCGGTTGTTTTCAATGGCTAGCGGCGGCGGCTAGCGGCCGGTGGGTTACTTTTAGATGTACTACAACTAACATTATCTTTGTTGATTTGGATACCACTGTATTTTCATTTAAAGGAGGTGTACTACCTATATTTGAAAGATCTTCTTATGAAGCATTTTAAAAAAATCTTATATTTTTCAGTTTCCAGTAAACCGTTCTACCCAGTAAAAGGACATAGCAAAGCAACCGAACAAAGACCTGAACCAATAAAGACTAGCGTGCCACTAGCGCCTAAAGTAGACATCATCACTTCGACAGAATCCACAGAGAGAGAATATACCAAGCCAGATTATAACGACATAGTCAATAACTCCGCCATAATCCATGAGCCCTTTAATAATATTAACTATGTGCATAACAACAGCGTAAGCATAAAAGACAATTACAATACTTTTTTGCAAAGCCAAGAATCTACCAAGCCTAACAGTGCAACCCTGCCAATACCGAACTCGCAAAGTCCAACTTTTGCAGATACCAAAATAAAATACCCTATGGACAATTCAAAAGATGATGTAAATACTGATGCTGAGAACAAAATCAACCCTAACAAAATTAACCCTGCTAGTAGAGGCGATGGAGTCGACCAGGAAAATATTGAGCCTGGGAGTGAAGGCCAGGGGAGGCCCCTGTTCCAGGACGCGTCGCTGCCGGTCAACGAGCGGTTCCCGCACGCCGTGCTCTTCGGCGGCACCTGCGGCGGCTCCATCATCAGTCCCAACTGGATCCTCACCGCCAGCCACTGGTGAGTAATACCGTTAACAGTTATCTGATAACTTAGTGAGCTCATAGATTTTGAAAAGTGATATGGTTAAATATTTACGTTGTTGCAATAATACTTACGAAATATCTAAAATAGGTATCAGATCGTGATGAAACGTGAACAATTCGATCAAAATTATCCTGATCCTAGCGGAATTTAATTATCTATTTAATACGTGAAGCAAAAACTTTGTACCTACCCCTTTTTACGAAAATTGCGTGGACGGAGGAGTATGAAATTTCGCACACTTATAGTTTCACCCGCGTGGTTCCTGTTCCCGTGGGAATATATATAAAAGTATCCTTTGTTTTAATCCAGGTTATAAACTATCTATTATGCCGAATTTTATCCAAATCCATCCATCCGTTGCAGCGTGAAGAAGCAACAAATATACACACATACATACACACAAACCTTCGCATTTATGATATTAGTGTGATATAGAGAAGGAGTACAGAATGTTAATATTTGGGGTTGACCACCCTTATCACTTAGGGGTATAAAAAATAGACTACGACCGATTGTCAGACCTTCCGAATATACATATAAAATTTCATAAAAATCGATCGAGCCGTTTCGGAGGAATATGGCACTAGGTCCATAAACATTGCAATTTTTTTTCGCGACTTGCGTTGCATTTTTACCTTTTTTGTAGTAAAATTTAAAATGTATCGAATTTCTTCATTAGATTTACTCATCTTGACAGTAAGAAAAACAAATGAAAATCACACATTTTCCTAATTTTAATTTGGAATGATCTTCTTTAGAATTTTAACTTTTAATGATACCAAAACGCGCCAGATACAATTAGTAGCCAAGAGATTTTATTACAAGTTCATACATACTTTAAGCGAGAAGACTTTTCCCCAACCTATTATATAGATATATAGATAGATAGAAGTTAGAAGTTATTACTTATACGAGTATACCTAGCAAAAACAAGAGAAAACAGGTTTCATACATTACAACAACAACATACAAAAACAAATACAACTTACAAAAATACTGTATCACAGTCGATTGGTGCCATTAAAATACATATTTTTCGCATTCAATTGGCCGATTCCCGCCCGATTATCTTCGTTAAATAATAAGCAAAAAAAAACGCTGTCTTTAAAGGACCCCGGACCTAAAGTATGGAAAATGTGGTTTCAGTTAAATATCCTGAGATTTTGATATGTTATAGATTTCAAAGTCCTGAACAAAAGTCTCTAGGGGTGCTACCACTGTTTCCGAGTCCTTTTCAGAGTATCGACTATCGACTGATTTTGTATCAGATAACAAAAACTATAAACAACGCATGAAATTAAAGAAATAGCGTTACAGGTTAAATCTTATCAATCTATATTTACATATTTATAGAATACACATGTACCGAATCACATCTATATATCACATTATTATCAATATTATTATGTTATTAATAATCTAGAAATACACATGACGTATATATGTGTGAAGTTGACATTGCAGTCATTTTATCATTCTTTAAATGGCTAGCTTATCGCAATATAGGTTCAATCTAATGTCAATTATTTAAATAAATAGTTGAGAATTGAATCTAAAGTACTAATACTTTGTTATCTATTTTATTTTATTTTATTTTATATTAATATATTTCAAAATTCACAGCTCTTAATCTAAATTAACAAACTTATATATTTAAACATACAGCCAATAACGAATTTTGTATATACTTATAAAATTTGTAAATAAGAGGAGACACAATTTTCAACCTGATGGCTTATTAAGTTCACTAGTGTGCAATACATAAATATGGGTATACACAAATATAAATAAACATATAAATATATATATATATATATACTATATAAAGATTAAATACACAATATAATATACCTAACATAAACTATAATAATCATTATTTTATATAGAAGTTGAAAGTAAATTACCAATGTCATTTTTTAAAAGAGCTCAATGAAGTAAAGAGTCTAATATAAAATCAGTCGAAAGTCTGAAAGGGACTCGGAAAGAGTGGTAGCACCCCTAGAGACTTTTGTTCAGGACTTTGAAATCTATAACATATCAAAATCTCAGAAAATTTAACTGAAACCACATTTTCCATACTTTGGGTCCGGGGTCCTTTTAAGTATTTTCCGTCCAAGCTTTAACTAAGTATCAAGAATTTTAATTACCTTTATTTCTGCATATTTTGATTTCAAAAAATGAATCATTATCTTTGTGCTCGCTTGCGTCAGAATTAAACATATCTTAATAATGTACAGAACGTGAGCGTTGCTGGTTTTTCCCTTTTAATTATTACTTACTGGTCGCTCGCAGACTCCTATGACCTATGGCCTATGACATCTAGGGCCCCAGGTTTGATTCCCAGCGTAGCAAGAATACGTGCTATTGTGATCGGTTTGGTTGATAGAGCTTGCTCTAATTCCGTTTGGTTATTACCACCATCTTATCTATAGACGCCACAAAAAAAATGTAAGTGGCATGATTGTCTTCCAATATTTATTGATAAAACAGCCAGTTCCATTGTAGTTGTGGATCCCGATAAAATGCGCGGTTATCAGGTGCAGCTGACCCAGCTTGTGGAATTTAGAAAATAATAAAATTGTTGTAAAGTAACCGTCGAGTCAAATCCAGTCTAATGGGCATTGTTTCTTGCCTGTTGTATTATAATTATTATTATAGTGTTTCACCCAACGGGCAACGTGGCTGGGATTAACGAAAAATATGGATACTTATATTTTAATTAAGAAAATATTTTACATTAATTAATTATCGAGTATTATTATAGCATAAGATAAACAAAAAATCACAAGTAAATAAAATTAAACTATTGTTTTCAAAAGTTTACGCGAACACTACACATTGAAATGAAACAACTTTTACGGATCTACTCGCGTTTATTTTACACATTACTTATTTAATGTTTATCCTGACGTTTCGAACTCTTTGCAGGGTCCGTGGTCACAGGGAGACTGAGGTGTTGGTCGTCTCATAATTAGTTAGTAGCTTGTATACCATCATTTCAATTTAATCAGGATGCATTCCGTTTTAGGCAGAAAGAGGTTACAGTATCTTTTGGTCTGGCAGTATGGTGTTAGGGCTGGGATTTAATATTTTATATGATGGGATCCCAGGCTGGCGGTATATTCCAACCATCTTCTCTATAGAAATTAGAGTGTTTTTTTAAAATTTCAATAGTCTCGCGTATCATCCTAATTTAAATGAATACTATGAATATATATATATGAATAAATTGAAATGATGGTATACAAGCTACTAACTAATTATGAGACGACCAACACCTCAGTCTCCCTGTGACCACGGACCCTGCAAAGGGTTCGAAACGTCAGGATAAACATTAAATAAATAAATAAATAATAAAATAAAGTTTATTTTTCATCACAAACACAAGTATACAATTTTATAATTATAAGTAAACAGTGGTACATTATAGTAGTTTGTGTGAGACTGACGCCTGTGATTGATATTAATATACCAGTTGTACAGGTCATCAGGCTCCCACCACCTCGGTAAGAAGTGTAAGTGTCTTTAAGTATAAGTGTGTGTTTTTTTTTTATGTTCGAACGAGAACGTGGACGAGTGAGAGTGAAATATGTGGAAAAATATATATTTAAATGATATATATTTATTTATATTTTAATATAAAAAAATAATGTTCCGTTTGGTCATAATTTTTAGTCAGAAGTATGGACCGAACACAATGTTTGCAGTCAAAGGAAGTGCGATTGTAAACAGTGATTTCAGCTTTGATTTTATTATATAATGAAGGTCCTAGCTTGTGAAAGAACCTTTTCGTAAAAGAGAAAGACGTAGAGGGAACAGCACAGATTTTGTCCTCACGACGCTTTCTAATCTCAGAATAAGGAGTTTTTCGATGTTGAAGACGAACAACTTCCAGTATGAAAAGTTGCCGAACAGTCAAAACTTTGCAGATTTTATAGAGTTCCTTAGTTGGGAAAAGTATATGACGAAATGTTGCAACTTGAAGGATAGAACGCTGTGCAACCTCGAGAGGTTTCATCGTTGTCTTAGGGACACCACCCCAACAAAAGATACAGTACGTAATTAGTGAGCGACAAAGGGCAGAGTAAACTTTTTGCAAGACTGTGGGATTTGCGACATGTCTTAGGACTTTAACACAAATATAAGTTTACCCATTCTGCCAGACCAACTGTATATGACACTTAAAGTTGAGATACCTGTCGATTAATTAAAAGTAAAGTGTTATTAAAACTATAATCTATAAAAAATTGCACCAAATCATCTCCATCAGGCATCTCCATTAGCCCAGTAAGCTAGCAGCATTACCACGTTGGATAGCAAGGCTTATACGCTGATCCAAGTAGCTGCTAGCTCTGGGGTCCCGGGTGGTTTCTGTTAATTTTATGGAAATATCTTTAAAAAGTTTGTGAGCAGCTGGGCCCCATGGACGCAATGTATCTACCCCAAACGGCTCAGATCCCCAGTCAGATTCTCGTATATTTTTTTTAATATAATTTACGGGTAAGCACAGTGCCTTGATCTCACCTGATGTCAAGTGATGATAAGGCCAATGACTGAAGCGCACTTCACCCGGGATCCTCAACTAGTGAGGCACTGACTATCTTATCTCTAGCTGCCGGGACACAACAATGCTACAAGCATTGATGTTATAGCGACATATTTGGATAAGATGGTGGTAGCTAGTCAGGCGGACAAATAAGCCCTACCACCAACCAAACCGAGTACACAAACATGTACTCCCCGCTGGGAATCGAACCCGGGACCTCTGGGTCTAAAACCACAGACGCGGTTGAAACTTTCTCCGTTTGAGGTTCTCTGCATGATTTGCAGCCGCGCCAGCGCTAACAGAAGTGCTTGGAATGTGGGACGGTGCAATCGTGTCGGCAGTAGCATCCCATACCCGTCCGCCCGTCCCACCCTCCAAGGAACTAGGCATTCACCCGTTTTCCGATATTACAATAATAATTGGGATAATTTCGGTGGGCGTCACCTCCCAAATTTCGTTTACCTCGTGTCCAAGTTCTTACGTTGTTTCTCGATCTCGGCCTTTACGAGGTTCTCATCATGAGGGACAGTGATGTCCACCAAAACACCTTCGATTGCGAACGGTTTATCAGCATTATACTTATCAGACTTATTCGCAAGAATAGCCCTATCCGTTATGAATTATGATGGGCCGGTCCCATTAGAGCCCGATATTGTCATTCTCGAGTACTGGCTTCAAGTTGTCTTTTAGTGCGCAGATTGGATGTCAGTGTTTTATAGATGGTAAGAAGACACGTTATTGGGCGGTATTTACTTGGGTCAACGGTAGGTATTCATTGTTTAGGAGCTAGATAAGTGTCTTCAGTAGTAGTCCCCCCCCCCCCCCCCATTTTAGTTACGCGTTTGTACAGTTTTACCAAAATAGTTTTCTCATAGTGAACTGTGATAGTAACTTAAGCAAATATACAATGTTGTTATGACACGACTTTAAAGTTTATACTGACACCCCCCACCAACCTTACGGTTATAAAGTTAGATGTCAGACATCCTAGCGCAAGACAAGGGACCATCTACGTCAGGTCATAACGCCAGATCAGAACGCGCCGGTACGCATCCTTCTTCCGGTACTTGTAAGACTATAGTGTCTCGAGCTAGTTGCCCCGTGGACACGTAGTCCACTACCTAATATCCAGATAGGTTACCGGAGCTGTAAGCTCGCTCACTTCTCGTTGCACTAAGAGTACAACTCGCAGATTCCACTGCTCGGGTCGTCAACTCTAAAGTCGACTACCAAATGTCCTCTTTAATGGCGGAGTTGTAAGCCCACTCACTAGAGGTGCCTAAATCCTACGCGGCTGATTCAACCGCAGACATTGCATCTAACGGGCGCCTCTACTAGTTCTCCAGACTAGTGCCGGAGATGTTGGAAGCCTACTCAATGAAAACCACCGAGCAGAACAACCAACTATGGACAATTCACGTGCCCCGCAGATCCTTTCGCTTCAGGCCCCCTCCGGACCGCTACTCGGACCCGCTCGTTGTGCACGAAATGGAAACCTTGCCAGAGTTGTTATGACAGTCTAGTGTTTAAATAATGATTCTAATAAGTTGTGACAGAATAGCTTTTCATGTTAGTTTGACGCTATAGGAACTATTTCACTACGCTACTTTGATGTGTATTTAAAATTAAACTTTATTGGTTTGCAATATGGAACACATTGTAATACCTAATAACTAGCGGCAGATTTTTTTTTCCTTATGTATGTGTAAATTAAAATTATTAATAATAGAAGTAGAGTTCCGGGAGCTCGAACTTTTTTTCGGAAATTTCCTCCTCTTTAAGGATCTTTATTCAAAATACCGTAAATATTAATAATTTTTGAGTTATTAACAAAAACTCAATAACAATTGCATTTTTTTACGTGCAGTAAAATCCACACATTGCATTTTTCTAGAGGTCATTCCGAATCCAATGAGCTCATATTTTTAGGAGCTTTATGTCTATTTTCACGTTTTTCAACTTGTTGACCGGACTAGTCAGCCACCATTAAATCACATGATAACCCGACGCAAGCGGCGAGATAACCCTGAGCGACACTTATTGGCCAAGACGTAGACGGAACAATTTCAGGCGAATAAAATAGTCAGTTGCGAGTCATAAAATAATATTACAATATGACATTTCATTACATACTCAGGTAGCACAAATTGGTCGAGTAAAAGCCAGGGAAACGTTTTTTAAATAGCTTTAAAGTGCCGTATAAGAGCATTGTAAACGTTTTTACATCTTCTACATAGCCGAATCAGGCGCAGTTTTATTTAGCCATTCTGATGTATAGAGGCTTCAGAGCAGCAATATAAAACGCTTTTTAATTAGCGAACAAAGGCTTTTTATACGGCTTTTATTTGACATAAAATTGTATATTGTTTATTTTTCTAGCCTAAAGTAATATAAAATGTCAAACTGTTCTAAAAATACAATTTGGATGCGCACCATAATTTAATTAAATACCAAAACACAGTAACTAAACATGGCGACAAACATTTATTTTATTGTAAATTATTTAGGAGGTGATATGATTAATATAGTATCATTCATATGGGAATTTAATTTTACTGATAATTTATGCCTATGTTTGCTGTGAAATTTTAATGCGCCCTCAGAATCGTCTGTTTTAAAATAAATTACAGGTGTAAAATCTACACAAAAAGTAATAATTGGTGTTATAAAAGCATGCTATTACTCTTCTAGACGGTTTTCATTTTAAAAGCTGAACAAGAGCTTTTTAAGAGGAGGAAAATACGGCTTGACAATTAAACGGTTCACTTGTATAGACTACCATGAAATTGCTTTATCACTTTTGACAATAACTTCCATTACAATAGAATTTCGCTAAGGCTCATTGTCAATAATGACAACGTATCTGTCACTTGATATTTTAAACAAAAATAGAACTTGTAATTTTATTAGATGCAAACAAAATTCACTTCTAAGGTGGTAAAGCAATTTTATTGTCGACTATACGGTGTTATATTGCTGGCATTTTAATATAACACGTGTGAACATTAATGCAGCCAAAAGCTGGTATATAGAGCATTTTGTGGAGCGTTATCACCTTGTTTCTGTAAGCAGGTCTAGTTTGCGATATATTAATCAGCCTTTTATATTAAACTGTAAAAGAGCATTTAATGAGTTCACATGTGAAACTTTACAGAGGCCGCGACATTAACTCAGAGTTACAATGGTTTACCTTAGCTGAAGGCAATGTCCACCATTTTGATCACTCATACATATACATAACCTATAATTTTTCTAAATTATATATGATTTTGTCACATACTACGGAGTTATCGTGATTAATTTTATGTTTGATGTTCTTATACAAAACCGTAAAATGCTTTGGATGCATATAAAACACAAACATGAAAATTTTGTTTGTTCGTCTTTGCTTATTTAGAATATTTTTTTGATGAAAAGGCATTACTTCTGTGGCGCGTGAAAATTTTACTCTAAATATGAATATACTTTACAATAAATTTACATTAACCATAATATATAATAATAATAATATATATACAATGGAATAAAATAAACGCCAGATATAAAATATTAAGTCACTTTTAAAATGGCTACTATTTAATATTGACTTATGGCAATTCAAAATAAATATAATCACAAAGTGAAGCGAAGTTTTTGTTTTTTAAATGTATTTTATTTAAATTTACTTTTAATATTAAGTATAGCGCATGTAGGTCAGCTAAGTCAAATCTTTTTGCCCTACAGACTTATAAAAATAATATATGTAATATTAATGAATACTTAATTAAATATTTGAAATGAAACACTTAGATATTTTATGAGCTAGAAGCCATTTTTTAAATAATTTAGACCACAGACAATCTTCTTTACATTTTAACATAGAATCAAAACCACAGACTACAAATAATCATTATACATCATCTTCCCCCCTAGACAATTATAAAAATCTTACAAGTTTAATATATTCCTAGGTTTAACAATTCTTCCACTTCTAGTTCTTACAACATTCTCAATAGGAGCTTCTCTTACTAAAGCATTAGGTTCAATAGGTGCCTCAACTGGCTGTGATACAGAATTACTACTATCATAAAAATTATAGTCAAAATTTGTAACATATCTATTCCCAGTAAATGACTTCTTAATATGCTTACTATTCCTTCTAAACTTGCTTTGACCTTCTTTTCCCTCTATCAAATAAGATCTAGGCTCATTACATATCCCTACTATTTTCCCTTTCCTCCAAGTTTTTTCCTTGTCTGTCTTGTGAACTACCTCATCTCCAACATTAAACTTAATTTCCCTCTTTCTAATTTTATTTTTACAATTAATATCTTTTTTCACTGACTGTTTCAAGGTTAACAAATTATGAATGTTTCTTTCAATTTTAGGTTCTAACAAAATACTTTTAGTAGGAATAAGGGTTCTAACCCGTCTGCTATTCAAAATTTGTGAAGGAGAAACTTCTAACCCCGTTAATGGAGTATTATTATAATTTAATAAATAATCTCTGTAATCCACTCTATCCTCACAAGCCTTTTTCAAAATATTCTTACATATGTGTACAGCTTTTTCTGCCATTCCATTACTTCTAGGATAATGGGGACTACTAAAAATTTCTAAAATGTCCTTTGACTTGTAATATTGATGACATTCAAAAGAATTAAAAGGGTTATTATCAGATACAATTATTTCTGGATACCCAAAACGAGTAAAACTTTCTTGAAAAGCATTGATAACAGATTTAGAAGTTTTATCATTTAATGGCAAAATCTCTAACCAGTGAGAAAAATAGTCAATAATTACCAAAAAATATTTACCATTAAAATCTAAAATATCTGTACCAACCTTTGCATATCTATGATTAGGTATTTTATGTGGTAGTAATTGATCATAGGAATTAGCTGGTCTAAATTTTTCACATGTACGGCACTGAAGAACAAAATTTTGTATGTCTTTTGACATTCCAGGCCAATAAAATAATTGCCTAGCTTTAGCTATACATTTACAAATTCCCGGATGACCTTCATGAACTAAATTTAACAAATAAGACCTTAGGGACTTTGGTACAATTGTTTTGTTTTGAAAAAATGCTAATCCACCTTCAAAATATATATCCTCTTTAATTCTACAGTAATCTTTACACTCCTTGGAAACTAAACTTTCATCAGGCCAACCATTCTTATAGTATTTATATAATAAACTTAAAACAGAATCAAACTTAGTTTCATTTATAAATTTAAGTTTTCTTTCAGGTGACATTGGTAAGTGTGCAGTAACCGAATGAACAATACACGACATTCCCTTATCAACTTCAGTATACTTAAGACTGTTCCTAGACAACATATCTGCAAAATGTAACAATTTACCTGGAACATAATAAACATTTAAACTATACATTAACAATTTTAGTCTTAGACGTTTTAATCTAGGAGTTCCAATTTTACAAATAGGTTTTAACATTATGGACACAATAGGTTTGTGATCAGTTTGCACATCAACATGAGATCCATATATAAATCTATGAAATTTTTTTACAGCATAACAAATAGACAATAATTCTTTTTCAGTTTGACTGTAATTCAGTTCTGCGTCATTCATTGTTCTTGACGTACAAGCAACCAATTTAAAAACTTTTTGCTCATCTTGCTGAAATAAACAACATCCTATACCACTCTTGGATGCATCACATTGTAAAATAATCTTTTTCTTTGAATCAAATGGAACTAGAGCTGGAGCTGTACATACTTTTCTCTTTAGCTCAGCAAATGCTAACCTATGAGCAGGTAACCAAATAAATTCAGAATCCTTCTTTAATAATTTAAAAAGAGGTGACATTAAATTGGCCATATCCGGAACATATCTACGGACATAATTAAATGAACCTAAAATTTGTCTCAGTTCATCTTTGTTGCTAGGCTCTTTTAAACCTAAGAGAGACTCAACTCTATCTTTATCTAGAGACATTCCTTGCTCATTAAATACTTGACCTACATAACGAACTTCTGATTGCTTATATTGAAACTTATTCTTATTAAATATAATTCCTAACATTTCAGCCTTCTTTATTACACTTAACAATGCTAAATCATGTTCTTCCTCAGTACTTCCCATACACAAAATATCATCAGCCCATATTATTACATTAGGTATGTCACCAAAGTGACTTTCAAGTATATCTTGGAATAATTCTGGAGCATTCATAAGACCATACGGTAAAACACAATATCTATAAACACCAAAAGGAGTAGCAAAACAGCATTTCCACGAAGCTGACTCAGATAACACCAAATGATGAAAACCTTCAGATAAATCTAACACAGAAAAAAATATTTTACCTTTTAATTTAAAACTTAAATCTTCAAGTGTGGGCAAAACTTTAGGCTTTTTTACAATTATTTTATTTAAATCTGAGGGATCAAGGCATAATCTAACACTTCCATTTGGCTTTTCAACTAAAACTATTCTATTCACACATGCATTTTCATTTATATTATCAACTTTAAAAATAGCTTTTCTACTTTCTAACCTTTTTAGCTCAAACTTTAACGGTTCTAATAAACAAGATGGCAATCTAGGTGAAGGGTGACAAATTTGTTCCTCTATAAACTTAGTAGGAATGTCCACACTCCCTGGCATTCTACCTATACCTTCGAAAACTTTAATATGTTGCTGTATAAACTTTTCTTTGACATTATTAAATTCAACTGAATGCACACGCTTAACTAAATTTAATGAGACACAAGCAGGTAATCCCAATAACATGGTACTACAATTGACCACAATAAAATTCTCATAACACTCATTATCTTTATATTTACACTTTAAATTTACCATTCCAATTGGTTGAACTTTTTCCCCAACAAAAGACTCAATCTTTAAATTAGTGTCATGTAATTTACAATTTATATTTTTGTTAATTTTTTCAAAAATCGTTTTAGGCATAATACTCACATCAGCGCCTGTATCTAATTTACATTTAAAATGTTGGTTCTCAATTAAAATATTTTCAGTCCAATCACACTTATTTATACTTGACATTTTTACTGAACCACAATAAAAACTTTCTTCAGAATTACTTCTTGTTTTATTATATTCTTCCAAACAATTAACTTCACCAACTTTCTTGACTTTACAACTGACTGCAAAATGATTGAGTAATCCACACTTTGTGCACTTCTTCCCATATGCAGGACTCTCGGACCATGTAGTTGTTGGCACCGCCGGCACATAAACTTAGAATTTTCACCTTTTGTATACTTTTCTTTATTATTATATTTATTGTTATACTTATTAAAATTTTGTCTCCTGTCCTCTTTATACTTATCAAAATTCTTTTTATATTTAACTGCATCTATCTCTATTGTAGGGTTCATTTCTCTTACTTGCGCTCTGCTTATTTCACCTGCTCTGCATATATTTGCAACTTTGTCTAATGTTAGACCTTCCATACGCAGTAAACTTTCTTGCAGTGACTTGTCACTTAAACCCTGAACTAACCTATCTCTAAGTAACTGGTCTTCCAAAGGTTCCGTTGATGAAACAAAGTTACACGTAGAAATTAACTGACGTAAATCAGTGTAAAAATTTTCAAAACTTTCCCCATTTTTCTGCTTCCTTTCGTTAAATTTGTATCTCTCAAACACTTCGTTGAGCTTGGGGTTCACATACGCGTCAATGGCGTTGATAACTTTTTGATAAACTTGTGAATTTTCTTTGGACATTTTTAAACTCATAATTACTTTTGTAGACTCTGGACCCATCATATTTCTTAGTAACGACAGTTTTATTTTATCCGCCGCTCCATCTTGCCCTATTGCAATCAAGTAATCCTCGAAAAGGCATTTCCAAAATGTCCACTCGCTGGCTGCCGACTGATTTCTTATGTCGATATTCGGAGGCAACTTCACCGCGTTTTCCATATTTAACTTTAAACACACTTTAAATTTAGTGCTAACCCGACTGCGCCATGTAATATTAATGAATACTTAATTAAATATTTGAAATGAAACACTTAGATATTTTATGAGCTAGAAGCCATCTTTTTAATAATTTAGACCACAGACAATCTTCTTTACATTTTAACATAGAATCAAAACCACAAACTACAAATAATCATTATACATCAATATATCCTATTACAATCCCCTGGATAGGATGGCTCGTCAGTATAATGAATTAGCAATAGATTACATAGAGCTAGACTTCTTTACTTCTAAACTCACATCTTTCATTAAAACAATTAAGGATATCCTCTACCCTAAACCCGTCAGTCTGGACTCAACCTCTGTGTAGTCTCCTGACTATCAGCTCCAACCAAATAGTTTCAGGTCGAATCTTTCTCCCAACCAACCATGTTGAATGTGCGCACTTGCACAACCTATGGTTATTTGCAGATGTGCACATTTAGCATGTAAAACCTACAATTTGTACTAATTAACTTTAAATTATGTTAACGTCCAGCTCTTTTTGTATTTAGTTTTTAGGTGTACACATATTTTTGAATTACGATCTAGATTACAACTACTATTTTAATACAAAAAAATGTAATTTAAATAATATGTAGTGTTAATTCCGCTAACTCACTCGTTTATACAGCTTGGATGCAGTACGCATGCACCGCCCTCCCGCCCGCAAAAAGTATGCACATGCAGGAGAAACAACGTAACAGTCGGTGCGCAGCTCTCGACCAGTCAACAGCTCCTGAGGATGCCCCGTGGAGGGGCGAAACACGTGTCGGGTATCGGTGTTGGTGTGCATTTTCGCTTGCACGCATTGTTTCTCCTGCATGTGCATACTTTTTGCGGGCGGGAGGGCGGTGCATGCGTACTGCATCCAAGCTGTATAAACGAGTGAGTTAGCGGAATTAACACTACATATTATTTAAATTACATTTTTTTGTACTATGGATTTACGCAAAATAACGCCTGATTCCATTAATTACTATTTTAATTGTATAACTTTGTAACAATTGTAATTTGTCTTGTGTATGTAAATAAATAAATAAATAAATCTAGGGTACACCTTGTGAGCGTTACTTAAAGTTAGAGCCTGTATATTTGTATACTCGTTACCTCTTATAACTCTCATGGCTGTATAAAGAACCACACGAAATTTTAAATAATGCCGTTGATCAGCTTTAAGACCATTTTTTCTCTCTTAAACTGTCGTTAAAATGCTACTTTTCTGCTACTGTGTACCTACCTTTTTTGAACTTAAGCTTACTACTACTACTTAACCATAACCGGTAGTATAATGGCAGTATAGCATTCTATACAGATCTTATACAGCAAACTTAGACAGCTTAAATAATAAATGTGTACCATAAGTTAACCGCTATAGAACCCCTAATGCTACTTGAGAATTAGGTATTGTCAATCCAATTATATCTTGAACGTAAAAAATATAGGAAATAAATAAATTTAATTACTAAAGCGTTAAATAGTTTTTATTTAAACCACCCAAAATTCATCATCAAAATCATCAGATCATTTTTATGTCCTCACTGCTGGGACACGAGCCTTCCCTATGAATGAATAGAGAATGAGGGAGACCAGGCCATACCCCACCACGCGGGCCCAGTGTGGATTGGTGGTTGGTAACGACTGATAACGCAACCGGGGCCAACGGCTTTACGTGCACGGAGGAGCTCGAGATGATACATTTTTGGTCACCCATCCGATGACCGGCCTTGGCGCAAGTTGCTTAACCTCAGCACTCGCAGACCGGGCGACCACAAAGAACCACTATGTCATTAACCTCTTCAAAATTATATACTTAAGGATAAATACCTGTTAGAAATTAGATACATAACAGTTTCAATATTAGCGTAGGAACCATTTAATTTTCTTTTTAGAAAGATACTAATGAGAAAATACTAACTTAACATTGATACAACAAAAAAATTGTCACGTACTATGTGAGGAGATCTTTATGTTTATATCAGTCCAAAACGCCACGAGTGTTGTCCCACACGGGAAGGCGCAAAGTGTGGGGCTATAAAAAAACCAGCCAAGTGCGAGTCGGACTCGCGTACGAAGGGTTCCGAACCATTATCTATAAAAATATTTCAAGTTTCTACCTATTATCGTTATTTTCGTTTAAAATCACGTTTGTTGTATGGGAGCCCCTTAAATATTTATTTTATTCTGTTTTTAAGTATTTGTTGTTATAGCGGCAACAGAAATACATCATCTGTTAAAATTTCAACTGTTTAACTATCACGGTTCATGAGATACAGCCTGGTGACAGACGGACAGATAGACAGACAGACGGACGGACAGCGGAGTTTTAGTAATAGGGTCACGCACGTTTTACCCTTTGGCTACGGGACCCTAAAAACGGTAATTACAGTTATTAAGGACCAAACAAATTTTCTGGGTGCCTAATACGAGAAATTGTAGCTATGTTAAAATTTTTACTCTTCTCGAAATGCCATATAAATTTTCGTTTTCGTAATCAAATGTCGATTGAAACTCGCACTAGGCACTGTTCTGTTTTCCTGAGTGTCATAATGTTTCCAGCACGCTGTTCACCGGAGGCCGCTACGTGCTGGCCGGCACCAACCGCTCGGACGACAACAGCGGCGTCTCCGTGCGCGTCAAGAAGTTGCACGTGCACCCGCTTTTTTCCGTCGGCCCTTACTGGCTCGATGCTAAGAGATTTGATATCAAACAGGTGGGAGGGAACATCGGCACAGCTCTATACCGATACCGATCTTAATTACATAATTGGGCAAATGCTAAAGTTTATATTACTTACATATTTTAGTGTGCCATAATGAATATGTAATTTCACATAGAAGTTGTTCTCGGAAACTACTTATACTACCAACCTACCAAACTATTTAACAATTAAAACTTAAACTACTTGAACCAAGCCAAGTAGTGTGATTGCTTCGAAAATAAGTCGCTTCTACGAGTAGTTTCCAAAATTAGAACTACGTCGATAATTTGACCGCAACAGCCTTTTAACTCGGAAAATCGAAGACGAATCTCGGAAACTGTTACATGGTACCCTATAATATTATCATCTAAGTACAAAATCGGAATACCCTTCTTATCTTTTCTTCATAAAAAATAAATTACTTATGTCGATGAAATGCATATTAGTCATACTTACGAGCACAAATTATACTCTTAATTTTAACAGTTTGGTACCTACTTCAGTAGCTACATTTTTTTGGCAATTTGTACGATAAAAGTGTGAAGCATTCTACTTTGTAATGGAAGCATTTTGTGAAATCAGGTAGCAGCTCGTTGGGACTTCCTGCTAGTCGAGCTGGAGCACCCGCTGGCGCTGGACAACGTGACGCTGGCGGCCATTCCGCTGGAGGACCGCGTCTCGGTCGCGCCGGAAACGCCCGTCGGCTACGCGGGCTACGGCACGGACCACCACGGGGTAACTCTTTTAATTATTCTTCTCAATTGGTACAGTAGACCGAAGCTACTTATGAATCAAGTGTAACATTGATCACAGCTCATGTTCTCTGAAGTTGTCTTCCATTGTAGTTCTACGGTATGAATCTGGAGGTACCTAATAAACTACAAAACAGTGTACTTTTACTTTTCTTTACATAAAAATTACATATAATCTACAACTAGATCTTCGTTCCGGGATTTTACATACTCGTTTACCAAGAACCTATAAAATATTAGCTTCAGCCTAACATTAAGTCGGGTCTGATATGTAGACTCTAATGCCGTCGTCGTTGCGACCCACGCTGTTGCGAAAAAGTGGTACGGTACGCCCTTTCGAAAAGCCGTTGTATCAAAAATCCAAATCTCAAAAAAGAATATTCAATGACGGATTCGCGAACACGCTGTTACGAAAACCACTGATACTAAACTACACTAAATCCACTTACCTGTTATTGCAGAAGTTAATTCGAGATTTAATGCTTCGACTTGATTTATTTGCCATAAAGGTGGTCGAGCATTTGCTTTTGGATCAAATGGCGTTAGATCTCCAATGTTCCGTTTGAATGTTGGTAATTAATGTACAAAATAAATATATTATACCTAACATATTTTATAATTGTACATCTGTGTATATACAATTTAGGTAGTAGTTAGGTACAATTTTCAATATATTTTTATATTTGAAAAAAGACAAAATGTTGAAAAAATTCCACGAGCGGGATTCGAACCCATGACATGCCGGGTCAGGTGCACTACCAACTATGCTATCGTGCGTGGTGGTGAAATTTTTCAACACTTAGTCTTTTTTCAAATTGTAATTTGTTCGCAACAGTATTTGCGTAAAATTATGTGTAAATAATCATATTTTTATATACTTGCCACTTTATCCTTATGACTACACGGTCATAACAGAACAGTAGTGGTTAATAACCTACCTAAACATCAAGTGTGTTTGTGATAGGCTCAAATCTGCAACTGTTCATAGCTGTGCTATGCTAACCGACAGGCCTACACGTTTCAATAATTAATAGTAACGAAAATATTTACTATATTTAAATATATTATTACATATTAGCCGAATTGGAAACAGACTGGCTGCATATCCCTCGGGTAGCAAAGCGTTCTGGTCCCTGGCTAAGTCGGTCGAAGCGAACTGCAGTCGGCCCTCACTTCCTCCACTGCTGAAACCAGATGGGCTGCTGGCTCACACCGCTACTGAGAAGGCCAATTTATTTGCCACTCTTTTTGCGGAATCTTCGCGTCTTGATGCTGGTGGTGCCGTACCTCCAAGCGCAGCGGCTTGCGAAACGACCATGTCGGAAATCCGCATACGCCAGGTGAACACTACGTAATCTTGACGTGAACAAAGCTAGCGGACCGGATGGGATTCCAGCTATAGTCCTAAGGACATGTGCGCCGGAGCTGGCACCAATTCTGACACGCCTCTTTCGTCTTTCATTGAAGACTGGTATAGTGCCGAAAACATGGAAGTCGGCTAACGTTCAACCAGTGCCCAAAAAAGGTAGTCGTGCCGAATCCGCCAACTACAGGCCAATATCAATCGCTTCCATTCTCTGTAAGACTATGGAACGTGTTCTGAATCACAGGCTCTTGACTTATCTAGAAACGAATGATCTCCTTAGTGACCGTCAATACGGTTTTCGCCGAAATCGATCCACGGGAGACCTTCTAGCATACGTCACACACATCTATAGCGAGGCCATCGAGAATTACGAAGAAACACTTGCCGTTTCCCTGGACATCTTGGACAGACACAGAGTTTGGCACGATGGCCTTATCAATAAACTTCCATCATTTGGCTTACCTGCTAGTCTGTGTGCCTGGATTTCAGACTTCCTGCGAGATCGATCGATTCGAGTAGTCATTGATTGCTCATCTGATCAATTTGCGATAAACGCTGGGGTCCCACAGTGTTCAGTACTCTCTGCGACACTTTTTTTGCTGCACCTCAAAGACCTGTTAAAACCCGGTATACTTGGGTACGCAGATGACAGCACTGTCGTAGAGAGTTATACATCCAACGCACGAACTGGTAGAGCTCAGATCCAGTCTTTGAGAGAGACCATGGTTGAGCGTTGAACTCATCCTTGAAGGAAGTATCCGATTGGGTGACGCGAACCTGGTCAAGTTCAACGCCACCAAAACACAGGCGTGTCTATTCTTCGCTAAACGGAGTCCTTTCACCCTGACTCCTACTCTCCGAGGTCTCTGTTCCCATTTGCGACTATCTCGAGCTTCTTGGTATTAAACTGTCATCGACCCTAAATTTTAACTCCTACCTGGAATCTATATCAAGCTCAAGTCCGGTCGTGTATGGAGTATTGTTCTCACCTTTGGGATGGTTCCGCCAAATACCAACTTCGAGCACTGGAATAGGAATAATTGACAGGAGAGCCAGAAGGCTCATTGACGATGAAGAACTGTTTCACGCCAGGCTGCAGAGTTTAGAACATCGGCGCCAGGTCGCAAGTCTCTCGATTTTTTATCGGATTCACTTCGGAGAGTGTGCAATGGAATTGTTCAGTTTGATTCCTCCATCACCTTTCTATCACAGGGCAACCAGACAAACTGCGCGACGCCATAGTTATACAATAGAGATTCCACCCATGCGTACGAAACGTTTTGCGTCCACGTTTTTCTTGCGTACCGCAAAGCTGTGGAACTCCTTGCCTCAGTCTGTGTTTCCTATCAAATACAGGGTCTAACAAAATCAATAAGCGAACGTTTAAGGGCGGTATCTATACATCATTCTGAATACAATGACAAAAAATGGGCTCCAGTTTTATAGTGATTTTTCAAAGTTATGTTTTCTAACAAACTGAATCGATTAAAAAAATGCACATCATAAAAAATGCTGTATCTTTACTAACACGCACGCAGACGTCGATAAAAAGATAGTGTACGGATTCACGACACAACGGCTATCTTTGTGTGCGTGTAGTAGGTACCGCTGTACGGGTTTGGAAAGGGTGTATTTTTTGGTAAATTATGATAGTGTTTTGTTGATTATCTCGGTGACGAGCCTGTAGTTTTGAACCAAATTTGGTGAGCATGCTCAGTATGATGTATGGATGCTCCCCTTAAACGTTCGCTTATTGATATTGTTAGACCCTATATAATATTGGGGTCTTCAAATCACGAGTGAATCGGTACCTTCTAGGCAAGGATGTTACATCGTAGGCTACATCATCACTTAAAATCAAGTGAGATAGTAGTCAAATGCAAGCCTATCAAATTATAAAAAATAAAATTAAAAAAAAATTAAATGTACCCACTTAACAAACAACGATAGATATAGCGTAGTGGCACCAGTATTCGACATCTGTTTTCGTTGCCAATAAATAATACTTATAGGGCCTTACAATAAACAAAGAATAAGGTCCGAATAGTTATTCCGTGTTTGGTTCCTGTCATGTAAACGTCATTTCAAATTAGAGTATTAAAGACAAAACACGGAATAACTATTCGGAGGTTATTCTTTGTTCATTTGTAAGACCCATAGTATTTCATTAAAATTTTACTGGATGACAGCTAGGAAGAAGTGGTGTGTATTCAAATTGCAAATGTTTGCTAAAGTAAAAATGTGTTGTTGACCCCTAACGTTTTTAATGTTTAACGGAAAAATGTGTTGTTGTGTTGACCCCTAATGTTTTTAATGTTTAACGGAAAAATGTGTTGTTGACCCCTAATGTTTTTAATGTTTAACAGAAAAAATGTCGATTAGTGGTTCCTGTCAAACACTGGTACCACACCCTATTGAACAATAGATAACCATACCACAACTATATTATCTACAGGGTACTATGAGAATGGAGATGCACGCGATGGATCTGAAAATCCAACCGGTTGAAACATGCAAACAATTGTATCAATACGACGACAACGACATGCTGTGCGCACGGGGGTACGCACCCAAGTTCGACTCAGCTTGCAATGTAAGTACCTATATTTAGTAAAACTTTAACCCCCTTACAAATAAACAAATAATAAGCTCCGAATAGTTATTCCGTGTTTTTCTATAATACTCTAATTTGAAATGACGACACATGACAGGAACAAAACACGGAATAACTATTCGGACCTCTTTGTTTATTTGTAAGACGGTATAACGGACTTCCATGGTGCAAAAGGGCACATTATTGAAAAAGGTTGAAATATATGTCAGTGTATATTTTTATAGGATGTGCACGCTTGCTGCATATACGAGTAGTTACCAAGAATGACGAGAGTAGCCTAGAGAAATAATGTGCTAGCTTCTAGGCTCAACTCTTGACAAACTTCATTTACTTGATTATAAACAATCAAATTTTGTTTTCATTTTGAAGACAACTTAGAAAAATAGTTTTGTAGAATTTATTTCGAAGAAGACTGTAATGAAAGTTTGCATGTGCCAATAATAACAAAAACAAAACAGGGTAAGATGAGTTTCTTTCAGTTTTCAAGTAAGTAGCTAAGTTTGATCGTGTGTTGATCCACAGGGCGACAGCGGCAGCGGGCTCGTGGGCGGCGGCAAGCTGGTGGGCGTAGCGTCGTGGGTGGAGAACGACGCCACTGAGTGCCGCAACGGCAACATCGTGGTTTTCTCCAAAGTGGCCGCCGTGCGCCAGTGGATTCGAGATGTGGCCAAAATCTAAGCTAGCATCTGGGTGCCAAGTGCGAGTTTCATTCGCCATTCGATCACGTTAACGAAAACGAGAATTTGTATGGCAAAATGTTAACTCCTTTCGTATGCCGCCAGGAGGCGCTGCTTCAATGCCATACTAATTTTCGTTTTCGTAAACGTAATCGAATGAATACGGATAGTAAACAAAACTCACACTAGGCACCCTGATTACTTATAATATAATGCACAGAAGACGGATTTGAGCCCGCTTGCTTTGTTACTTTCATCCATCGTGTGCGTTATACTCGTAGTCGATGAAGTTGTTGTAAGCAAGCAATCTATTTTGACGGACAAGAAAGTCCGTCGTCATCGCAATCCCTTACTGTGAAAAGGATTTTTTTCGGCTGTGAACGCAAACGTAAAAAAGAGTTACCTTTAGGATATTTTAAGTTATTGTAAGTAGTTATTTAATAAAACATTAACTCGCATTTAGACCACTTGTCTCGGCTCTCGACGATAGTAGTCGACAGCATTAGAAAAATACGTAAAACAGATTTTTTAAGTTGCTCGACTTTTAGTGGCTTTATACCTACTAAAGTCGAGCATCAACTAATATACCTACTTAACTTTGTATTTACACTGTTAAATTGCCATTAAAAATATAAGCAAAAGCAGCAATACAATAAGTAAAATTTAATTTACCTCTGATTAAAATCACAATGTCGGAGAATGCAAGTCTAAGGGGGGTCAAGTAAAGTCAAGTAAGAGTTGATAAAGTAAAGTTGTAATAAAATCGAGTCCGCAATTTTTATTTTAGGACTCCATTCTAACCACAAGACTCTACTTATAAAGACTGAGAATCTACTGCTCGATGCATTACGGGCATATCGAGTTATTGAATAACCTCGAATTTCGTAAAACTTAACACTGCTTGTCGTAGGCACTTTGTTGAGTAGAAGTTGCTTCGATTCGAGTATTTGAACTTGTGTTTTGTTCAAAACTCAAGTTAGGTTTACGAATCAAGTTCTTTTTAGATCCGAGTCTTGCGCGAGTTTTGTTCAATACTATTTCAGAGCCATTTCACTTTTCGGTATAAATTTCACTATAAACTTTCAGGGTAATACAGAGTGGTTGACAGTAAACATAGCAACATTTAAAAAAAAAACAGTTGTCCACAGATTTTATGCGATTTGATACTTTCCATAGCGGACTTAAATGAAATTATTTAAAGATGTTTTCTATTAACTGTTCAAAACTCTGTATTTCCCTTAAACATAGAAAGTTTCATTTAAATCGGCTTATTATTTTCAAAGAATTAAAAGTTTTAAAGATTATAAGTGTAAGGGATACCGAAAAGTGAAATGGCTCCTAATTAACAATTAATAATTTTTTTCACAAGTAACTTTATTGAGAAAACATTAACAAAGTACTTATTTCACTAATATCACGCATACATAGAATAAATGTATTAAACGTTATCTTTTGTTAAGTAAGTATCGATAAAAATGTTAAAAATTAGTGTGGTTATTTAAGTACCTACCTACTCGTACCTACATACGTTTTGTACATTTACCCGGATTTGAAATATCGATCGCTCTCTTTATGTTTTAGTTAATGCGACATATTGTCATTACCAGGAACATCAATTTTTTTTTTGTGAGAGATTGCTGATTGCCTCATCAAACGGCATTTTCAGCGTCACCGGGCTTTTTTGGGGGCGGCGAGGTACTTAAAGGGTACTTCAAGCCGTGTGAAACGAATCACCTTCAGAGGTTTTCTAGAGGGAATGGCATCACACACTTAAAAGTGCGTGTCCCCGTGCCCTACTAGATTCTCGGGTTTGGATCGGATCGGGATCAACATTTGAGCGTGTTTATACTTATTTCAAGCATAGATACGCCTTTAGTAAAACCAAACCTAAGTCTCATCATCGTACGACCAACCCCAATCAATAACATTAGGTATGTAGGTATACCAGCGCAAGATGGAAATGAAGTTGTAAAGTGTGATTGTCGAAATTAAGTTAAATTATGCCGCTAGGCAGATTGTGATTTATTTTATTGATAGCAGTACTTACATATTTTTATTTGTTTCTACGCAAGCAGTTCTTAGAAATCATTAAGATTATTTTTAGGTAGGTATGTAACGCGTGGCGTTAAAATATACTTAACCTATATTTTACACAAAGTTTAAGTTTTACACAAACGGGTTAGGTCTTGGCCTTGGGTCTTGTTATTATGACCCACATATCTATTACATGTAGGTACATCTTTTTGTATTTTATTATATGAAATAAAACAAAAATGGGTCCATCATGATTTCATAATGAACCTGGAGGGGGTCAATAAGTCCACCTACTGAGAAAGATGGATATTTCAAGCGCGTAATCACAAAATTGTTTTATATAATGCCAATGTGGTTTAAAAGTGGGTTCAAGCGTATAACGTGACTATATCGAAACTCAGTTGATCAATCTGTCCCGCATGGCTGCCGCCACCTATTTTATAATAATTTTAAACAGTGTTGATTTAAGTGTACAATAAATTATTAAACAGCTTATATATATTATTTATATCACCCATAAAATCTACTATATGTACCTATAAGGTGTACTTTGTTACTTGCAATATTGTTGTATCCTTTCTGTTTAGGGTTTTATTGTGTGTTGTTGTATGTTTTATTTCATGTAGTCTATACAGACGTATGTCAGAGCCGTCTATGAAAGCTCATACAAAATAAACGCCTGTAACTTTAGAAGGGTAGATGCTAAAACTATTAGTATAAAAAACCCGCATTTTGTTCGGCCTAGCTTACACCCCCCCCCCCCCCCTTGGGGTTGTCCGGTAATTTTTCGCGACTCACCTGGCAACCCTAGTCAGAACCCTTATCATAGGGCCTTAGAAATCATTATTGAATAGAAATGTTGATGAACTGCATCTACTTAACTCAGTTGAACGAAAATAGTAGAGTAAATGATGCTAATTTGGTATACCACTTTTTAAAAAACCGAAAACAGAAAGAAACAGAAAAACTTATCTTTTATTCAAATAAAAATGTGTGAACATAAAGTGAATGTAATTTGGAATAGGGTATTACCTTAGATGAATGATTGGTCTCGCTGCGCTCGCTCGACTAGATACCGAGCTACCTAGAAACAATAGAGCTCCGTGAATGCGGCAACTCAATATTGTAGTGTGTGTAAGAACGGTGTCCTTCTTATTTCTTGTAGTATTATTTTTACACCGTTTAACTACGCAAACTGGCATTTTACTTCGGTTTATGACCAAAATTTAACAAAACATTCGATACGTGCACCTCACACACAGTTTGCAACGCGACTGACAGCAGGCGGCTGACTCGGGTACGCCGACTTCGGCGTAGTATTTTTTGCCGCATTTAACAAGTACGCCGGCGGTATCTAGTCGAGCGCAACGAGAATCATTCATATAAGGGTGTTACAAATTACAATTTCTAGCTTTAATTATTTTTTTTTTATTTGTGGTTAGAATAATTAGTAAATTAAGAGCGTTTACGCCGCACACTAGCGCCACTAATGAAAAAATAAACATATCTAGTAATTAGAGATAGAAAATCAAATTATGCTCAACAAACTATTTGAATGAAGTAATTTAGCATTTTTACGGCACCTAATGAACACCTCAAATGTTATGGTTTAGTTAAATAAGACGTTACGGCCACTTTTAATTATAACGCTATATTTAACTAAACCATAACATGTCAGGTGTTCATTAGGTGACGTAAAAATGCTAAATTACTTCATTCAAATAGTTTGTTGAGCATAATTTGATTTTCTATCTCTAATTACTAGATATGTTTTTTTTTCATTGGCGGCGCTAGTGTGCGGCGTAAACGCTCTTAAGCGCTGATGTCCACAAATACACTAAATTGTAGATTTGTACAAGTATAAACATATAACTTACACTCAAGATGCAAGCCGATTTATTATTTACTTAATATTTTGTATTTTTTGAGTGGTAGAGCCACGCTGCGTTGCAGCACGAAATGGGCCGGCTCGCCCGGCGTAATACCACCCTCTCACAGAATATCGGCGTGAAACAACGGCACCCGTTGCTGTTGTGTTTCGTCCGGTGAGTGAAAGTACCGGAGGCCCATCTCTCACCCCTTCCCCCTCCCAATTCCTACTCCCTCCTCAAGATCCTTCCTCAGGGTTGGCAACGCATCTGCGATAACTTTGGTTTTGCGGGTGTCCATGGGCGGCGGTGATTGCTTTCCATCAGGTGACCCGTCTGCTCGTTTGCCTCCTATTACCATAAAAAAAAAAACACCGATGCAGTTTGTCACGTCGCCGTCGTCGTCAATATGGCTTGGCTTAGACCTACCCTAACCTATAAGATACTCTAATATGGCTGACCGTTTTTGTTTGCTTACACAGACTACGTAATACCGGTATTCGTTAACAGATGGCGCTCCTGTACAATTTTATAATGCAGTATTCCAAATTACCAGCATTATTCCAAATTAGCATCATTTCCTCTATTTTACAGAATGTGGTGTATCAAATTACAGTTAGGTAAGTATTCCATTTCATTTTTTTATTTTACTTCAGTCCAATGTGCATAATTTGCGAGAATGGAGTAACTTGACCGAAAACGAAGGGTCCACTGCAATAATGAAAATTATTTTAATTCTAAGTGCGTCATTCGGACATTATGACAATAAGAGCCCTTGCAGTATTACAGAGCCTATGCGATACTCAGAACAATAACTAGCTAGTTATTATTCTGAGATGCGATACGTTTTTGACTGTCAACGTTGGAAAACCCATTAAGAAAATGATAGCGAAGTTCGAAAAGAATAAAATGTATGGGATTGACATCTAAAAATATATGGGATGACTATCGTTTTTTTAATGTTACTTTGGCTACCGCCACTGGTCTTTTGTGGCGCTACGATATACAGGGTGTTTGGCGCATCGTGTGCCAAAATGAATTGACTGACAGAAAGGGTCATCTGCTATACTTTTAGCCCCCATAACACGTTCCATGCCCCACGGTTATTTTTATGTTGAATTTTTAAGTTATTTAACCAAAAAACCCGAAATACCGCGTATAAGCTTAAATTTAAAAAAATCTATAGGATTTAGTCTCGAAATTAAAATTTTATTTTGATGTGCATTGCATTAGGATTCTATCAAATTCAAATTTGCTGTTAGTTGACATCTAGTTTTTTTTTAAATTAAATTCTAGTTTCGGAAATGTTAAACATGAACTAAAAATTCCCATTTACATTGCTATAAAAACACTTAAAAAGATCGGGATCTTCAGACTCGCTCAAAAATTCTTTACTTTATATCCTCTTTGAAACGGTATGCTAATGTCATTAAAATAGTAATAAAAACTTTACTAATTCGCTAAACTTCGACTCAAGTCAGGCTGATATTAAAAATTAGGGCTAAATCCTTTTTTTTTCGTGAATAACACAGCCCAATGCGTTGGTCTGATCAGATCCGCACCACCCTTGACACCAAATTTTACGATGCCCTCCACGTCGCCTCAAACAGGAAAAAATGGCGGAACATCGTGAGAGACAAACTATATCCTGGAGGTCACGACCCTCAGCATTGAGGAATACGATGCAAGGAGGAGGAACTTAAAAAGTAAACATAAAAATAACCGTCGGGCATGGAACGTGTTATGGGGGCTAAAAGAATAGCAGATTGATGACCCTTTTTGTCGGCCAATCCATTTTGGCATCCTGTATAATTTCCATTTTCCTTTCCTCAATAAGGCGTTCAATAAGGTCTGGCACAAAGCGCTTCTCGCGAAGTTACTAGCATACGGAATACCCGAGGGATTTTTGTAAATGTGTCGCTAGCTTCCTTTGTGGGTGCAGCATTAAGATCGCTGTCGACGGTTGCTGCTCTGATATCATGCCTTTAAATGCTGGCGTTCCCCAGGGCTCGGTTTTGTCTCCCACGCTGTTTCTGCTGCATATTAATGATATGAACAATAAATAACCATTAAGGTTGAGAATATGTATTGCTATGCAGATGACAGTACGGGAGATGCCCTGAATATCGGAATACCTAATGTGCCTCGGATTTTCAAAATCAACTTGAAACTTGTGTCCAATGTTGAGAACTCCCTCTCAAGTAGCACAGATAGCTGTATAACTAAGTACTCACTTTTAGACTTATTTGAAACTCTGTGATTATTAAGACTTCTATATTATTAATATATTTATTATATTATTATTTTTTAATTTTTTTTTAAGAAGTTTGCATTTAGTTGCACTAGCCAGTTCGAAAAAGGTTTCTTTTATAAATCAAAATCATGTATGTACGAGTTTTTAATTAAAATGGGACTTAGTGTGCAACCATCTTTTTTTGCTGCTTATTTTTATTATAGGGGATCCTGATGAACTAATGAGTTCACGAGGATCCCCTGGGGGATCAGTCTAGGGGATCCTGGTGGACGAACTCAAATAAATGGTCTGGCAGCTTTGGGATCTGTCTGCGCCATGTAAGACTATTTTTTTAACAATAATAAAAATTGTTTATTAATCACACAAGTTAAGTATTATGTATTGTAAAATACTTAACTTGTTGGAAAATATCAATACCAAAGGTATTTTTGATCACTTCTTTATTAGCATATCATCATCTTCATTTTTCCTCTTCCATCCAATAAACAGAGTTTAAGCTTGGAATAGATATTCCGTGTTTTGTCTAGTCATATAAAATTCCTTTACTATCTATTCGAATCGTATACTCTGTTTATAAGTACGGAGGCTAATGCCTAGTAACTTTAGTACTGCGACAATTCGCTGGGGTCAAGCACGTTAGTAGCAACTGGGCTCCAAAAGTTAGTAAGAACAAAAACTACTTTTATGTTCCTGAAAATTTAATGACTTTAATAGAAGATAACTAAATTAAAACAGCAAGATAGAAGAAAAATCATTCATTATTAACATCATCTTTTTTCTGATTATGTTCAAGCAAAAAGACCAAAATTAATCAATGACCTAACAAAATATACAACAAAAGTCATTAAATAATTAAGTCCAACCAATCAGTTTGTTGACCGCGCAACGATCGAACCAATACATAGTATTACTGTTTCAAATCGACCATTAAAATGAACTAGTTACAAAATACAACTTACAATTTTGAATAATATTGTGATTAAAGAAAAAGCTAAATAATTCATTCCTACTTATATAATGTGTAATAATATAAAGTGTCGACTACTTATAATATGTATAACTATCTTTAAATTTTCACACAAATAGCGAAGCGTAAGAGACGCGGGCGCCGGCGGCCGGCGGGCTGCGGGGCTCGCGTCTCTCCGCGCGCTCGCCTTATGCCGATACACACCACAATCTCGCTAAACACTAGGTCACTTATGCAGAATGTTAGACAAATAAGAAAGCGACGACTTCCCAAACCAAAATTACAGTACTAACAATTTGCAGATGATGTTAATTCATAGCCCCGGCGGGACTAATCGTTGTCCGGCGCGCGAGGCGCCGAGAGCACAGCTTACGATTGTTATTTCGATTATGTTAAGTGCGCTAGGCTCTTTGTCGGAATCGTAACAATGTAGCTTTTTTTGGAGTTATAATTTTTTTACAATATATAGGATTTGTTTCTATAATTAATTATAACTAATATTTACAATGGAGGTGAACGGACGATATTCAAACTCTACTTATAACCTCGAAAATTAATCCTGAAATTCCTACCCGAAACGAACGTTATCTACAACTTTTAATAAAAATTTAAAAGTAAACTCTCGCCACAAATAAATCTAAATATAGTACAGATCGAGTTTGCGTATCTGATTTGGTCATTTCTAATTCAATATTAACGTTACAGAAAATAAAGTCTAATTAAAATAACAACAAACGGCTCGATTTCTGCGATGCGACCTCGAAGTCTGCTGTCGAAGAGCGAGCACGTGAAGACGGCCGGCGGCGTCGGTCAATGTGAAACGTAAATGAGAGACACAAACTCGATCCAATATTTATTTAGAGTAAATAATAAATGTATGTAATGCGGTGTGCGGCTCGGGGCTGGTGCGAGCTCATATCTTGTGTATCTTCTGCGAGACGACGACGGGGTTGTTGCGGCGGATTTCCTGCGCACCCAGCTCCCGGTAGTCGAACGAGCACTCGTGCTTGTCGCTGTACCGGTGCACGGCGCAGAACAGCCCTCCGCAGCGGCACTCGAACCCTACGCACACAACCAGTCATTCCAAGCCACCTCAAGCCTCGGTAAACGGGGAAGAAGAGGCTTATCCCCTTGTTTCATGCCCACACAGAATGATCCTAGTTATCCCATACTTGGCCCCTGAACCTCTCGTTTAATCAGGACCAACAACGGCAAAAACGCATACAGAGAATAAAGACTAGCTTAGGGCAATTTAAGCTACAACTTTTCTCTATGAATATTACTAGGAAAGTAATAAAGTAGGTAAAAAATCTATATACTGTCCCACAGCTGGGCAAAGGCCTTCATCATTGAAATCAAGTCATTGCCACAATTGATGTACAGTAAGCTAGTTAGCCACAATGTAATTCTAATACAACCAACAGCCAACCACATTTTTTGGCTTACTCTTATGTATCTAGCTGTCGTTGTAAATATTTTAAAAAAGCGTTTGCTATCATCACGTGGCCCTAGCACGACCAATCATACAATTCGTATCTTTAAGCTCGTTAAAGAACAATAATAATGTATGGAAATGCATACAGCGCTATAACGTCCGCCAAAGAAACCAACAATGACAGACGTAGTTTCATTGAATTTGTGACGTTTTATCATGAGTGAAATGCATACAGCGCTATAACGTCCGCCAAAGAAACCAACAATGACAGACGTAGTTTCATTGAATTTGTGACGTTTTATCATGAGTGAAATGCATACAGCGCTATAACGTCCGCCAAAGAAACCAACAATGACAGACGTAGTTTCATTGAATTTGTGACGTTTTATCATGAGTATGTCGTAAGCATGAGTGATGCAACGTCACAGACGTTTCTACGTTTACGATTTTATTTCGATAGAAGTTCGTGCTAAGGCCACTGCACAAACTAGCCTGCTGCGACGTTTAACTCCTAAAATGAAAATGATAGCTTAAATTATAAAACACATGGACTTCATTTCTAAAAGTAGTCGGAAACGATAGCAACACAACAAATTGTCTAAGGTGCTTGAGAAATGTGACGCCTCGACAGTGACATAACTAAATTCGTTGCCAATCATCTAATATACACATTACTATAACCCTGCTGAGTACTAGCCAACTAACATGTCAGTATATTTAAAGTACTTCGAAAAATATAAATGAGTCAATAGTAGTGTAAAATGGTTATATAATTTTATTTACACAAGATAGCATTGTTACCTACATGATATTAATAATGGTTAACTTTTATTCGCAGGCGTGATATGCGTGTCACATTTTATCGCGAACACGTTATATTGACTCAACTAGATACAGTATGCCGTTGGAAATTCACACTGGCAACGTTCATGTAAAGCGATTGTGATTACAGACTGATTTGGTAATGCTGAACTGGTCGCCATTGCCAACCGAACTAGCACGCTATGTTGCAATTCTATGAATACTTTCAAAAATAATAATATACTCTACTCTTTTGAAAAAACAAGAAGTGTTGAATAATCTAATGTGATGAGAAACAAAGTTCATTGTCTTTATCATGTACATGTCATTGAATTAATGGAAATAATGAAGGTAGGTTACTGCGATTGAGCAAATAAACTGTTCATCTACAACACAAAATTTTTATTGCAGATGAATACAAACTTTTAATGTTTTTTATCAAACAACTTCCGAATAAAAGTAAATTCAGTTAACGCGTAATAATCTCAATTATATTCTTCAAAAGATTTTTATTGTACTACTGGACAAGGATATTTATAGATATTGCAGAAGCTCACCTGTGAGTCCAACCTTCTTGCGGCAAACCGCGCACCTATTTTTTTTCTTTTTATCCTTGCTGGGGTCCTTGTCGTCGGCGTCTGTATCCGACGTGCCAGTGCTGGTGCCGCTTGTGCCCGCTCCACTTTCTTCCTCTAATTTCTGGAATAGACAATGATGACTTCTAGAGACTATTGCATAAACTTTTATTGTTTGGTGTTAACCAGAACCATTCCGAAGTGTTTCATATTATCTAAAGTTATAATTAAAATTATTGATGATAAATGTATCTAAAAATATTGGCCGCCTACATAATATACTATTATTAAGTAAGCCATACAACATGGATGAAAGGATGAAAGGTTTTAACTATAAATTAGCATACGTTAATCGCAGTCGACACAGTCTGCTATATCTTAAAGATACGTTCATCATTATGTTTTAAAAACGACTTTGAGCATAAATTCTAATAAAGAACCAACCCTTTTAAGGCTTTTTTTATTAGTTTCTGTCTCGAACTGGCTATTTTTTTTGTCAAGTCTTGGGGAGTTTTTGGATTTGGTGCTTCCCTTGGACATATTGGCTGATTCTCCAAAGAACTCGTTTCTGTTTTCATGTATTTCCACAACCTTCCTCAGTTTAACCTCGTCGGTGGATTCGTGCTGGCTGGGAAAAGACTTGTCGTCTAGTTTTTGTTTCTGCCCAGACTCGTTGTGCTCAATTTTTTCTTTGGTTCCATCAGGCATCGGCAGCGGCGTGCTGTCATTTATTTCGATGGATAAGTGCTTGTTCTCGAAACTCTTCGAGCGTGAGACACCAACGCTTTGTTCCATGGCAGAGCTCTGGCTGTTGTTTGAAGCTTTACTATTGCGGCGTATTGCTTTCTTCAGTATCCTTTTACCTTTAGACTCTTTTTTACTAGGGTCATTTTCCATCATTGATATTTTAGTTCCTTCAGGTTGGACATTTTGGCTGTAAATCAAAGTTATTTGATTGTTTACACCACCTACAATATGGCCTTGAGATTGAGACAATAATGATCAAAAACGTAGTAACATTGTATGTTCGCTGAACCTCACCAAGTCTTACGATGTATATTATTAGCCCCTCATCTCAAAGCACTGACTTGGAGACAAAAGGGAATAAACTGTTACATTTTAAAAGGTAACATGATAAAAAATATATTCTATTAACTAGATGTGGCTATTAAATTAAATGTTGGCAAATAAATAGATTAGAAAAGGTTTTTTTTGTAGTTTGATTATTGTGTACAAAATGTCAAGTTGGCATAAAAAATCGTAATGTAGTTGTTTTACAGCCAGTGTGTCAAATAAGTTTTTATTTCTCTGTATTTATTTATGTGCACACAGTTCTTATCTATCTATGTATCTGTCTGTCTATACATATAATAAAGCTAAAGAGGGTCGAAAGTCTATAAATGGAAGATGTTCGAAAAAAATTTGGCTGGGGGGGGATACTTAGAATCGATACAAGAGGACGTTCCAACAGTTTTTAGAATTTTTGTCTGTTCGTCTGTTTATTTGACCGCGCATCACGTGAAGTTGTGACTTGTTCTGTAAGGAATTTAAATTAAATTGTATTAATTTATTTTAATTTTAATTGCTGTGACAGCAGTGATCAATTTTCTTTCATTCATTCCGATCTATCTTCTTTCGCCAGGGATTATTAGAGAACTAATGATCAAAACTATGTAATATTTTATACGTATACCCTCAGGTCTTTATTGAATAAAGTTATTAAATTACCTACTTCATTATTTAATTAGCCCGAAACCGAAAATACATTGAACGCCCATTTCGGATATTTCAGTACTAACCTAAAACTGCCCCACACTGCTAGACTGCCTTCTATCATTAAAATCGCAATAATTGATATGGTGCTTAACCGCCGCGTTTGCCAAATGCGGATTGGTGCTCAAAACCCCAGGTTATGCCTCAAAACGCCTGAAACACATTTTGCCCGACTTGGGAATGGAACCTAGGGCTCCTGATATCTAGCGGAGCGCTTTGGTAACTTTTTAAAAAATAAAGAAACTAGTTTGCTATATTAGAAATTGAGTAAAGCTAAAAGAAACTACGTTTAAAATATGCAAAAATGATTCATCAATAGCAATATAACGTATTATTAGCAAAATATAAAGGCCTAGCAAAAACGTCCAGCCAATGGCGAATCCAATGTCAATGATTGTGCGCTGCGATGTGCAAAATAACCTTTACACGTCAGTTTCACGTGTGGTAGAATGAGGACATACAGAGGCATCGTATTTAGAACCATTGCCGAGGTTTAATTTTTTTTATTTCACTGTGGCGTGTTCCAAATGTTTGACCGAACGTTTCTACACGAACGGTTGAATAATAATATAAAAAAACGATAGACCGCTTACACTATCATCATCATCGGTTTTATTATTATTATTACGATTCTGTCAAGTACTGATACTGCTTAGGTAGGTTTCGTCGCAAAACTTTCATACTTCGTTAGCAAAAAAACCTTGCGCGAGATTAAAGTGTGGTTTTCTACATTGACCTTCGAGGCGGTCCGCGAACGGGGCAGAGAAACCGCGCGTCACAACGCGGCGTGTCGGAAGTTACCTTATTAAAACTTCGGACGGCACGGCCCGCCTGAGCGGAGCAGCGGCGCGCGGCGCGGCTGTGCAGCTCTACCTATCTACTGCACAATGAACTAACCTGGTTGTTCCGATAGCTCTCCTTTAAAATTGAGTTAGTATAATGTTGCTACAATGACAACATATTTAAACGAAAAACCTAGTTATAAATACAGTGGTTAGTCGGAGATGTCTAGGCCAAAATAAGTGATAATCCAATTACTTATTAAGAACCATTATTTGGCACTATTTTTAAATTATGCAAAACCTTTTGAGTGTTTATTCGAAATAAATTAAACACTAATAACTGATGATAACATATTTTTATGTTATCAGCTAGGTATCTAAGCAAGAACGCCCGCGAACGATTATTATTATTATATTACAGACAAACACGGTATCTAACTACAAGGTGCTATGTTGTAGAATGCGTAACGGCACAAAAATGTATGTAGGCCGTCGAAGGGTGAGTCATCGGTCGTCAGATGGCCACGGCGACCACAGTAAGTGACACCACACGTTATCTTACTTGCCTGGGACTACCCGCTGACCACTCGCGACACTAGATACCGAACATATCAGCGGTTGAATTGCCTGGAACTACCCGCTGACCACTCGCGACACTATGATACCGAACATATCAGCGGTTGAAATTAAGTCTTCCTAACCATCAAATTCAAATATCAACATCAATGAACTGTTAAACACAATCACATGAATCTTGAATAATTTATCAGTGCTTTCTACATACTGATACTAATAATTTACATAGTTTACGCGACCGTAGATACAGGCACACGAAAGCCGAAGAGGTGTAGTAAAAAAGAGAGACGGAAAAAGAGAGTAAATAAAGATAGATAGAAGAGAGTTAAGATAGAGAATGTACATCAAGCAAATTTCACTAACGAATATAATTTGAAACAAACTAGATAGTTTAATTAATATTAGTTTAGTGAATAATATTGGTCAGTTATTTTTTACCCGACTGCAAAGGAAGGGTATTGTTTTTCGCGCGTATCTTGTATGTAATATTCTTTATTACCTCATATCTCCAGAACCGCTGAACGGAATTACATAATTGAGGTATCGTTAGATTCGTCTTAGCTGCCCTTAGATAGGTGATGTTAAAAAAAAAACAAACATGACGGCTGTGCGACGACGCCATTGGACTTGGTGAAAAACATATATTTTTTTTAATACTACAATATGGGTACCAAATTATAGGGCTCAACACAAGGAATCCAAAAAGTATTAGTGACCACATCCTTCCTGATGGTAAGCAGCTGATGCAGTCCAAAATCATTTGTCTAACTAAAAAGACATATTAATAAAATAAAAATTTAAAAAAAAAACAAAAAAACCCGGCTCGCCTGCCTAAAAAATAATAACTAAATAGAAAATCAACTGAAAAGGCCGGAACAAGATAAAAAATCAATAATAAAGCCAGCGAAATAAATCGAAACAATATCATACATAAGTACTATACAAAATTAAAAATATCAATACGGCAGTCTTTCGAAATTTTATGCAACATCATACATAACACACAGTCGGAGGCACAAAATTTAATGATAAGTCAAATCATTCTCACTTTGTGCGTGAGACTCTCACTTATGTTTGATATTGTTTTGATTTATTTCGCTGGCTTTATGTAATTATTGAATTTTTATTTTGTACCGGCCTTTTCAGTTGATTTTCTATTTAGTTACTATTTTTTACGCAGGCGGGTTTTTGTTTTTTTTTTTTAAATTTTAAAATTGGGCTTTGATGTGTGATAAACTGATAATTAATAAATAATAAATTGAGCTTATTAAAATATCGAATAGCCTTTTGTAGGGTCACAGCTAGGGCATGCTCCCGGGAATTCCCGGTACCGATTTATTCCGGTATTTCCGTAGTAGTTTTAGTACCGGTACTGTGAATTCATTTTAAGGAAAATTCGGTACTTTCGGTACATTTGTTATAACTTAAAATTACGCCAATATTAAGCTCCGCGTTTGCAATATCGAGCGTCTAATTAGTTTATTAGTTGCTGCATAAAACTTTTATTGTATATTTTTAAGTGCTAATAAATTTATTATTATTTATTATTATTATTGTAAGTGTTTTTTTTCTCAGCTAGAAGCCGGTTTTCTCTATAGGTATTATTATTATTTTACTCTATATTTATTTTCTTTCTTAAACTAGATTTTTACAATATTTTAATATAAAAACAATAAAACATTATAAAACCTAATCCTAGAGTATCGCCAGCAGCGAGGCAGGGCCCAAGCTACCGGTGGTCCTGACCACTGTGGTATTGTCAGGAGGTTCCTCACTCTGCAGCCCTGGCTGCAGAGTGAGGAACCTCCTGACAATACGTGCCGTATCAAGGAGTACTGCCTTATTATTATTATTTTTTATATTATGTTTTTGTGTTCCTTTTAAATTTAATCGCTATTTCGCTCACTTTGTTATAAGCACTAAAGGTTTTTGATTCTTGGCTTTAGTTATAATTATAACATATAAGTAATTTGATTACATAGAGAGGCCTGAGTGTAAGTTGTAAATTACTTGATCTCGTTTCATATTATGTTTTTACGTTCTCTTTAGATTTATAAGCACTGAAGCCTGATCCCTTGCTTCAGTTATAAGTTAAAAGTATTTTCATTACTTACTGATCTTGTTTCATATTGTTTTTGTGTTCTAAGATTTTATCGTTACTTCGCTCGCTTCGTTATAAGCACTGAATGTGTCAGATACTCAGATTCCTTGCTTTAGTTATTATGATATAAGTTAAAAGTAATTTGATTACTTTTTGATCTCGTTTCATGTTATGTTTTTGTGTTCTATTAAGATTTAAGCCTTAGTTTAGTCAGATGAACAATGATCGACGAATTACCAATAATACGAACGTTATTTTTATTTTATTTTATTTACGATACATTAAAAAAAATCTCAGTACCGGAAAGTACCGAATTTCCCGGTTTTCTCGGTACGCCGCAGGTCGCAGTACCGGGAATCCCGTTTCCCCTAGTCACAACACAGGGCTCATAATGTCAGTCAAATGAGCCCACTCCCTTTAGGGGCCTTTATATCGGCTGTACACTAATGAACACAGATGACATTATGACGATAAGATAATAATAGTGCATGTCACCTCAACTACAGTAAAAATCGCAAAGTATACTTTGATCGCCAAATACTATTGTAAGGTAAGCGAAAAGAACTTGTTAAGAAATGAATATTTTTGAACTGAAGCTAAGGTTGAATATCCGTTAGACGATGTTAAACGAAAGAGGTTTCTTTCGTTTACATGAACAATGAGATTAATACTAACTGAGCAGACGTCAGTGTTTGCCCGATCGATATTTATCATTTACTACACCAATGTAGTCAAATTTAAAAACCACTTTATTAGTCGACTATACATCCGTAACGATATTGCAAACGAAAAAGAGTAGCAACTACGTCTATGAGGAAAGAGGACGGACAGCCACTATCAAACAGAGCTCCGGAAATAGTACTGCAATGGATTTTTATAAGTGAAGTGTCCTCACGTCTGTGTGCACTTGTGGCGGGGTGGGCAGGCTAGGCACGGTGGGCGCGGCGGCGGCCAGCGGCGTGGGCGCCGGCACGAAGGGCGCCGACACGGGCGACGGCGTCGTCGTCGGCGGCTGCTGCTTTTTCTTTAGCGCCTCCTGTAACATGACCACATTCAAATCACATAGTGTCCCATGTGTAATAAAATAATGAACCATGAAAGTGTGCGATGCGGCTGTTATAAATGTATTTCGGAAAGACAAAATGTACAATAATGATCCGAGATAAATATGAATGATTTAAACTACGTTTAGTTACATTTGATTTATTTTACAGTTGGCATCAAGGTTAATCCAACTTTGGTGTCTAATTTTATATATCATTTATAATGGAAAAACGCAATACACGATTATGTACACGATTTCCACAATTTTAAATTCCTTAACAAAATTAACAAAGGTAACTAAGTATTATATGATATAACAACAGGTATCAATTCATAAATTGGTTTCTGACATTCATTGGACCTTTGGGATCATAATGTCCACTTCTTTAAATGACCACTTCCCAAAAGGACCACATCCTACAATGACCATTCCCAGATCGTCCACTTCCCGTAATGACTACTTTCTCAGATTGACCATTTCCCATAACGACCACTTCCCAATATGTCCATTTCCCATGTCGACCACTTAATAAAAGCTAATAAATTTTAAGATTTGCTTAAAATAAAATAGAACATCCTCGTTTTCTGATTATTAGTCGCTTTCATTGTCCACTTCTGTTGCGTTTAGCTCACAGTAAGTTAAACAACATGACTTCATACATTCGTAATATATATTATATTCAATATAATTTTCATTTTTTACTAACGTATCACTATAATTAAAATAATCACTTGTTTCCGAACTTCTAGCCCTTCCAGCTTGTTGAACAAGTATTATACCACTTTTAAATTTTAGCTTTTCATAAGTAGCCTGAAAAGTGGACGTTTTGGGAAATGGACATATTGGGAAGTGGACGATCTGGGAAAAGGTCTTTTGGCAATTGTCATTACGGGAAGTGGACGATCTGGGAATGTTCATTGTGGGATGTGGTCCTTTTGGGAAGTGGTCATTTTAAGAAGTGGACATTATGGTCCTAAAGGTCATTGGAGTAGCTTGCTTGCTTGAGTATTTACCTAATGCTCTATCTATTGTCTCTGCCAGTGGTGGCGTTCTGTGCGAACGGGACGTTACATTATTTCCCTAAATTATGGCGATTGCCGCTTTATGTCATGCTTGTGAACGGGTGATGCCTGAGGAGGCGTATGTGCTCTCGCATCATTTTATTTTATTCATCATCATCATCATCATCAGCTCATTTGATGTCCCCACTGCTGGGGCACGAGCCTTCCCTATGGATGGATAGATAAAATGGGCCATAAACCACCACCCGGGCCAGTGCGGATTGGTGGTTGTTAACGACTGCTACTGCAACCGGGACCAACGGCTTTACGTGCCTTCCGAAGCACGGAGGAGCTCGTGATGATAAATGTTTGGTCACCCATCCGGTGACCGGCTTTTGCGAAAGTTTCTTAACCTTAGCACTCGCAGATCGGGAGCGTTAACCATTGCGCCATCGAGCTCCTCATCCTCCTCCTCTATTTTATTGGTTAAGCACAAATACTAAATAACACAAACTACAACTACTGGTTCGAATTAGAAGAGCTACAAGACAGGCGTTCAACGAAGCGAAAGCGAGGAACGACTTTAGCGACTACAAGGAGGTCTTAACACGGTACAGTAGTGCGGTACGTAAGGCAAAGAGATCTGCCTGGAGGAAACATTGTGACCAGATATAATCTGTTCCAATGAGACTATCTCTACAACAAAGACGATTCCATTAACCATGTTAAGGAAGGAAGATGGAGTACATACAGAGACAGGGAGTGAGACATTAAAGGTCATGTTCGACACTCATTTCCCTGGATCAGAAGTCATTCAAGACGATCATGATCCAATCAGCTGGAAGGAACAGTAGAGAAGAACTTCCAAATGAGACTGGAAAGGGTAGCGGATGAATGTAAAGTTAAATGGGCTCTGGGGAGTTTTCAACCGTAAACGGTTGAAAACTCCCCAGGTTGAAATGTTGTTGAACGGTTGAAATGTTGTCAGGTCCTGGCGACTTAAAAGTCACCAGGACCTGACAACATTTATCGCATTCTACTACAACAACGCGCCTCCATGCTGGGACCCCATCTCTGCGGGCTGTATAAAGCATGCATAGCTTTTGGACACATTCCCAGAACATGGGAGGCGTGTTAACGTAATCTTTATGCCCAAAACGGGAAAACCAGATTTTTAAGAACCCAAAGCCTTTAGGCCTATAATCTACAATCCTTTCTCCTGAAGACCCTGGAGAAGATAGTAGACAAATATTTCAGAGCGGGACTTCTGAAAAGATTCCCACTGCATGGACTTCAATGTACATATCAGGCGGGGAAGTCAACCGAAGAGCAGTAGCTCTTCATCATGTGGTGAGTCGAGCGGAATTTGCGCTGGAAAACAAAGAGATTTGCGCCTGCGCATTCGTAGATATTGAAGGTGCATTTGATCGCACTACCTTTGAATCCATCAAGGTTCCAGCCAAGAACCATGGTGTGCCACAACCGATCTGTAATTGGATTGAACGCATGTTAAAGGGTAGAATTATCACCTCTGAACTGCTAGGTGACAGTTTAATAGCACGAACAACCAGAGGATGCCCGCAAGGAGGGCTTCTCTCGCCTCTTCTGTGGAGCCTTGGGGTTGATTCAATTGTAGTAAGGCTGAATAAAGGACAATTTAATACGGTTGGTTATGCAGATGATCTGGACATCTCAGTCAGTGGGAAATTTCCCTCTACGGTATCGGGGTTAATGCAACGTGCCTTGGGTCTGCTAGAGGAATGGTGCAATGCCCATCACCTTTCTGTAAACTCGGAGAAAACAACAGCCATCCCCTTTACAAGAATGAGAAACACTACGGGACTGGGTAACCTAACACTCTATGGCATCCGGCTCTCTTGGTCCAAAGAAGTGAAATATAGGCTTAACGCAGGGAACTTACTTGGAAACAGCATGTGGACACAATCGTAGCCAAGGCTTACGTCTTTGGCATGTGTCGGTCTACATATGGCAAAATGTGGAAAATCAATAGGTGGATCTATACGACGATGGTAAGACCGATCCTTACATAAGGCAGCATCGTCTGGTGGCCCAGAACCAGGCTCAAGATCTGTAAGAATGCTCTCAGCAAACTTCAGAGAACAGCTTGTCTAGCAATCACTGGTGCCTTTAGAATCACTCCAACGGCAGCGCTGGAGGTCCTCACAGACCTTCCACTCCTGCACATTGTACTAGAAACAGAGGCAAAGAAAGCGTGGCCGGACTATGGGACGCATCCCTAAAATACGTACGTACGATCCCTAAAATATGGTTGAGCGAAGCGATGGCTGATTGATATGTCATGCTCGTGAACGGGTGCCGCCTGTGGAGGCTGGTCTGCTCTTGCATACTTATCTTATTTTTAGTATTATTAACTATAGTTTGACTTTGTTTTACTTAAACAATTTTTGACTTTTACTAGAGTACTGTAGTGGTACTGTATGACATTGTGGAAATTGAAACTTTTACATAATTATCTGATGTAAATTTGTTAACTTAGATAATTTTTTTTTACATGTTGTGGTTGTCTTCTATATATTTTTTGTGTTTTAGTTTCCTTATTTTAATTTAATTTGTAATGGAAAGTGTCCTGCTATGATAGGGCATTTTCCAATATTGTTGACGCTGTAAGGGAGAAAAGAGCTGGACACTTGCCGAGTTTCTTGCCGGTTCTTCTCAGTACAAGATCTCCCGCCCAGAGTAGACTTACGAACCGATGTAGTGACATTCACAAGAGCTACTTGTAGCCTAAACTGAATAAATTGTTTTGAATTTTGAATTTTGAATTTCATCTAAACCTCTGACCAGACACACAAAATGGGAACCAAGTGACATTCCGGACAGGATCATGGAAATGGGGTGCGATAAAATATCCCCGAAAAGAAATTTAAAGTTTATGTTCCAACCAGGGACGAATGGGAACGAGGGCCACCGTCTCCGGAGAAAGACAGCCTACACGGTTAAAACAGATTATTTAAAACAAGACAAATTTATTCCAGTGAAAGCAAGTTTATTAAATTCAACAAAATGATTCACTCATATATACTGAAAATAATATTTTCTCAAATATAAATTTAACATAATCTTGGTTATATTACTTTAGAATGAGTTTAGTTTTGTTTGTTTCGATTAAATATTTTATTCTCTATTCAAATTATTATTTTCTTGAATCCACATATTTACTTTCTTTAATTGAATCCTTGCCTTTGTTGACATAATAGGTGGAAGTATTATTCCAAGATTAGATGCAATTTATAATAAGTTAATAATAATTTGGAATAAGTAAATATATTCTTGGAATGAAAAATCTTTATTTAATTCTATAAATTCTTTAAATGAATGTTGTTTTTTATTAAAGAAAATGTGTTTTTCTTTTAACTACAATAACGCCTTCTCTCAATAACTGTTGTAATTTATATCAAATCAACTCTATTTCTTGTTTTAAGAAATTACAACTGTTTTCTATGAAGACGTTAATGTTTTGAAATAACATGATAAAATCTTCGGTCAAATAGAGAGATGTTGTTCATTCAAAACGTTTTATTTTTGGAAGTTTAGGATGTTCCCGCACCTTCTATTCTTTTTTACATAGCATGGCTAGGGTGACATTATCAGTATCATAGAATAAGATTCTTAAGTGACAGTGACAAAACAGTGGTTTAAGATTGCATTGCTATGGCACTGGCAAGTAATGTCATACTACCCATGGTGTATTAAAAAGACTGAAGGTGCAGGAACACCCTAAATTTCCATATAAATAAATGTGTTACTTACAAATTTGATAAAAATTGATAAAAACCTCTTTATACAAAGCTATAAAACGTTTTAAATGGAACACTTACAAATACATAGAATAATTGAAAGTCCTTATTACAAATTTACTGTTTATTTATAATTTTACTTATACTTAAATTAATTGCGTTTTGAACTTTTCATGTCATGTAATTAATAAAAAATATCTATTGATATCTCCGGGAACATTATCTGCTGGTTTTTTCAAACTTTTCAATGAACCCTTTTCTTTCTGTAGGTATGGCAATCATGTTGTCAACGTCACCAGCAATCTGTAAATATTTACGTTTATTATTCACTAGCTAATTTGATTATATTAGCACGCACTAGTTTTGCCTATCAACTCAGTAGATAATTGTAATAATGTAAAATAAAATAATACAATACACACCTTAGCAGTTTAGCACTGACAAAATATGCTATCGATAGCTTTTTGTCGAGAATTTAACTTTCTTCGTGAGCCTTCATGGTACTTGACGTCTCAACTTCCAATACATTTGTGAGGATCATTTACTGAAACAAAAAGATGATCTTCATTTATACCAAATTAAATACGGCAATATTATTAAAGAGTTGATTTTATAAAAAATAATAAACCAAAGATTTGCTAAGCTAGCTGTGAAGCGAGGCATGTGTACATGATATCCACCAATAGGATCGTTTGATTTTATGCTATGTTATGAGAATAATAAAATATACTTACAAACGTCACTTCTTTGGTCAAAGAATATTCGATTCTCCCAGGACATTGTAAAGAGTGTCATAGTCAGTCTTCGTTCTTAAAACAAAGCTCTCCATTTTTGTCCACTTCCTCCCATGGCTCTGTATTGTTTTGCAACCATAACTGCTTGATTGCTTTCTGCAAAATAGATATTTTTAATTAAAAAAATAAAGAGTATAAAAATAGATAGGCGCAGCACCAGCTACGAATCCGACTTTTCCGCAAGGGTGACGGGTTCTATTCCTGCATTGGAAAAAGGTGTCTTTTATTTAAACATGCATTTGTTTCAAGTCGGGGTGGATGTGGTGCCTTCGTTGATTCTAATTTTGATAGCACAAGCGCTTTAGCTACTTACTTTAGATCAGAGCAATGTATTTGATGTTGTCTTACATCTATATTAATTTAAAATTACATCCTTTACAATACTTTAAATGAATGAAGGACATTAATTTAAACAGTCTTTTGCATTACATAATAAAACTAGTTTAGATTACTTCCATCATTAAAAAACAGCACTAACATTGGCTTAAACCTTGGCATAGGTACAACACACACCAACAAAGGCATATAAACAGCGCATAATCTGATGGATGGATACGAACTGAAATATCAGTAAATATTTTTGTTTTAAATACTAGGTTTTGGAAAACAAATTAGGTAGGTACTTACCTATGAAAGTTTTAACAATTTCATCGGGAACTAGTCACGACTCACGATCGTAGCAGCTCCGTAAGTTCGTTCATTCTAACGTCCTTAGGTAGGTAAGGTACAAACTATCAATGTAGTAATGACTGACACACACTTTTTTTTTTTTTTTTTTTTTATACTTAGCACGGCAAATGACTCCATACCACCTGATGTTAAGTGGAAATGGAGTCCAGACACGAAGACAACTGGTGCAGCGTGAAAACAACGCAGCATCAGTCAACCTCACTCTGCCGGCCCACAAGGTGCTTCTTCACGCCTCGTTTGAAGGACCCAATATCATAGGAAGGAGGAAAAACGTGTGCTGGTAGACTATTCCATCTTTTGGAGGTGCGACAAAGAAACGAGTCACCAAATTTCTTTGTGCGCGATGGGATATGTGTGACAGTAAAGCGATGACTCCGGAGAGCAGCACGTGTACTTCTATGGAGGAAGGGAGAAGGTGGGATAAGGTCAAAGAGTTCTTCAAAGCACTCGCCGTGGTACAAGCGATAGAAAACGCTGAGTGACGCTATATCTCTACGCAATTGTAGGGGTTCGAGAGTATTAGTGACCTCTGCATTGCCGATAATGCGTACAGCGCGACGCTGCAATCTGTCTAAGGCATCGAGAAGGTACTTTGCGGAACCGTCCCAGATGTGCGAGCAATACTCCACGCAAGACCGTACCTGAGTCTTGTACAAAAGACACAACTGGTCAGGCGTAAAGAATCGCCGCACTCTGTTCAGGACACCGAGTTTTCGTGAGGCAGTTTTGATCACGGCTTCGATGTAGTCCTTTTGATTCAGATCACAGCGAATCGTCATACCGAGCATGTTGATATTGCTCTGCAGGCTTAGAGATGTGCCCTGAAGAGTTGGAAGGGGAAGGAATGGTGACTTCTTGGCCGTAAACGCACATACCTGTGTTTTCTTGGCATTAAACTCAACAAGATTATTGGAGCCCCAATTAGATATGAGGTCCAATACCCGATTGAGCTCAATGACAAGATTCACTCGTTTCTTTTCAGTTTCGACTCGCCCAGCCGCAGGGTGACCGTTATACCCATCGTGCACTGTACTATCATCTGCATAGCAATGAATATTTCCAAGTGGAAGCATATCATTGATATGCAGAAGAAACAACGTGGGTGACAGAACGGAACCCTGAGGGACACCAGCGTTCACTGACATGAGCCGCGAAGCGCATCCATCAGACAGGACACGAATTCTACGCTCGTGCAGGAAGCCAGCGACCCAGTTGCAGAACTGTGCAGGCAGACCGTATGCCGGGAGCTTGGAGAGAAGAGCTTTGTGCCAGACCCGATCAAATGCCTTGGCTATGTCGAGGCTAACAGCCACCGACTCACCACGCTTGTCAATAGCCTCAACCCAGAGATGTGCGACGTACGCTAGAAGATCACCCGTTGACCGCTTCGGCCGAAACCCGTATTGGCGATCGTGAATGATGGAGTGTTCTTCTAGGTAGTGGACAAGTTGTTTATTTAAAATGCGCTCCATTACTTTGCACAAAACTGAAGTTACGGCTATGGGGCGGTAATTCGATGGATCTGACCGATCACCTTTTTTGGGGACCGGTTGCACATTAGCCTCTCTCCAAGATTCCGGCACACAACCTGAAGAGAGCGAGAGACGGTAAAGGCGCGTTAATACGGGGGACAACACTTTACACTCGGTGAGTGCATGCGCAAAGCGCGCGCGTCGAAAAGCGGCCGGACTGAATGTAAAAGCATCATAACAATAATAAATAACTAAAGGTAAAAACTAACAGCGCATCAGTGACCAACCAAACCCAGAAAGCTCAAGACAGTGAATAACGACTCGTGGAACCAGTTCAAAGCATTTTGATCTTAACTACAGGCTAATGTTATTTCGTTCTAGTATTGTATAACTTAAGTCAAAAACATGCTTTATTATATCAAGAGACATATGTTTTATTAATTTAAGATTTCTATTGTATCAAATCGAATTGATATCCTCTAGGTTTAAATAAATATATGTTAATTGCAATAGTCTGATCTTTTTGTAATCACAAATAAGATGTTGAATTGAAATAACAGGTTAATTCGATTTAACAAAACCATTTTTTTGGATCAAGATATTGTCTTTACTTGAGGCAAAAAAATATATTCTTGCAGTCCAAAAAGCTTGAGCGAAAGCAATATTTAGTTGATGCAATAAAATTTCTATTTAGATTCAAGAAAGAGTTTTTTCAGATTGAATTAAATATTTTTATTTGATTTCAGTATAATAGTTCTGAATGCAAGTAACTTATTTCTTGGTTTTAAATAGTATTCTTTACTTTGACGAAATTTCTGGTTTTGGTTTAAAAAAATCGATCACACTTCAATCAAATAAACAAGCAACTCAAATTAAATATATTGGTTTTAAATTTAGAAAATCAAACAAGAAAATATGGGTTTTTGTTTCAAAATATTCAGATTTTTGATATGATGCAAATATGCTCAAATTGAGCTAATATTACTAAGAAAATCACATTTCTTGACCAGAGAAATCGTTTTTACCCGTGTAATCTGGTATTCCGATGTATCAAAAAAATTAAGTCGGGCACAGGGGCAGACGTTTATAATAACGACTTCAAGCATAGTCAAAGCATGAAAAATTTGCCACTGTTTACCAAGCAGAAACTTTCGCAATTCTCCTATGCGCAAAGCAGAATATAGAGTTAGCTATGAAAAAGCGCAATATATACATCCTGAGTGACAGCCAAGCCAGGCCATATGGGAATCCACGGCAACGAGATGGCGGATGTACTTGCCAGGGAGGTCTCAGAGACCCAGCTTATTGGTCTTGAGCCGTTCGTGGCACTTGCACAAAGTACCATTAACAAGGACTTAAAAGATTACATCGAAAACAGGCACGGCATCGAATGGAAAGAGCAGCCGGGTATGAAACACTCCAAATCCTTCCTAAGCGGAGGCAGGCCCGATTAACCATCGGTGCCTTGACAGGGCACTATGCCACAAAACAAATGCTTCACAGAATGCACCTTTCAACAAATAGTTTGTGTAGGGCATGTGGAGAGGAGACGGAGTCAATGCAGCACCTACTGTGTGACTGCGACTCTCTGGCTAGGAAAAGAATGGTACTCCTGGAGTCGGCCTATCCGAAACCGGAGGACTTCAGGCTCTTCGCTGGACGTTGCCAACAACGTCCTGAACGTTTAAGATAAGTATGAGAACGATAAGTTTGGACTTATGGCATCTATTTTTACAGAGGAGGAAGAGTGAAAGGATGGGGTTGCACAAAAGATCCCAATGGGTCGAAGTGTTACTGGGAGAGGGAAACCTTAGCAGGCCCCACTAAGATAAGATAAAAAAAATATATAAACATTTATAAATAGCTTGCCTACTTCTTAACTGATCTTTAGTATTTGTAAAAATATTATGATCGGATGTTAATGACGGTAGTTGTCAACATTGAATGGGCGCCTTTGGCTTTCAAAGTAAAAAGTAAATAGTGTTGAATAATTTCGGCGGGCTGGTTAGAACCACGATAGCTCAATTGGAAGAGCACCTGACCCGGTATGTCAGAAGGGTGCAGGTTCAAACCCTGCTCGTGGAAATTTTTTCAACATTTGTGTTTTTGTAATTTGTTCGCAACTAAATTTGCGTTAAAAATTATATAAACAAGATAAGATAAGATAAGATAACTACAAATAAAAAACACAAATATTAGATTTATATTACGCAGTTGGAGAGGCATATGTCCAGCAGTGGACTAGTATAATATGCTGATAATGATGATACCATAAGAAGACATTATTTCATCTCAGTACAAGGTCTTCCGCCGAAGATGTCATAGTGACATTCATAACAGCTCAATCGTAGCTTTAAAGTTGAAATAAATACAGAACTATTTCTTAATTATTATCTAAGAAAACACAGAACACGACACTCGCAGGCGGCCGGCGGCGCAATCTTGATTCATCCACATGTTGTGGCTCTGTCACAGAATAGTCTCTGTTTTTTCAACAAAGTTTAGAAACAATAGCCATTTATAGTAAGTAGTAAGTAGTAAGTAAAAAGACTATAATTGTCCCACTGCTGGGCAAAGGCCTCCATCATTGAAATCAAGTCATCGCTACAATTGATGGGTAATGGCTTAATCACCACGCTTGCCAAATGCGGGTGGCGATCACAAACCCGGGCTATGCATCGAAAAATCCGAAATACATTTTGCCCGACCTGGGACTTGAACCCGGGACCTTCGGGTATCGGGCCGAGCGCTCTGCCACTTGGCCACCGAGGCGTTGGCGAGGATTTATAGTAAAACGGTACTATAATACGCTCCTGATCAAGGCATTAAAGCGTTTATCACCTAAGGCCTTCAGGTGATAATAGTATTAAAATACTAAACTCAGCTATTCGGATTCGGTCAAGTTGACGAATAACTCCATAGGGTAGTTGATAAGCAGCGGCGTGTACGAAAGCGCGCCAGTAGTCTGTCAATCTGATGTCCACGCAGACAAAATCGCGGCAGCCAGTGTCAGTAGTAGATAATAAACAAACAATAATAAGCGTTGTTAGCCGGACGAATTTTTTGGAGCAGGTGCCAGTCCGCGTTTGTAGTCAAAATTTCATGCATAAGATTGAATGTAGGTACCTACTATTATGATTATAATATATAGTATGTCGTTAAATGTTCATGTTAAAGTTACCTTGGCTGGCACCGACTCCAAAATAACAATAGTTGTACCTATATATTTTCCTACTAAAATTATTGTCTATATAAGTCTAACGCTTATTTTTTACTTTTTAGTGCAATTTTATCAGTCTACTTTTTTGGAGTCGGTTTTTTTTTTGTTAAAATTTTTGTTTATTTCTCTCTTTTTAGTGATTCGTTTCGATCTATTTATCAAAAGCGAATATGGGTAGACCTACTAAACGTGCTGCTCGTATGAGACAGCGCCATTTAAATGAGACAAGCGACGAAAAAGAGAAACGCCTATCTAAAAGTAGGAAATCAAAAACTGAGTTCCGGTGCCTGCCCTTCTTTTGCTTCGTCCTAGTCGTTTATCGCTACCCGTAAAATACTTTTCATTGAGGAGTTCCGATGGCAATCTGTGGTCTTTTTCATCAGTTACACTTCATCAAATGATAGTTTCTGAACGCAAATGCTTGACTTACTTCTGAAAATACTAAATCGCTATAGGTATGCCTACAATATTTGAGGAGTTCCCTCAATTCCTTGAGGATTCCATCATCAGAACTGGACCAAATTAAAATGGGACCCCACGGGCAGCACCAGCTTTCAAATAAAGAAAAAATCATAAAAATCGGTTCACCCAGTCGAAGTTCTGAGGTAACAAACATAAAAAAAAATTATAGTCGAATTGATAACCTCCTTCTTTTTTTGAAGTCGGTTAAAAAGGGTATGTTTTATACATTCGGTAGTAATTTAACAGTTTCAATTACCTGTAATCAAAATTAGATTTGATGACTAAACGCGTAGTTTTAAGTTTCTTATACGTAGAACTACCTTTCACAGTTTTTACAATATGAATACCTAAGAGGGTAATGATAATATAGTATATTTAAACGTGTTCTTATTATTTCGACACACGATAAAAATGATTAAACTCAATTGCATTGCATTCGGTACCGGATGTTATAACAACGAAGTTATCAATTTATCAGTATCAGAATATGCGTCACAAAACACAGGTAGGTATTGACGTTGACTGACGTACCAGTTTATAATGTAATTAAGTGCTTCTTTCATTTGCGTCTTACTCTATGACTAATGTGACCAATATATACATATAAAGTTATTATGAAAGTTCTACGTATATGGTACCGAATTGAACACAATCACATTGTTTAAGTTGCTTTCATTTTTTAAGACTTTAAAACACCGTAATTGCTATTCAAAATTCAAAACAAACCAACAATGAAGTTACTCTTTACTAGCACAGTTCACAACGAGCGGAAGACAGTGTGACGGTCACTGATGTCTTGTACAGTTTTGACACCTTTACGACCTTCAATGACTGGCGCGGTATCACAACTCAGTACTGTTTGAATCATCATCATCATCATCATCATCATCACACACATCATCCACCACGCCGCGCCAGTGCGGGTTGGTGGTTGGTAACGACTGCTTATGCAGCCGCGACCAACGGCTTTGCGTGCCTTCCGAAGCACGAAGGAGCTCTAGGTGATAAATTTTTGGTCACCCCCATCCGATGACCGGCCTTTGCGAAAGTTACCTAACCTCAGCATTTGCAGACCGGGCGCGTTAACCAATGCGCCATCGAGCTCCTCGTCGCTGTTCAAATTAGTGGATGAAAGAGACTCGAGTCTTTTAGTCGTTTATAAATAAGACTCGCCTCTTTTTACACGACTTTGCTCTAAAATGAAGACTGTAGCTGTTAGTCTTAATAAATATGACTCAGTCGGTTAACGTATAAGACCAGTAGACTAAAACGACTTACAACGACTAAAAAGCTTAAACGAATGCAGTCCTTTACAAAAACAACCGCCTTCTCTTCGCCTGATGAAGACGGAGGACAGTCAAGGGAGTTCCCTTGACTGTCCTTGAGGAGTTCCTCAACGTTTTATAGTAGAGCTACCTTGTGTTTGGACTTAATTCATTTCTATTGATGAGAACTTTGCAACCATATGGGTTATAAGTGCCATTACAGGTCTGATGGTGGAGACCATAGACAATCGAGAGAATTCCTCAACGATTTACAGCAGTTACCTTTTGTTGGGCTTACTTCATACGGTTCAATATGCCAAAATGTTCAGCTCGTACAAAAATAATATCTAATTAAGATTGAAGTTTTACATAGGAATACCACTACCTACTAGGCTGTCGTTTCCTCATCCGAGAAGCAATCCTTGTTAGGTCTACCCATCACTAAAAGTCGTAAAATAAAATAATATTTAACAAAAAAAAAACCGACTTCAAAAAACATGAAACTAAAAAAAGTAAAAACAGCTCTGCAAGAAATAACATTGAAATCATATTATTAATTACCTTACGCATATCAATTTTAAAGAAGGTCTATTGAAGTCGGGTGGGGCGCTTTTACAATAAAAAAGCGACAACTATAAAAGTTTAAATGAAACAAAATCGTCTCCCAGCCGACCACCAACCACCCGACTTCAATAGACCTTTAAAACTGATATGACACACAGTGAAAAAAGTACAAAATGACATTGTATATTAATAAGTGAAGGTACTTTCATACTATTGTTGCCGGGAGAATATTTATTCTCCAGACGTAAGCAAAGCACTAGTTGCATCAACACACGCCTTGCGACGCTCGACTCCCCAGGCGATGAGTTGCCCGCCAGTCATTTAAGTCCTTTAAGCTGTTTAAGTACCTGTTCAGTCATTTACGTTAAAAGACTTCGACTATAAAGGCTAGTCTTATGACTAAAGGTTGGGGACTAAAAAACTGAGTCAGTCGTGAGGTGTCAAAAATAAGGAGAGCCTTTATTAAAATAAAAGCCTTAAAAGACTGAGTCTCTTTCATCACTAGTTCGAATACGCAGCGTTCTAATTGTCTAATATGCTTTTTTTATGAAAAATCATTTAATGCACACTAACAAAATATCTATATTCAATCAGGTAGTATAATAATATAACTATAACAAATCATTAAGCGACGATATCAGTTCGCAAGAAGTTTCTCTTAGCCAAAGGTGAAGAAAGGTAAGCGTCAACAAAAGGAATTATATTATTACACTAGCTTTTGTTCGTGGCTTTGCTCACGTGGACTACACGAGTAACGTGTCACGTCATTTCGACATAAGATTTTTATTTTTTATTATTATAAAGCCCTTTATACTTTATACTTTTACTAATTCTAGCGAGCTAGAATTAGTAAAAGTGTCAAACACAAAACAACGAAATCAAGATCACTCTGTATAAGTTATTTTGGTCCGTTTTGAAACCTCCTGTACAAATTGTCATCCCCTACATAAGGGATCATTTTCCAAAAAGCTTGAAACACTTTATAATTTCTTACTAGGCCAAATACCAAAATTTTAGAAATTACAGATTTCCATACAACTTTTCACCCTTATTTCACCTCTCTAGGGGAGGTTTCTCGAAAAATACTAAAACGGTCATTCTTTATTTTTGTTGAAAAATCTAAAAATTGCTTAAAATATTCATTTTGATAGTTATATAGATAGTTACTTTAAAAATAATGATTTCCCCAAAAAAACCTTTTTCCCTTTTTTACTCCTTTAAAGAAAAATAAATGAAATTCCTGAGATTAGGGTGTGATTTCCGTAAAATCCTTTCTTAGTGGTTACGTCACTCAATTAACCTACAGTCCAAATATTATCTAATTAGCTTCAGCGGTTTAGACTCGGCGATGATGAGTCAGTCGGTCAGGAAGTCATTATAATATGTATACAGGGCCCAAGAACAATATAATCTAGTAAATTAAAGAAGTAACTAGTATAGCTAGATGTTAAAAAGCAGCACACCCACTGCTTAGAATGAAAGGTGATGGATGAATGAGTGGTATGTGGAATAAAAGTGCGAGAAGAATAAAAGCGAGAACTGGAATGAATGAAAATAAGCTAAAAAAAATATATATGTATACAGGGTGTAACCGTTAAGTGTGACCAGGCGATTATTCCGTAACTATTACAGATATCAAAAAACTTTAAACTGATATAGAAAGTACATTACCTAATGTGTAAAATGATATCAATAACTTTTAGAAAATCAAATAAGAAGTTTCCAAAATTTTGACATTAAACACACCCATCCATTTAGTATGAGATTAGCAGAAAGGTTTTAGTTTCCTTATTTTAATTTAATTTGTAATGGAAAGTGTCCTGCTATGATAGAGCATTTTCCAATATTTTTGACGCTGTAAGGGAGAAAAGAGCTGGACACTTGCTGAGTTTCTTGCCGGTTCTTCTCAGTACAAGATCTCCCGCCCAGAGTAGACTTACGAACCGATGGCATAGTGACATTCACAAGAGCTACTTGTAGCCTAAACTGCATAAATGATTTTGAATTTGAATTTAAAAGGTTGTTTTAGCTTAGTACTGATATTAAAGGAAACGGTTTATTAACCTAACAAAGTAATAAAACTATCTATACTATATTTATTTCTAAGTACAAAATTTTGTATTCAAAGCAGATGTTCAGTGAAGTCCTTATTGTGCGATACAATGACAAGCTCTATTTACAGTTTCTAAATGAACTTTCCTTAACATTTGCGGAGTAATTATTATCATATCATACGTAATCATAAAATAAGATTAGGTAAAATTAGTACTAGACCACTTAAAATAAGGAAACTAAAACCTCTACTAATCTCATACTACATGTATGGGAGTGTTTAATGTCAAAATTTTGGATACTTCTCGTTTGATTTTTCAAAAGTTATTGATATCATTTTACCCATTAGGTAACATACTTTCGATATCAGTTTAAAGTTTTTTGATATCTGTAATAGTTACGGAATAATCGCCTGGTCACACTTAACGATTACACACTGTATATATAGATGATGACCAATCCTACTAATATTATAAACGCGAAACTTTGTAAGTATGGATAGATGTTTGTTACTCTTTCACGTAAAAACTACTGAATGGATTTGGATGAAATTCGGCATACAGATAGTTTATAACCTGGATTAACACATAGGATACTTTTTATCCCGATATTCCCACGGGAAGTCTTAATTTCGAGACTTGAGTCGATTTTCAAGACTAGGACTTGTTAGTCACATGAGTCCCGAGTCCTTTGAGTCTTCTAAGTCCTTTCGAGTCTTTTAAGTTCTTTGAGCTTGACTGAGTCATGAACTTGAGATGGTGTATTATAATAGGTAATACTGAGTGATTTTATATCGTCATCCATATTTATTTACACATATTTAATTACTAATCTGTTTAAAAATAAATCGTACAATAAAAAATTGTAACAATTTTATTGCATTAAACGCAAATAACCTTTCTAATCAAAAGTATCCACCTGAAGACTGACGATATGCTGAATCAAAATGCGAGTTAAAAAACGTCTTAATATAATAATAAACACACATAATACCGTCAAATAAATAAAATAAATAAATATTCCGGATTAATTTACACAGCGCCATCTAGCCCAAACTAAACAAAGCTTGTACTATGGGTCTACACAACGGATAGATTACTTTACATTTTTTTTTAAATTTATAATTACGTACCTAATCAATTTTGTTTGAGTAGATCCGTAAAAGTTGGTTTATTTCAATGTGTAGTTTTCGCGTAAACTTTAGAAAACAATAAATTTGTTTATTGCTATTTTAAATACTTCTAACTACAGCTATAGATTTAGAGGACTCAGTCATGATTTCTTTTAAAAAGACTCAGTCTTTGAGTTCTTTTTGGCAGGACTCAAGTCCTTTTACAAAAGACTCCAAATTCTGAAGGACTTGAGCTCAAGTCAAAAATAATCATAAATAGCTCAAGTCTTATTAAATAAGACTCCAAGACTCGAGTTTCTTACAACACTACGCACGCTCATCGTTAAATAATGCATTATTATTTAACGTTAATTTTCGGCTAATTTTTGTGTCATTTTTGTGTCAACACTAATTGTGTCTGTTTCCTCTGCCTTTCTTTTTCTCTTTTAGTTCTAGGCTATTTACTTCTACTACTTCTTCACAATAATACCCATACTCATTTTGTAACTTACGCATTTATCAAGGAAGGCGGATATGTCCTCAAGTAATACGACCCACGCTCGCTACTAATGTGGAGGCTTGTAAAGTTAAAGAGGCTATAAAGTTAAATAATGAATATGCCGTCACTCATACAAATAATTAGTGTATAAGAACCGGCCCTGCATGTGTCGCTGGCCAATCGTGGCTTTACTACTCCCAATTCCCACATTATTACTTCGGTTAGGATGTGTCTCGTATAGGGAAGTACATAAATTGCAATTGCGGACGTGGTCACAAATCAAGTAAGGTATGCAGGAAAATGAGTCACGCACCACTGATTGAATCTTTTAGTTTACTAGTTAGGTAGGTATGAACTAGTGACGTTTTAGGGCTGAGTTTTCAATCGTCAGTTTAGTTTATTCATTGAATAATTTTGACACAATGACAGATCTCTTTAGAAAATAACAAGCCACAATGACAATGTTATTCGTTGGACAAAACTATCTGAGGATTGAAAAATCGGGCCTAAAGCAATTTTTGTGAATTACTGAATTAGCTTCAGTGAAATCATTAGATTTTGAACAATATTTATTAAAATAACGTTTTAACGATTGACAAAGGTCCGGTAAAAATAATATTATTAATTTAATATATTTCGCTTGCAAATAGTTTCCCGTGAGCACTGACACTGAATGACGCTAAGAACAGATATGTACCATTAATTTAATGTAATGAAACAATGTAATTTACCTTGAAGCAAACTGAACAGAGGCCGTCTGTTGATGGGTTGCCGTAGAACCCACACCCGGATCGGCACAACGCTTCCATAGGATTCGATTCACGCTCCATTGTTCCACGAATAATTTTACTTTATTATACAAGTCTACAACACTTCACTTCGTAGTCAAAGTAAGATTGCACTAATAGTATATTGCACTTGATATCGAAACACAGTTCACAATGGTCACTACAATGTACTTAAACGTTTTAATTTAGACGCGATTTATCTCTGGCTTGCTAGAATCGCGGTTAGTGGCTTTCCTTGACAATGTGATCCAACTATTTCTTCTCTATGTCAGGATCGTTGAGGGATGATACCCTGTAACAAGTAACAAAAAAATAGGTCAACACTGGTGTACATCTTAATATTATTGATAAAACTCATGCACACTAAATTATATCTTTAGAAAAACGGCTCGAATTACAAATTTTCTTATTAAGAATCAACTTCAACCCTCAACAATATCTGATGTGTAGAAGTCTTCGACAACAAAAACTTATGTCTAAAACGTACGATAAAACCAAGATCCATTAAATAAGGGCAGTCATGAATAAATATGTAATTAACTTTCACTACAATACTTAAATACAAAGACAATTTTATATTAATACATTTGATGTAAAAACGCTTAGGCGATTTCTTTATTAAAACTTAAGACAAGATACCTAGCTATATACGCGTTTGCACGCGATTATTCTGATAGAAAGTGGAATCTAGGCGTGGAATACGATTTCGTTGAGGCAAAACATAATATGCATAACGACAGGTTTGCGTAACAAGAGAGAGCTATACTGCAGAAGTGGAACAGCGAATCGGGGCACCGCGCTCTACGTCTAGCCCGAACCAAGGTCGACAAGCAATAAACAAACACTAGTCAAGAAAAGCATCAGAAAATTACCAAAGAAATTCCAGAAGAAATACCATACCAGAAGTAGTTTTGGTCAACCAAAAAACTTCTAAGCAACTTGCAACTGATTTAGCACCGCGCCGAAGCTATGCTAAGTATGTAAATATTAAGGACACCCGTAACAATAATTTGTCAACCACAACAATTTAATACGACACCTCGATTTGTGAACATTCAAAAAGGCTGATCCTTACTGACGCTGGCATAAGGTCGATAATACGTAGCGCCTGCGACAATATAGACCGCAACTTAACAGTTAAGAGACCTATTACATCTCGACTGTGATTTTTGCGTAAAATGCCCATTTTCGCATTTTGTAGTAATTTTCCAGTTGTATTTAACGTGTTTATCGAAATAGGATAATAAATTCATGCTTATTATTACAAATTTCCACTCTGCGAGAAAAAGCTGAGTTGAGACGGCCGGGGCATCGCATTTTGTAGTAATTTTGCAGTTGTATTTATCGCAAAAATCAGTCAAGATGTAATAGGGCCCTTAACCTAAAAAATATTAAAAACAAATTTATTGTAACTAAATTACGAATATTGATGTTATCAATATATTTGAGTGGTTTCCATATAAATTAAGTTATTTTGTTGTAATTTCAACAGTAGTGATTTTTAATGGTGATTTCGAAAATAATTAAGATCGAGACAAAATTATACAATCGTGGATTTGAGCAAGCAAATTCAAGATAAAGACATAAATTTACCTATATCAACATTTCAGATTCGTAAGTCATACTAGGATTACCTATCACTAATCGAAGATACCACAAAATTGACGACACGGAATTCAACGTTCATAAATACAGAATCACGAATCTTTAATAATCCTAAAAAAAAAGGTTTTGAAATATCATACAAAAACCTCAGAAGATTAGTTTCAAAATTTATAAATACAGTTAAATAAATACATGACATCTTGTTTTTTTTCCTTTTAGTTCTTTTTTTGTCATGGCAGTCGTGTTTTTTAATTATTTATTTTTATTTTGTACCTTTTAGTGATAAGTTTAATTTTAATAAAAATACAATTAGAATTCTTGCAGTCATTCCACCCTTCCCTTTTTTTTACACGACTTATTATGTAGTTTTTTGGTATAAACGTTAATCCCATATTTTACAACTTTCATCCCTTGTTTTACCACCTTAAGGGTGAAATTTCCAAAAAATCTTAAACACGTGTTTTTTTATTACGGTCCAAAATGCTAAACATCAAGTTCTAGTCTCTAACTCCAATAATGACGAACCTCATATATCTTAATCGGTTCAGGCGTTGTAGTTGTTAAGGTGGAATAAAGAAACATCACATACATACATGAACCCTGAAAATATTACATATTACTTTTTTTGGCAGTCGTGTAACAAAGGCGCTTCCGCTGTCTGTACGCTTAGATCTTGTAAACTACGCAACGGATTTTAATGCAGTTTTCGGCAATAGATAAGAGTGATTCAAGAGGAAGGTTTATATTTATAATACATGCCTTCTTACCTAAAACCGAATTAGTCTGGAATCTACAATGAGGCTTAGGAAGCTTTTGTTTACGCTCTTTATCCTTCCACAAATTATAATGAAATAGAGCGTATTTACGAGGGCAGAGTGATAAGTAGTGAGCCTTGAAGCCACCTGGCAACACTAGCTCGATTTTTTAATAATTTTGTCATATGCCATCTTTTAAACGACTCCTGTAAAAATTTCAGCTAATTCCATTGAGCATTTTGTTTTGCAGCTATTTGAATAGAACAAGTCCGAGTTTTTTTGTGAAATGGAAAAAGAGCAATATCGTTCGGTGATTCGATTTCTAGTTTTGAAATGGAATACGCGTCGCGAAATCAAAGAAGAGTTGGATGCCGTTTATGGGGACGCTTCGCCTTCGTTTGCCACCATCAAGCGCTGGTTTAACGATTTCAGGAGAATACGCATCTCCGTTTTTGGTGAACCACGTCCAGGCCGCCCAAATGAGGTTACAACCGAGGAAAACCTTAACAAAATCCATGATTTAGTATTGGCAGACCGCCGTTTAAAGATTAGGGAGATTGTTGAGATGACAGTCATCTCGGATGAACGTGTAAGAAACATCCTACACGAACATTTGGGGATGAGAAAGTTGTCGGCGCGATGGGTGCCGCGTTTGCTTTTGAATTAGGCTACGAATTGCTGCCACATCCACCATATTCTCCAGATTTGGCCCCCTGCGACTTCTTCTGTTCCCAAACATGAAAAAATGGCTCGGTGGACGGAGATTCGCGTCGAATGAGGAGGTCATAACCGCCACAGAGGCCTATTTTGCCGAGTTTGAAAACTCATACTTTTTATAGGGCTTAAAAAAATTGGGGCATCGCTGGGCAAAGTGCATAGACCTAAAAGAGGATTACGTTAAAAAAATAAAAAAAAATGTTTTTATTAATAGGCTCACTACTTATCACTCTGGCCTCGTATATTCGAATATTATAAAACAAATCAAGTGTATTAAACTAAACCTCACATTCATACTGATAAAAAATATAGTAGAGTTTAATTTAATAAAGATGTTATGTCACCCTGATTGCTTAATGAATACAGCTAAACCACAGAAGCGAGATGCTAAACCCAGACATTTTGCAAATGGTGCCTATTTTTCGGAATATTATTACGTCTTTTGTACCCTTCATGTGAATTTAATTTCAAAATTCGAGTAAAATAGACAAACACACAAACTAGCTTCATATTCGCAACTCACACTCTGCTTTATTAAAATGGAGGTAAATGTCTACTTAAGTTTTTTAACTAACTAACATTTTAACGAATACTATACTACTAAATAAACTTAGGACAAAAAAATATATACAAGGTATTACGTGTATCAAAACCGTTGTTAAACAATAAACTATTTTACAAAGGGGTTTACATTTAAACGATTCATTTTATTCTGCTATTCGGGCTTTCCAAAAATCATCTGTTTCAATTGTATACTAATAATTGCAATAAAGATCGGGACCGGAGAGCGTGCAGCGGGAGGGGTCATTAGCACTGGACTTCGACTTGGGAGAGTCATCGACCGGCCAGCACGCAGGGGTGGCAGCGCCGCGTGGCCGGCGCCTGCGCTTGCCCACTTTATTGCCACTCATCATGTTAATAGCGCGATCTTATGTATTGTCTCACGCGTGACGAATAACAAAAAAAAATGCATTTTTATTGGTTTATGTTTGAGAAACAATTCGCTTAGTCGCTGTTACGTGACATAATTATAGAAATTGAAACTAATATTATTACCTACTTTACTGCATACCACTAACGAATTTTGATTAGTCAGTTATAAATTATTTTTCTTATAATATTTATGATGTTAATAATTAAATACGCCAATTCACACTGTTTTTAATTATTGTTAACTTTCACCTCATATCACACTAATCAAAGTTTTTTTTATATTGAAGAAAGAATCCATGATTGGTCTTTAACAATAAAATCATATTTTTGTTTGAAATACATGTTCCTACGTAAGGCAAATAATTGAAACGTTGAAAATATTGTAACCACCTAAGTGTGCCAAGGCGACTGTCAAATAGTAGTCTACTTGAAAACGTGATGTTCAATTATAGCATTACGGTAATAGCGATACCCAAACCCCAACGTCAGATTAACGATATACCTACCTATTTAGCAGTAGGGCCGTTTAACAAACAACACACTCGCAGGTAACCTTTACTTTAAATATTCTCACGCAACCTGTTGATGATGTTTAAGAATCCGTTTACAATTTTTAATACAAGTAGATTGCATATCTAGCAAATTTATTTAAACCATTTTCTTATATTGCTCTATTAATGTACTACATTTAATACATATTATGACAATGACAGAAGTTACTCAATCATAAATTAAATAATTTTGTTTTTAGCAAATGACCTCTTTATAAAATTTTCAAATTTTAGATAGAACAGATCTGAAATAACTACACATGATATCTTCTCCAATAGGTTAGGAGTAGGACAAGATAAGGTATGTGATATAGTGGCGAGTGTATGGGTACTGGGTACAGGCGGTGGTCGCGTATGCGCGCCGTGCCCTCCTGACCCACTTGCCGAGTGTTCGCTACGCAATTCGAGCGCGACCCGCTTCGCCGCTGCACTGACTAACACACACACAAGCGAAACAGACACATGTGCCAACCGTTGCACCCTCTGCGATACACGTGTACGATATCTCCTAACTAACAGCACTAACAAAATGTTTTTATTTATACAACGACGCGCGACGCACCTCCCACTGACACAATTCGAATCACTTCAAATAAATCTATTTTGGTTACATTGGATATAAATTTTATTTATTTCTGATCATCAGTTGATTAATTATTATACAACTACAAAACCTCAAACTGTCTTATAATAGAAAATAGAATAGGAACTGCAAAGAAACATTAATAGTAATTAACACTATATCACCAGTATTTTCTTAAAAATATATCCTCAGTGTTTATATTTGTGTCATGAACATTTTAAAATATATTGGCCGATATTTAGGTCATACTCCCACCACGGTCAAAATTTAGGTCGAGCCAGCTTAGTACTCGGAACATCAAGATTTAGATTGATTTATTATCTAATTATACTTATGTTTCAATCATGAATAGGTAGTTCATTTTTGTCCAGATTGAACAAATTAAATTGAATCACTCGATGAACAACACAACAACTGTAACAGTACGGTACAAAACAAAATCGTGCACTGCAACGAATATTCCAAAAAATTTTGCTGACTGGAAGCATTGCACGTGACGTGATACGTTGAAACTTATTTTATTATTAGTATGTCATGATATAATAATAATTTAATAATATGCCTAAACACAATAAGTGTGTCTTCACTTGACTTCGAAAGAACAACAGAGAACTATGAAGAAACAGCCAGTTCGTCGTAAGCTTCCTAGTCTCTTTATTTTTTAGAATTTAACACCCTTATGTCATCTCTTGTCTACCCTTTTTCCAGGACTTATTTCTAGACTAGCTATGCCCCGCGGTTTCACCTGCGTTCTATAAGTCATAGCGTGATGTAATATAGCCTATAGCCTTCCTCAATAAATGGACTATTCAACCCAAAAATATTTTATAAAATTAGTATAGGTTATCTAAACTGCTATGTCAAGTTTACATTAAAATTCATCTAGTATTTTTGCGTAGTACGGAATATCGTAGCGCACAACCATAAGAACCATAATCTCTTGTCCAAGAATATATACTGAGGGAATTCTCAGGGTTCTATCAGGAATCTCTCAGGGATCTCTGACAGAAAGCGTTCACGCGGTCAAGCGTTCAAGAGGTCAGTTTTGCGTTCTTTGTGTTGTATTACGTTACATAGATATACTCACACAAGCAAGAGACATTCTGACCGCGACGGTCAACCAGAACGCACGCGTTCGCACGTTCACTGCTGTTTCGGTGACCAAATTGGAAGGAAGATGGAGACCGAAACGCTAATTATGTTAGTATGTGAAAGGCGTTTTTTATACGTTGCGAATGGTAACGATTATAAAAACCGAGGAAAAGTAGCCGAAGCATGGTTGGAAATTGCCAGAGAAATAGGGAATTTATCTTTTGCTGAAATGGCTTTCCTCTTGTTATTAGTCATGTAGTTAGTATCTTGTTTAACTAAGTCATGTTTAATTTTGTCATACAGTTCATTGAAGGAATCAATTATCATCAAAGAATTATAAACTTCATCATTAACCCGTTTAGAAAAAGTCTATGAAATTCTCCATCTTGTTCTCTATCCTTATTTACTAGGGCCACCAAGTATTTTCTTTTCCGTCTTGATGCTGATAATGACCACAAAATCAATAATTCGTCTTTCGATGAAGAACTATCGTCAAAGAACATGATGATGACAGTAGTGGTACCGCGTCGGTCGACCATTCAACAGCGGGGTTCGTGAGCAGAGAACGCGAACGCGAAACGCTTGAACGCGTGACCGCTTCTCTGTCTGATAGAACCCTGATAGATCCCTTAACTAAATAGCTAGCGAATGCATTGAGATAAACAATGGACCAAATAATTTATTTGTAGCATGTAAGTTAAAACAAGATGACAGCGCTTCCGTCTTTTGTTAATTAACGCACTACCGGTTTTCATAATGACCTGACCTCTTTCATTTCAAGTGTCTAACGAAGATTAAAAATAAAATTATAATCGACTTACTAATGATCTTATAAATTAATGCGGGTTGACAGAACTGAAAGAGTGTCGTGTCTTATAAAGAAGTAAAAACATTTGTTTGGGATAGAGATGAATGGAAAAGACTACGCTGACAAGAGCAGCGTGGCCATCGATTTAGAATACCTAGATACAACGTCACCTACAAATTCACGTCGAAAAAGTGTCCCGACTCGCTTAGTTGTAAGTATACGTGTATAGTAGACAATTTAAAAACGTATAATGTGCTAAGACCATATTTATAAAAATAAATACAACTTTATTCCCCACAGATAAGGTTATATTTGTATTGCACGCATTAGGCGGTTGTGACATTACAAAATGCGATCATCGCGAAAGTCGTAAAATTTAATGACCTCCGCCTCTTGTAGGAACAGAGTAAGTGGAGTCGTGTTCAACAAAATTATTTTCATGTACGTATTGTACAATTTGTAAAATTGGTGTAATGCTAGTTGCACAATCTTTTTTATAAATTGTAGTGAAAATAAAATAAATAACTTATTATTAAAACATATATGTTTATGTACCCTGATTCATTGCAAATTAGATATAAATCATTAAACGCATAACACAAACCGCCAACATGGCCAAAATGGCAATTACATTATTTCATTCACCTAATGCGGTCACCGAACTTGTTTACTACTACATAAGCCAACGATCGTTGTTTTCACAATAATCTGTCCGCCTACGTCATTACCTATGGTCACCTTCTGTCTCCATCATCAGACCAGCTAGATGGTACCATCATATTACATTTTCCACGGACTTTATATGTTTGCAAAAAAGCTCAATCGGTTGAAGAGGATAACTGCTTAAAAAAATGAATATTTGCAAGATTTGACCCGAACAAACATACATTCATACATACAAACATACTTACATACATACATGCATTGCAATTTAATACAAAGCGTGTAAAAAATAATGTTTGACAAATATCAGTAGAAGTACATTAGGTACAATACTTATCGGTCATAAATAATTATTATTTTCGCTTTGATCTGAGTATTTATTATAGTAGCTGAAAAACATTTATTAATTTTAATTCCAAAGAAATATACCAACATACCGCCAAAAGATGTGGACTACAAAACTAACTTTTAAAAAAACTAAACAGGCGGCTCTATATATTTGGTTTTTAACTATGTTCTACTTTTATGAATCTTTCGTCCCTTTTAACACGTGAATAGCGTCACACGAGGGAAAGGGACAACCGCGTAAGCGATTTATTCAAACTATTTTAGAAAAAATAATGTTTTTACTTAGGTAGAAGGTAAATTTAGCCACAAATTCATTAGATTATGAAACTTTGAATGAATACTTAGCAAAAATACGAAACCCCATAATTTTTTAAGCTATTTGAAGTATTATTTTTGCACTTTTTCATGGAGCACTTAGGCATGTTGACTTGACGGTGATCGGCGCGCGACTACGAGTGCAATTGTGCTAGAACGCGTTTTTAGCACAATTGATTGAAGCCGCGTGTGAGGCGTTGTTGGTGTATCTAGGTATTCTAAATCGATGAGCGTGGCTCTTAAGTTGAAGAAGAAGACAGAACTGGGCGGGATAAAGAGGAAAACGGAAAGCAGGGATTGTCACAGTTCGTTCATTTGTTAAAATCTTTTTGTTTTGTTTTTATTGTCGAAATTGTCGAATTATGTACTTAAGAAATAGTTATTAATTAGTTACTGTTAATAATTTAATGAATTGATTCCTAAGAAGTTAAGACATGTTACTTATAATTATTTTTACAGTATAATAAATTGCTTTACAATAATTTTTTTTATTAATATTTTGAAATTTCACGCAACAGGTTTACTCGAATCTTATATTATCGTGAAAGAAATCGAGGCTCTTTTTATTCAACATAAAACTTTGTTTTGCAATTTGCTAGTTTAGGTATCTACCTCCGATATAATTATATTATTTCATGGCAAAACTAAAAAAACTTGTTTTCTGGATAAAGTCTAGACCTATATTAAGCAACACAAATCAAACAATGCTTAAGTGTCCTGACCGGAGTGATGAAGACTTAACATCCATAGCTAGCTATTAAATGGACAAGAGTCCATGCTTAGCTGTTAAATCACGGTTGAGATGATTTAAATCAACTTATTTAAAAGTGATTTAAAACGTGATTAAAATCAAATATTTATTTTATAAAAATCGTTGATTTAAATCAATTCTTCTTTAATGTGGGCACCAAATTAAAAAGTTCCTCAGAGCATTCTCCATTATACAGGCGGTAGAACACACACAACGAGCCGATATCACGTCTCAGGGCTAAGGGTTCCAACCGTTCTGTGAGCTTGGGATCGTTGACCAGTCGAGTGGCACGTCTCTGCAAAGATTCTAGAGGGTCAAGCTGGCATTTAGGAGCCCCGGACCGAAGGTGAGAACAGTACTCCATGTGAGGTCTAACTTGGGCTTATTACAACTGTAAAAGCTGGTTCGACGTGAAGTACCGTCTCGCTTTCCTAAGAACTCCTAATTTCTGTAATAACGATAACAGGTAGAAACTTGATAACAGGTAGATACATAATGGTACGGAACCCTTCGTGCGCAAGTCCGACTCGCACTTGGCCGGTTTTCAAATTGTAATATTGATAAGTTTAGAAGAAATGCGCAAATTTAGTTTTTAATCATTGTTTTGTATCATCCCTGTCTTTATTAATATATTTAAAGTCCAAAAGTTTCTTGTTTCTGGGTTTAACTTTATTTAGCTTTAGTAGTAATTTATTTTGATAGCTGTTGTTAAATATAATACGTAGAAAACTTGTTATTAAACAGAAATTTACATCGGATCTAACCATCAGTGTGACGTTTATTTCTATCGAGGTCAAACAATTCTTTGGCAAGAGATTCAACAAAGAATTCAATGACTAACAATAATAAATAAAATAGCGTCTACGACTGCCGGCAAATATTGTGCGTCTCTTTGTAGAAACTAAAACGTTATTTTCCAAAAATAGGTTTACCAGGGTCTAGTACACATGGCTTCCGGATAGTTTCGCAACAAGAAACTAACTTTGTCTCTAAACGACAACTACTGTACAAAGCGAATGAGTGCGAGAGGGAAGGACAATGACATTAGCAATTGAAGAAGAGCTTGCGTCACAGACGTGAACAATGACGCGGCAACAATCGAGCACGCACAGCAAGATGGCCGACGTAGCGTCAGCTGATCGCGCACACGCAGCGCAGCTGTGAGCACCGCTCGCCACATATTGCTCTCTCTTTCGTTAGCACAACTTTTCACAAAGGACGCGCAATCATTGTTTGAAACACAATGCTAGTAGACAGTGCTATTGCTACTGGTGCCTAGCCACAAGTGGCGAATAAAAGTTGGGAATTCATAAGAAATTTAATGACGACGACAATTGATAAAATTTACTCAAAGCGACAAATGAATGTGGCTTTATAAATTTTCGCAGTTAATATCACAATAAGTGGTGTATAAAAGTATATATAAGTATATACCACGACAAGGTCTTATCTGTTCTTTCAAATATGTAGGTAGGTAAGGTAGGTGGTTAATCTAAGAAAACAGAAATATTATCTTAACACAACAACAATGCGCAGTAAGATGCGAAAACAATGCTTTGTAACAATTTTAGATCATGCACGACTTAATTACTCTACCTACATTAATATTTAAATGTTCAGAACTTCAGACAAAAGAATTAGGTAGATAAAGGTTGTTGGGGTTTTAAAAACTTACATTTTCGAACCAAGTGTGATGGTTGTATTTAATAAAATAATTATGATTAAGCTGACCTCAATTCTTGAGAATGAACGATTTATTATTGATAATATAGATAATGTAGGTATCTATAAACTAACTAAAATATTTTATGAGGCATTCAAAAAACTTAGAACCAGCTGATAGCGAATACAATATACGCTCGTAGTTTTAGTAGCGATTATAAAATCATGATGAAATATTTATTAACTATTCTAATTCAACATTCGAAAGTTGCAATAATTCAGTTCCATTGAAAAAACCACATCACAATTGCACCAAGTCCTAAACACGTGAGGGGACGTTGACCTTCTGGTACCAAGGTCGTGCCGGCGGCCTTCAAACAGCCTCGTTTGTCTAGCTGGCCCACAGGCTCCTCCCGAGCGACACGTCTCGACGCAGACGCACACAAAAACATACACTTAACTACGAACGAATATTACCTTCGAGTGGTAACGCGAGTCCATGGCCACGTAGAAACTACGCTTGAAAGCGTCTCACAACTCACAGCACTAATGATATCACAGCCACATTCAGGTAAAATAGAAGTAAGGCACACGCACACTAATTCGCACTATTATCTGAACAGATAAGGTACATTAGCAGCACCTGGTATAAACTTTTAATATAGTTGATCGCGAGTGACGGCCTCGCGGCGGCGAGCTCCGGCGCGCTCGGCGTGGTGTCGGGAACTGGCAGAGCCGAGCTGAGCGAGCAGCGGTCGCGTTGCCCGCCTGCAACTATTCGCGTCATTCCGCTCCACACGCGCACGCACTCACCAATACAAACAAACCACTCGATGCTTGCGCCCTGATAAACACATGGCTGCCTCGTCGGCCAGCCATCTCGACATCACACAACAGAGCGAGCGCTGCTCCACTCATATCGCGCGCATTTACATACGCTGCCCCCCATTAACACCACTATCTTTGAACTTCTTCGAAATACCTACCTACTGTACTAGAGTACCCGCTCGATTTATTTAAATATAAAGAAGGCTACCTACCTACGAAAGCATCGATGATTCGCATTCAACTACTTTATCTTCGAAAATAAATGATTCAACAAAACCTATTGATAGCGCAATGCTATGATGACGTCACCATTGGAAACGATGCGAAACTAACTTAAATTAAGCAATTGGGTACCAGTTCTTTATGACGACATACTGGCTGGCTGGCTTTGTTCTACTAATTAACCGTAGCACAAAATATCTTATAAAAAATATTAAATAGTTAGTTTTTCAAAGTTTATGCTCATCTTAGAGTTTCTTTTATATGAAAAACATTTTATTTTTCAAGAGTCCAATGCACTCGTTCTCAGGGATGAAAGTGAAAACTAAGGTCAATATTCGGATATTGAAGGCCATTCAACTTTATTGCAAGTAAACAAGTAGGTGAGCTGTTTATTATAGAATTGGAAAATTTTACATAGATTTTTCATGTGAATATTTCTACATTATATTTATGTGGTGATTGTGGCGACGTTAACGATAAATGCAAAAGGTCACACAAATAAAGTGTAGGTAACTGGTGTAGCGTGAGATACGCAGACAAAGCCACGGGCGGCGGGAGACGTCGCTCACGCTCTCCCCCGAATTAGTCCTGGGCTGGGGCGCTGACCTCGCTGCACGGCGCGCCGCCGCCGCCGCCGCGTCATGCTGCGCGTTCCTGAATCGTGCTCCTCTCACCACCCTACTACCATCTACGCAGTAACGCACTACGCACAAAATTCTCAACACAATGAAAATCCGCAAGTCACAACTTATGAGAACAAATGAGACAATGGCTTTTGGTCAATTGAGTTCACCAGGAACAAAGAGCTATCGATACTTTGGAACAGAAACAAAACCTATTTTAATACTAAAGATCAAAATATAATACTCAATTGACCCAAACAATGACAGACAGCATCTGAAATTATGCCACTTTACTGTAAAATTAGGCAGGTCAACAATACGGCACTACGTCGCGTCCGTTCGTCGCGTGTCGTCAAAAGGTAACACCTTGTCTAAAACCTCAACCAAACTACTTGCCTAATTATATAATATAATGTACATCTTAATTTCCATATGTCTTGTTCCATATGTCTGTCTTAATACCTGTAAATAGCTAAGTAGATTTATAGAAATGTATCCATATATTGTATAAGTGCTGTTGGTGTTCTGAACAAAATAAAATAAAAATAAATAAAATAATAATAATAATACCATAGTTGCACAAAGTTACTCTTGATCTGCTACAACTGCTCCTTTGCTACAATTTTTTCTTTCTTGATTTAGTATTAGAAAAAAAGCTGCTAAATTTAATGCATAATTCTTCATGAGCACATTTCTCCTTCTTTATTCTAAAGAACTAACCTGATGTTGGAAGAGTGAATTCCGTACCAGACAAATGTCTTTCCAAGTGCGCAGGCCCTTCAGCTCACAACCATGCGACACCACGTCTGTGCAGTTGAGGTCAGCATCCACCGGCATCACAATGAATGGTAACGCTACCTGTGGACAAATCAAATTAACTTATTAGGAAATTGCTAATTCACTTGTTAATTAATTACACTTCCTAACTATCATGTTAATTCATGTCTCATGATAAGGTCACCAAAAATTATGTACCAGAGTGTCCAAGTGATGCAGTGTAAAAGTACCTACATAGTAAAAAATTTCAACAAAAGGATTCCAAAAGAAGTCATAAATGACAAAACAAACCATTGCTCAAAATCCTAATGTTGTTTATGATAAATCATGGTAAAGTTATTATAAAGCAATATCCTACTAATATTATAAACGCGACAAGTTTGTAAATATGGATGGATGTTTGTTACTCTTTCACGTAAAAACTACTAAATGGATTTGGATGAAATTCGGCATACAGATAGTTTATAACCTGGATTAACACATAGGATACTTTTTATCCCGATATTCTCACGGGAACCACGCGGGTGAAACCGCAAGCGGCCGCTAGTGTACACATAATCAACATAGTAGGAATAGTTAATATTTTTATATACTTTTGCAAAGTTAGAATAGTTATCCCAAAGGGGCTTTGGAATATGGGTAAATAAAGTGCTAAATTTTTACAAAAATAAATTGTTAAGTGTCAGACCTCTAAACTATAACTTTTTCCTTTAGACTTAATCACATAGACATTTTATTTTCTTAGTGTTATTCATTTTTAAAAAGTCTACAATAAGTTTCTACTAATATATACTAGTTTCAATAGTAACTTACCAAAAAAATCTTTTATGAAAATATCTATTTACAATGGCTAAAAGCGTTTCTACAGTTAGGAGGTATTGTCAATTCAACAACTAAATGTTGCTTCTACCTGTATCTCATTTTCAATAGGATTCTTGAAATAAAATAACTTTAACGGATCTACTCGCGTTTATTTTACACATTACTTATTTGTTGTTGTTTCATTTCAATGTGTAGTGTTCCCGTAAACTTTAGAAAACATATTAGGATGCTTGAAGCTTAACAATGCTATGTATTCCTACCAATGCACCAATAAAATAAACTAAACTTATCATTAAAAATACTGTCAAAAATCAGAGAAGTATTCCTCTTGCTTTTCTTGCTTTGAAGCAAACTATTCACACTATTATTTATTTACTCTGTGCTATTCTTTGGTAACAAATTGTAATAGGCTTTACTTTTATAAGTATAATAAAAGTTTTTTTTACTTTTTGTAAATTAATTTTGTTTACTCTGTGCAATTCTTTGATAACAAGTTGTAATAGGCTTTGCTTTTATTCCTTTTTTGTAATTTCATTTTGTTTTATTTCTAAGTCTTCTTTTTCTAGTAATGTTGTGACCAAAAAGTTCTAACAACAAATATTGTCATTTCACTTAATTGTTAATTATTTATTGCCTATTCATTACTTTTTGCAAAAGTAATATAATATCAGGAGAAATAAATCATAATAAATTTTTGTGACATTTTAATTGCTAAAATTGATGGTTGTTGTGCATTTATAAAAATGCTCATGACTGTACTTATCTTGAGATGTCTTTGTTATTTTCTGTGTGTAAAAGTGCGTGTTTTGTAATGAGTGTGCACACTGGTTCACTTATCATATTGAATAATATTATTTATTAAGAGCCATATCACAAAATTTTGCTGTTTCAAAAGGACTTTGATGCTCAAATTGTAAGATAAACAGTCAACAACTTATTCTAATAGCTTAATTGAACAAATGAAAACAGATCTAAATTTAACTACTATTTCATCAAATTTGGGTGCTAAAAATGTTAATTTGCTCTTTTTTAAGTAATAAATTAATAATAAAATGTAAGAAAGTTTTAAATTAATATTTTAGTGAAGTTAGAAAAAAGGCTTATTTTATTTTATTTCCTTTATGTTGGGTGTAAAAAACAAAACTATAATTTAGGTACTATGCTATGAGCTGCAAAGAGAAACTTCAACTTTATTAATTATTGCAAATTGACTCAGTTTTATAAAAAAACATATTGAACAGATAATGCTTTGCTAATATTATTTGCACATTGATTCAAGCTCCTTATCGGCAAGTTAGGGATAAATAGAAGCTCTGGGAGAGGCCTATGTGGCCTATGCACAGAGTGACAACATAACTCCAATATCAAAATAATTATGTACAATTACTAGGACTATGTAATCTAATTTAGTTTAAGTTATGTTATAAGATTACTTTGCTTAACTGTATGAGTGATGCGAATGTGTTTGGTTTTGTTTGTATCTCTTGAATAAAATTTACTACTACTATTTCTAATTGGTTAGTTATCTTATTTACATATAATTTTATGCAAATTTTGTTGAACTTTTTTCAAATAGTTAATCTTTCATTCATTCTTTCTAGTTAATCTTATCTGCAAATAATAATGAATTGACAGCCATTAAAAAGCAATGGTCAAGGGGCAAGAATTGATTCGAGAAAGCCCAAGACCGGACAAAATGGCGTGCATATGAGGAGGCCTACACTCAGCAGTGGGTGACTATAGGCTAAAGAAATATCAGATAAAGTTAAAACTCTTTGCATAAAGGTTTACCCTTTTTTCAAAGCTTAATTTCATTGTCTCTAGATACATCAACAATCTAAACTTAAAATATTACATCATACACACATTATTACAGTTCTGAAAGCAGTTTTTTTTATCATCATCATCATCATCATCATCAGCCTATACTAGTCCACTGCTGGACATAGGCCTCTCCAAGTGCACACCACCAAGCACGATCCACGGCTACTCTCATCCAGCTCTTGCCAGCCAACTTGCGAAAGATCATTGACCGTTTTTTTATAAATAACTAAAAAGATTAACCTTTTTACTGCCATCAACTTCTATAGAAGTTCGAGATTTTCGTGCCGTCCACGCCAGCACTTCTATAGAAGTTTTTCTTTGTACTTACTTTATTAAAATACATTTATACGTTGGCGTACAGCGGGACATCGCGTGCAGGATAGTTGGGCGGTGAAAAGGTTAAAAGGATCTGATTATATATTTTTTATAAACAAAGTTTGAACTAAGTTATTGACATTTCATATATTTTTATCTAATGCTTATAGTGTGAGAAGTGAGAAAACACTGCTTTTTACCATCTATACTAATATTATAAAGCTGAAGAGTTTGTTTGTTTGGTTGAATGCGCTAATTTCAGGAACTACTGTTTTGGATTGATAAATTATTTTTGTGTTGAATAGTCCATTTTTTGAGGAAGGCTCTATGCTTTATTACATCACACTATGACTAATAGAACGCGGGTGAAACCGCGGGGCACAGCTAGTGGTAATATAATTATAATAAAACCATAACTTACTTTAAAACATTTCTAAAGCTAAAATAATAAAAAAGTTGGGCATAGGCTAAACTCTCCAAACAATGCACTACAGGTAAACTTTTCATCTTTACAAAGTTTGGATCTGTGTCTGCAACAATTCAGAAACTAAAAATGTGGACAATGTGTCTGTCGTTTAAAATTTATCGCATATTCGTGATATTACTTACCACGTTATTTCTAATACAAACAGGAAGTAGATACTTGAAAAAAATGGTTAGGTACCTACTTACTCTTAAAAATATTATGAGAATATTCAATAAAATATAATAAATCAATCATGGGTGTAAATTTCAGCAACTACAAATGATGAAATTATGATGATAAGAACGCCTTCCAACTCCAAGGTGGTGTGGTGTCATACAAAAAATGCGTATTGAATAATGGTTTAGTACGTAGTCATAAAATAGGTAAAATCCTACATACATGTGATTTTCAACTTGCAAACATGCTTTGAAATCTTCAGTGCAACCCATTTACTTGCTAGGGTCATGTAGATCAACAGAAACAATGAAAATATTGAAGAATTTAGTAATTGGCATTCACGAAGAAAATGGCGTCATATCACTAGTCACGGAACAAGGTACAATTTGATAGTATCGAAGCACAACACTTAACCACGTTAAAACACGACAAAAAATAAGTACATGCTATTACGAATGATTCTCTTTATAAAAGTACTCACTTTGAATAAAAATTCCAAAGAAAATCATCCAAAAATTCAAAGGACTGATGACAAGGCACTCCACTCACCGTTTGCAAAACCAGACTGATGTCACGTGATCATCGTAGGGCTACCAGTAACATAAATAGACGATTAGACATTATTATTTTATTCTTCTTAGTATGGCAATCATAAAGTCGGTGGTGTGCTCAGAGAATATTTCTCTGAGGTGGTGTGGTGCTGAGGTGCTCATGATTACTTTTCTCTATGTGCTCATGCTGATTCGTGCGTGCTTACAGTATTAAACCAACGTGCGTGCCATGAAGCTCTAGATAATAGTTGAGTGGCCTATTTAATTACGTAGTTGAAGCAAAAATTTATTAAAGCTAACTATCTCACTGTTAAAATAAAAGATCTCTTTTTATAGGGTAACCCTTACTAATTCATGAAAATCAGGAACTTTGGAGGATTGAAGTGAAGGTGAAAGAGAAAGAAAGTAAACGAATATAAAAAATCTATTTCAAATAATTTAAAGTAAAATTATAAATAATTACTACAATCAGCTTGAGAAAAATAAAAAAATAAAAAATCTTTACCCTGAAGAATGCAAGTAGGTACTACTTTAATATTGATAATAACAAACAAGAAAACTAGAAACATTGTCCTAGATATACATATTTGAACTTTAAGATTATATTGATAATAAAAAAGTTGTTTTTTTACACACAAACAAAAAAACACAAACACAACAGCACACCCCTATTTTTAATTATCTCAGTGTGAGTTTTGTTTACTATCCATTCGATTATGTTTCATTCGAAACGAAAATTTTTTTATGACCTAACTTTAACTCTTCTCGTATGTCGCCAGAAGGCACTGCTTCAATGCCATACTAATTCTCGTTTTTGTAAACGTGATCTAATGCCAAAAATAACTCACACTAGGCCCTCTGGTTCCTGTCAAACTATCCAATAATTTTGGTTCTTATTCGAACACAATCGTAACTGCAGCTAGCAGCCTTTTTAATGTAAGAGTATTCCAGAGTACCGAGTGTGAGTTTTGTTAACTATCGGCGTATTCATTCGATCACGTTAATGAAAACGAAAAAAGAGAAAAATTTTAACTCTTCTCGTATGTCGCCAGGAGGCGCTGCTGCTCGCGTGTATTTGACCGTACAACAATTTCTACATATCTCAAAATAATAATACCATTTCCAACCATGTTTAGAAAAAAAATAAGGTGTCCTGCCTGAAGTAATTTTAATCATGGTCACCCTACGTCGACTACAATGGAAAACATAATCATGTAATTTTCTCTAAAACTATTGAAGTACTGGTGTTAATTAGTAAATGAGGCATTTAGCATGACTAAATAACTAAGAATCTTTGTTTAATTTATATTTTCATGGAAGATTGACGATGATTTTAGAAGTTTAGTTTGTGGTCCCTCAGTTCATCCATTGTCAAATAAATAATTGCTTATATCTTCGTCCCAATTATCTTTTTTAGTTTTTTTTTATGTATTTGTAGCTGTCACATAAGTTGTCACATTGATTTGGAATGGTCATCTTTTCGGTACATTCATGCGATTACGCAGAAAAGACGATTTTTGACATTTTAACCTCAAAATCTATGTGGACTGAGGGTCCACCGAAATTAATCCATCCTTGTTCCAGGAATCCGGTACAATGAATTTAAAGGCTAAAATAAGGTTTCATATCTCCGTCACACGTTTACTTAAATACGGCGTTATAGTTAAAAGTGGCCGTTTTTAGCTGTAACGTCTTATTTAACTAAACCATGACATGTCAGATGTTCATTAGGTGACGTAAAAATGCTTAATTACTTAATTCAAATAGTTTGCCGAGCATAATTTGATTTGCTATCTCTAATTACTAGATATGTTTTTTTTCATTGGCGGCGCTAGTGTGCGGCGTAAACGCTCTTAAACATAAATACACAATATTTCCTTCCTGTACGATGATGATGATGAATGATAATAGAAATGAGAAGTGAGAAATGATATACCCCCCAACCCCTCGAGTATCTCAGTAAAGATGTGAGGCTTTACTAAGACCTCGGGCGGACTGCTTGAGAAAGAACAATGGCAAAAAATTGTCTGACTTTTTGAAAGCGCCTATCAATGTTATTTACACCAAACGAATTTATTGTTTTTCGCACGTCTTTACAAATATCTAGACATTCCCTTGAAAACCGGCGTTAAATCGAATTTTTTATAAGAATATCAAAGATGTGTTTTTTCTTAATCCATCAGCCATGTTGAAAATCGGGATGTGAATACAATTATTTTTTATCGACTTTAATATTCAATTGAACGTTATTGATCAATTGAAAGTCGATTTCCACCCTCGAAACAGTAAGTAAGTTTCTTGTTCCCACCATATTAATGGTGATTGGTGTCTGAAGAAACCGCTTTAAGAGCGTTTACGCCGCACACTAGCGCCGCCAATGAAAAAAAATACATATCTAGTAATTAGAGATGGAAAACTTATACTTTTTATTTTCAAGTGCTAATTGCTGCACTGAAGCTAAATTAAATATTTATAAAATTTTACAAATACAGTGAAAAAATTAAACGCCTACCCGACCCAGCCAGGAATCGAACCTGGGTCTTCCGCAATCCGGGCGGCTGCACTGACCGCTATGCTACCGGAAAGGCTGACGTAGACGCTGAATTTTGTCACTGCTTTTGTAATTTTTTAAGAGTGCTAATAGCGGCACAGCGCGCCATCTATCCAACGGTCATTGCAACCGTTGGCTATGCAGATTCATCTTTGCAGATAAAATACTACAAATTTGATAACACTACGCTATAGTAAACTTATACTTTTTATTTTCAAGTGTGTGAGTTTTTATTCAGCGTCTACGTCAGCCTTCCCGGTAGCATAGCGGTCAGTGCAGCCGCCCGGATTGCGGAAGACCCAGGTTCGATTCCTGGCTGGGTCGGGTAGGCGTTTAAATTTTTCACTGTATTTGTAAAATTTTATAAATATTTAATTTAGCTTCAGTGCAGCAAATAGCACTTGAAAATAAAAAGTATAAGTTTACTATAGCGTTGTGTTATCAAATTTGTAGTATTTCATCTGCAAAGATGAATCTGCATAGCCAACGGTTGCAATGACCGTTGGATAGATGGCGCGCTGTGCCGCTATTGGCACTCTTAAAAAATTACAAAAGCAGTGACAAAATTCAGCGTCTACGTCAGCCTTCCCGGTAGCATAGCGGTCAGTGCAGCCGCCCGGATTGCGGAAGACCCAGGTTCGATTCCTGGCTGGGTCGGGTAGGCGTTTAATTTTTTCACTGTATTTGTAAAATTTTATAAATATTTAGAGATAGAAAATCAAATTATGCTCAACAAACTATCTGAATGAAGTAATTTATCATTTTTACGTCACCTAATGAACACCTCACATATTATGGTTTAGTTAAATATGGTGTTATAGTTAAAAGTGGCCGTAACGTCTTATTTAAATAAACCATAACATGTGAGGTGTTCATTAGGTGATGTAAAAATGCTAAATTACTTCATTCAAATAGTTTGTTGAGCATAATACATGTGAGGTGTTCATTAGGTGACGTAAAAATGCTAAATTACTTCATTCAAATAGTTTGTTGAGCATAATTTGATATTCTATCTCTAATTACTAGATATTAATTTTTTTTTATTAGTGGCGCTAGTGTGCGGCGTAAACGCTCTTAATGCCATTCAAGCATCTACCGTATTTGTATTGAGTTAAAATAACCAATTACTGTAATGTATCGATACTGTAAGTATCGAATCAAGTTGTAGTGAAGTCCTGCCCTATCTACCTATCACTTTGACAGATAACAAACGGACAGATTGCTCCAATGATTGCTCCAATGATTGCTCCGCACTCTTTCTCAGTTGGTTGTTTTGTGTTTTTCGGTTTTGTTAATATTATTCTTTACCGCTATGCGACACATAATATAAACCATTTTAATTTTTACAACAAGTCCACAATTGCATGCCGCGGCATCTTAAAATTGCGACAGCACTTAGACTTTCGTATATACAAGTTTCTATATGACTTAAACTTTAGACTAAGTTGCTTTTGACACTGAACTGAAACTGACAAATTCGTATCAGTGTGCCTTGTTGGATGTCATAATGAAGAAAAAAAAACTAACCTAGCCTAACCAAAAATCAAACCCCAATATCTTTTTTTTCCGGCTTCCTCAGATGAAAATAACTTTACATACAAAATCTACAAGTAACGCTGAATCTTAAGACATATTTTTTGTTAATGTGCGCTCATATTTTATATCAGACAATTTTTAGTATGAATATTTACCATTGTTCTTTGAAAAATGACGTTACACTGTTTTGTTTCATTTGCCAACACTCATGCGCACTTACGAACACTTAACGGTTAATAATCCACCATTATTTCATATTAATATTCGATATAACATAATTTTTTTAAAATAAAACAAAACCGCAGGCATGACTCTTCACTTTCCCGCCAAGAAGTCCTTACTTCCTTTATTTGATTGATGGCTTCGTGCGATTAGCACATTTAGCCAGTGTCAAAGTAATTTTTCTTACAAGTAAGTAATACTCAAATAAACAATATTTCCTTCCTGATGATATTGACAACTACGTTATGTTGTCTTTGCATAGTGACAAAAAATATTAAATCAATTAAAACCACAAAACTATAAAAAATAACAATTTAAATGCACGTAAGTGTATCCGGGAGACAGCGAGACGTAGACGCAGTGCGGGAGGCAGAGGTCTACTGATTTACCAATCGCGTGGCTTCACGCGCTCGATGCCATAACCGCACCGCCGCCGCGCCGCCGGCGCCGCCGCCGTTGCGCCCCGCAACCTACCACCAAAGAAACCTAAACTTCGCTTCGCGCATTGAAGGTCAAAAACTCAAGAAGTTTGCCGGCAACTGTAATTAAATAATTAACGAGAAACATCGCACAATAACAAACGCCAACCGGTGCGAGTTAATTTTTTTTCCGAATGCCGCGAACGCGCCAGGCAGTTTTACAGTGTTGTACTCAAAGCATGCAAAACTTAGATATTATTATATTTTCTCTCTGTGCCCTATCTTATAAGTGTCCTTTTAAGATAGGGCACTTTCCAATATTTTTTGACGCTGTAAGGGAGAAAAGAGCTGGACAGTTGCTGAGTTTCTTGCCGGTTCTTCTCAGTACAAGATCTCCCGCCCAGAGTAGACTTACGAACCGATGGCATAATGACGTTCATAAGAACTATTTGTAGCCTAAACTGAATAAATGATTTTGAATTTTGAATTTTGAATTTTAAATTGAAAATTATAAATTAAAATTATTGTTTTTTTTTATTATTATTACTGTTGATTATAGTAGTGACGATATGTTAATGATGGTGGTGAGGATATGATATATATATTTTTATATTTTTTTATTTTTTTTATATGTTTGTCTTTTTTTTCAGAGATCCTTCGGGGGAGGCCTTTGTACAGCAGTGGACGTCTTTTGGCTGAGATGATAATGATGACGATGAATAACAATATGTCCATGATATGTATGATTAAAAAATCGGATGTGAAAATAAAATCGATTAAAAAAAAACGATTATGTTCGATTTGTAAATCAATTAATTTAATCGTTATTTTATAAAAAAATAATCTATTATTTTTCCTATAATCGATTTATTTTTACATCCCTAAAAAAAGAAGAGGATATGACTTCTTGGCGGGAAACTGAGCTATAGGTACTCGAGGGCTTGGGTGGGGGGCATATATAATACGGGGAGTATATAATTTCTCACTTCCCATTTCTATTATCATTCATCATCATCATACAAGAAGGAAATATTGTTTATTTATGTGTTTCTTGTAAGAAAATGTAATAATAATCATCATCATCCATCACTTGTAAAAAAAAATACTTTGACACTGGATAAATGTGCTAATCGCACAAAGCCATCTATTAAAGAAAAAAAAGGAGAGGATAGTTTTGTGGTCTCTCTCTCTCTCCTTATTTTGTGGCGCTGTCAGTCTCTGAATAAGGACCATAGAGAAAAGTAATACTAGGGGAATAGAGAGCCATTTCACGGATAATTTTTGCCAATCTGTTTGAACCTAGTGGCCTCTGGTGGTGTTGTTCCGAAACTTTTGACTTATATACATAATGCATTCTATATATTGGTATAAGCCTTTTCAAATTTTAAGCATGCAAAACCTTTGAATCAGAGTGATTTAATTCCATAAATTTAGTGCAAGATTGAATAATTGCACTAAATTTATGAAATTAAATCACTCTGATTCAAAGGTTTTGCATGCATCTGCCAGTTTGGGAACTTTGTAAAAATAAAACAACATCATTTATTTTCTATTTTTATTATGTTTATGTTTATCGTAATACAATTGAGCTTTCGTTTTACAGTCATCATCCCCATCATATTTTAATTTACCGCACAAAATTCGGTTTACAGAACGACACCAGCTGTATAAAATAACATTAATAGTTATGTCTTCAAAGTAATCTTTTAATATTTTTTGATGTTTTTGACAATTAAAAATATTATAATTTACAAAAATTTCATTTAACATCTTTATGTGTTTCTTTACATTTTTCACATTTATTTCTTTTTTTAATACACTTACAGTTACAGTTTGTATTTCACTAAAACAATGTTTCAACTCTTCGGAGGGATAGCACAGCCATTTTTTACCATTAACATATTCTTTTGCTTTTATATACGCATTTGACGGTAAATCGTAAGTCGATATTAAATTAGTTTTGCATTGTAGGCATCCTTTTATAATTTTTTTGCAGCATTTTCTAAGGACCCACCCACAAACATAAGACTCGGGATCATTGCTTTCGTTTTTTTCGCTACATTGCAAAAGTTCTTCACTTATTATAATTTCTTTAGTGGTATCTTGACTACTCTCCTTATTTTTTCTTGACAAAAAGAAGTCAACGGATTGGAGAAATGTGCTCATATCATCTTCACAGCTGGCTTTGATAGAGTGCGATGTGCAAAAATTATTTAATAAAAGAGCTTTGAAGGCTCCTTCAAACCCAACTGTATTAGGAGCCACATTTCTCACACCAAGACTTCTAATGTTCCCAAAAAAGTTTTCAAGTGGGTCCTGATTGAAATTTCTACAAAACATTATGTCAAATTTGTATTTCCTGTTTAATATTTTCCATAAAGCTTGCATTCCCTCCAAAGTTTTTATAAAGTTTTTTATAGAAGGAACAACTTTTTCTGTAAAACGAATTTCATTGCCTTCTTTTTTCTTATGAATAAACTTCATACTTTGCAAAAATAATATAGAATCTTGCCACAGTTTATGATGGGGAGAATTAATTTTGACACCTGCCCTATAAAATTTTCCATTTATTGGTTGGAATGTACTGCAGTTCAAGCTATCAAAAAGTTTGTCTATAAATAACACAAATGGTGTAATTTCTAAACACTCTGGGTCTAGTTTACCGCCGTCGATCAGATGCTTTGCAGCAATTGCGACGCTTCGACTGAATACTTGGGTAGCTGTTTTTACCCTCATTTTGTTTATTTTTTGAGGGTTTATATGATCTTCTGTCAATTTTTGTAAAATTTTTAATTCTCCATATGCTTTGTCTGCTTCATAGAGTTTTTGAAAATACTCCCATTTGACCGTTTTCTCCTTGCCATCTTCAGAATCAATGTATTTAATATCTTTAGTGATCAAATTGTTACGAATGCCTTTTAATAGGTGCGGCACATCATATAAAGGTATTATTTTTTTATTACCAATAATAATGACATTATTTTTCCAATCCTGCCCCCTCTTTAAATATATTTCTTTGGAATCTTTAACTAGGCTTTCTATTGCACTAACATTGACAGCACTTTGGTCACAAACAGTGGCTACAATTTTTAAGCCACTAGATAGAAGATATTGTATAACTTCCTTTATACTGTTTTTTAAATCTAGTTTATTCAAGCAGTTCGTAAAATAATACGCGACAGGCTGCTTAAATTTTTTTTTTACTCCTCTTATCATAAAAGTTAGAACATGATCAGCAATATTATTTTTACCGATTGTTGTAAATCCTTTTAATTCGTCTTGAGCTGCATTATAGTGCAATTGCGGATTTATAGACATTTCGTCAAAAACTAAAGTGCAGAGGCAGTCATCCTCGTTCATTTGCTCAGCAGTGTGCTTTAATTTTTCAAAAATTATTTTGTTAATTCCAGGTGATATTTTTATTTTTCCAAGAAGATTTTTCAATGATTTTGAAGATGGCAAAGTAAAACATTTTGATAGAAGTGTATAACACTTTGGACTTCTTTTAAACAAAGAAAGCGACAAAATTTTTTCTTCATTTGTGAAGCGACGACCTTTTGCTTTCTTCATAGTTTCTCGGTATTGTATATCTGTGAATAGTTTTGCAGGTAAACTCATTTTGCCTGTGATTTTTTGTAAGGCTTTGTTGTCGGATATCTTTAAAGCACTTGCTAATTTAGTTTTAAAATTTTTGCTTCGGTTTCTCAACCTGCATATTTCGCTCTTTAGCATTCTTATTTCTTTCTGCATTCCTTTATAATAGGCTAAGCCTTGCAGTTGCCTCCTTGTATCTGCAAAAAAATGATATTACTTTAGTATTTAGTATAGTATTAAAAATTGCATGACACTTTGAAATAACTTTAACCATTGCGACACTCTGGTCGCAAATATTTGCGTGCCCTTATGCAAAGTATGACAATTGAAAATAGTTATTTCTGATAATTGACTAGATCTGTGGAGGACCTTGTACAAAAAAAAATTAAATATAAAATGTTTTCTACACGGGCTATTGCCCGAGGCCCCTGCAAGAGACCTCCACTGCTTCGAAATTTTTATCAATAGCTAGCTGTCGCCCGCGGTGTTTCCCGCGTGGTTTACGTTGGAATACCGGGATAAAAAAGATCCTATGTCCACCCTGAAGGTCTATTCTAAATATAGGGGAAAGAATTTTTAATCTCGTATGAGTAGTTTCGGATTTTTACTTCATTATAATATTAGTATAGATAAATGATATTATGGAATTCAAGAGTTTTACATTTATTAATTTGTAAGTACTATAATTATTCAAATAACAATTTAACCATTAAGGTGAACCCAAAGGTACCTGTAGTTTGTGGTGTCTTCGATGTAATAAGTTGATCTGGTTTGCTGCAATATATATGATCTCTGTTGACAGCAATCATCATATCAGCAATAGCATCTGAAAAGCAAAACAGCATAACTTAAATAAAGTAACAAAATCCTAATACAATATATTATGAACAACTCTGTTTGTTTATTTTCCTATAACTTAACCCATTGTCAACCAATCAACCATCCAGCGCCTCGTTGGCCGAGTGGCAAAGCGCTTGGTACCCGAAGATCCTGGGCTCAATTCTCAGGCCGGGCAAAGTGTGTTTCGGATTACCCGGGTTTGTGACCACCAACCCGCATTTGACAAGCGTGGTAATTAAGCCAATAACCCATCAATTGTAACGATGACTTGATTTCAATGATAGAGGCCTATGCCCAGCAGTGGGACAGAAGATATACTTACTTTACTTAACCCATTGTGAGATAAATCTTACAGAAAGTTTGTGATAAAAAACGCATGCTTCTTTCTAATTTTTTGTGGGATGTATATAAATTCTGTTAGCAGCAAGACGTAAGTAAGTAAATTACTAAATTATAAATTAATAATTACCTTTAGTTTGTGGTGTCATTGTTTTATTCGATGGGTCTGTTAGTCCACATTCATCAGCTTTGTTGATGTTGATCAACATATTATCTGAAACAATTTTCATGACAAGTTATTTAAAAGTATAGTCCAATATTTGTCATTGTCAGGGATTCAGAATTGTAAGCTGTGACATTACATACAGCTTGTATAATTGTTGGTGTAAAGTTATACTCATTAAATATTACATTAATATAAAATTGCATAACATACATACATTATTATCATACATCTATGGGAATCTATATTCAACACTTAATTTAAAAATAATTGATTTAGATGTATAACTACAAAAATAATTGATAAGCATGAAATAATGTTATTTATGATGTGAAAATTAACTAAAGATATCTCATTCAAATATACTAAATAACAAATATTTTGAAAGTTGTTATTTTTGTCAAATCAAATCCTGATTTTTTTGTGTGTATGACGTGACAACAGTCGCCTTTGTATGCTTCGGGCAAAAACAGCTTTAATGAGCAAAAGCATATTTTGTATGGCCCCTAGAATTTACAACAAATTACCTGTGAAGCTTATAGAACTAAATTTTAATCAATTTCAAAACAAAATTAAAAAATTACTTTGCGAAAAATGTTATTACACCATATCTGATTTTTTAAATGATAATAATTTGTGAAATTGTATAATTTTATTGTTATTATATCTTTGAATTTTTATTTTATGCAAGTAATTATTATTGACATCTGTGATATTTAAAATTAATTCAATATTGTTTGTAGTTATAATTTTAATTTTGATTTTATTATTAAGCATGGATTTATATTTTAATTTGTCTTAATTTGTACACCGTTTATGGTATGGCATGTTGAACCAAAAATAATTTATAATATCTTTTTATACATGTGTGCAAGCAAATAAAGTATCTTTATCTTTATCTTTAACGAAATTCCATCTTTACAAAAATAAAACTATTTTACCTGACAAATGCACCAATGAAGTAGAAGGTAAACTTTGGAAACTTCTATTCAGCTCTAATGTGACAATAGATGATTCTGAAATGAACAGTAATACTTATAAATAAAAACCATACATACTTGACTAATTGAATTTTAAATATTTACCTATGTTTGAATTATAAAGTAATTAAACAATTTTGAACAATTTTGAATTATTGAGGAGCTTGATGGCGCAGTGGTTAACGCGCCCGGTCTGCGAGCGCTGAGGTTAAGCAACTTTCGCAAAGGCCGGTCATCGGATAGGTGACCAAAAATTTATCATCTCGAGCTCCTCAGTGTTTCGGAAGGCACGTAAAGCCGTTGGTCCCGGTTGCATTAGCAGTTGTTAACAACCACCAACCCGCACTGGGCTCCTGTGGTGGTTTATGGCCTGTTCTCCCTATCCATCCATAGGGAAGGCTCGTGCCCCAGCAGTGGAGACATAAAAATGAGCCGATGATGATGATGAAACAATTTTAAACAGAAAACTTCTAAAGCAGTTAAAATACAGGTACTAACAATTCATGTTTTTAAAATTTATACATTTTTATATAAAATTTACTTACTTGGTATATGCAATGTAGGTACTGCTAATACACTTAAACGGTTGTTGCGATTTTTTACATTTTCAGCAAAATGTTTATCACAAATATTCCTGTTTTTATAAATAACGTCATCTCTTATGCCTATAAGGCATTGACCTGCCAACTCAACCCATGCTCTGAACTGCTCTGGATATTTTGATGGATTTGGAAATTTGTGAATAGTGACACCTGAAAAAAAAAATCATTCTGACTTACATAATACAGATGTGAAATAAGTTAATGGTGGTTCTTAGAGAAACATGAAAAAAGATATAAAATCTGTGAGTAGTCCTCTTCTACAAAAATATAATTGAAAAGTATTGAGTGAAGATAGTATAGTTATTTAATTAATTATCTTATTATGGCTTCGCGTTTAGCATTGGCGTGCACTTGGAGAGGTCTATGTCCAGCAGTGGACGTGTGTAGGCTGATGATGATGATGATGTTTAGCATTTAGCAAATTTCAAGTATTTTTTATTAGTTGTAAGGGTACAATAATGTACGGTAGATAGAAATTAAAATGTAGTCTCACAACACGTGTTAAGGAAGAATTCGGGTGAAACTCCGCTATTTTAGTTACCTGTTGTTTCACAACCAAATACACAGCGATGAGAAGACGGCATGGTAAGAACAATTAACAATAATGTCCACTTAATAACAACACTTAACTAATAACGTCCAATTCCGTAAAACTTAACTAATAGTGTACAAATATCACAATAACAAAAAGCCGGCCGGCGTTAGTCTAGCGGAGAAAGATCACCTCGACGCTAGAACAATGCAGTCTCAAGTTTGGTGTTTCGTAGATGATGAAATTCTTCGTGAAATTCCGGAGGAGCATGCACTCAACTCAACGTACCTAATTGCAGCGAAGAACGACAAATAATGTAAATGCGCACGAGCAAGCAACAAGCGGCCATATGCAATGAAAATTGACAAACAATGACATGATGACATGACCCAAGTATCGATGAAAATCGAGTTATCGAGTACTAAACATAAGTTTAGAATAAATAAAGAATTAAATGGTTAAATAATATTACGTAAATTTTAAAAGTTAAATATGTTTATAAATTGTACTAAGCAACAAGTTTTAAATTCTAATTATTAAGTTTAGCAAAAATTTACTTTAATCGATTATTAACCTTTGCTGCTATTGGAGTAAGCGCCATCTAGCGAGAGCCTTCAAAAATATTTTTACGAAATAATAAGGAAAAACAGTAAAAGATGTCGCCACTCGAATAATGTCATTGCTTCGACTATTGGACTTTCCTACCCCTGATAAGGACTGTCATGTCAGTGTGTTAGTTAGTGTACGAATCTAAATAACCTACAAATATCCATATTATATACATAGATGGGTTTTGGATTAATAAATCAAAATAAGATACATAAATCATAATCGAAAATTTTACTAGAAATATGCCTACGATATCCGTTAAGCGAGATGTATTATTTGCCGCACTTGGTAGCAAATACAGTACGTATTATTATTATGTACCTACTTTTTCTTACAACTTTTTGATATTATTAATTGTTTTAAATGAATCGAATAAATTTTTTTTAATCAAAGATTGTGTAATGTATCAGTGTATGTGTAGTTCAAAAGGCTAACCATTTAGTAAAAAATAACAAAAGATACGAATAATGATAAAGTTCATCATATAACTATCATTATCTCAGCCAAAAGACACCCATTGCTGGAAATAGGCTTCCCTCAAGGAGGATGACAAAGTAGTTTTTGTTTTGGAGAGAGCTTGCTGATTGCCTCAGTCTGCATTTTCAGCGTCTCTGGCCTCTAAGCGCTGTCCACACATTCCGGGTTAGGGCCATCCGTGTTCCGAGACGTCATGTCATCACGATGCCATCCGTCTCCTACACACATATCAGGGAAATTGGTGTCAGTGTTTTCTGTTTTGGTGGCTTATATGCATACAAACCAATATCCTTGTTTAACACAGAAAAATTGGCAATGATTGCAATAGTTCTATCAACCTTTCTGTGTCTATGTTGCATTTGCAAAAAATGTTGTTAAGTCCATGTAGATAAAAATGGGATAGCACTGTGACTGCGGGCGTCTGTGCGTCCGAGTTTGCTGCGGAACACTGACGATCCGGATCCTCCTGACACGGAGATGTGTGAACAAGTTCGCACAATCGTACGTGACCAATTTTTTTCTCCATCCCTGCCGTATTCCGGCAGTCAGTCCATTAAGTTGGGTGATGCTAATAATAATTACGCTCTAAGCACATCAAACATGTTAAACCACAACATATTTCTATTATTGTATTCAAGATGACTAGTGTGTCAGTTGATTTGCTGTTATGATGGTGATTGATTCATCATCATCATCATCATCTCAGCCAAAAGACGTCCACTGCTGGACAAAGGCGATTGATTAATAAGATTTAATTACATTTCATAATAGTCATAATGAGAGAGAGAAATAAGAATCTAATCAGAAGCAGCAAGAGTAGTAGTAAATGTTATCATTACACAAATCAAAGACAAATTAAATTGATATTATTTTTAATCACTTTTCTAGCTGATGACGAATTTCAAGATCTTTGTTTTGGATTTGGCTTGGAATTAGATGAAGTAGTAAGTACTATAAAAAAAATTGCATATTTATTATTTTATCTATGATACTAACACTATAGTAGGTATTACATTTCATATTCTGGATTGATTGTTACTGATAATTTTGTCATTCTTTTATTTTATTTTGTTTTGTATTTGGTATCCAACAGACAACTGAAAAACAAATGTTAATGAAGGAGCAAGGCAACCATGCAGGCACTGGTGTTTCTGAAGATATTCTATATCGCATAGACATACCTGCAAATCGGTATGATTTGCTATGCCTTGAGGGCTTAGTTAATGGAATACTTGTGTTCCAAGGAAGGTATGTTTAATTTTATTTTTTTCATTTTACTTTATGTAGTCATTGAAATATAATGGTATTTCTTTGTTTACTTTAATTGGTAATCATTATGACAAATCACTTACACTCATTAAGAACGTATAGGTATTGAAATGAAACAACTTTTACGGATCTACTCGCGTTTGTTTTATTTTATTTTATTATTATGTTTATCCTGACGTTTCAAACCCTTTGCAGGGTCTATTTACCACCAGGCTGGGATCCCATCATACAAAATATGAAATCCCATCCCCAACACCATACTGCCAGACCAAAAAATACTGTAAGCTCTTTCTGTGTAAAACGGAATGCACATGATTAAAGTTAAATGAGGGTATACAAGCTTCTGCTGAACAAAGGCCTTTGTCCAGCAGTGGACGTCTTTTGGCTTTTTTCGTCTTTTGATGATACAAGCTACTAACTAATTATGAAACAACCAACACCTCAGTCTCACTGTGACCACGGACCCTGCAAAGGGTTCGATACGTCAGGATAAACATAAATTAAAACTAATGTATAAAATAAGCACGAGTAGATTCATAAAAGTTGTTTCATTTCAATGTGTAGTTTGCATAAACTTAAGAAAACAAGTAACATATAGGTATTTAAAAAAATCCTATAAAATTATTAAACATATTCTTGATCATCCCAAACACATTGGTTCCAGAAAAGCCCCGCCTCAATACAAATTAAGGAAATATGAAGACTGTCATGCATTGCATGTGACACCAGCAACTGCACAAATTAGGCCATATGCAGTGGCAGCGGTTCTTAGGGGCATTTCATTCACCAAAGAATCTTATGATAGCTTCATTGATCTGCAGGTACTGTGATATTGATCCTTGACTAATCTAAAGTGGGAATGATTCTTATGAATCATTCTCACATAAATTCATGCACTTTACAAAATCTTTAAGATGACTTATAAGTCAAATTTTCGATGGACAGGAACTGTTTGTTTTGTTTGTCAGCATGCTACTAAAAAAGGTACTTTATCTACATTGCATAGTACAAAAAGTGATACAAGCAAGTTGCATTTTGAGGCTTGTTTTAGCACTTTACTATGAATCTTCAACCACTAAGGAGTTGCTTATTTGATTTCTAACAAGAATACTACTAACTGTTGCAATAGTAGAAAAACTGAGTTAAATTTTGGTAACTAGCCAGGCGGATTTAAAAAAGGACTAGTGAGTAAATTACATTACCCTGTATCTTACCCCTGCTGAGAATCGAAAAAGACTGATTATTATTATTATTATTATAGGTAATTCAGGCAGGCAGTTGGAACAACTGATAGTTGCCTGTATCCAATGTTAACTAAAATGATTTGTTTCTTATTTCATTTTGTTGTAGTATAGGTCTAGTCTATTCTTAAACTGGTTGACACTTTGTGCTGTTATAATTTCTTTGGGCAGTTTATTCCAGGCATCAACCACTCTGTTGCTCAAAAAGTGCTTATGTGGGTTGTTTGGGAAATTATTTTAGTGAGTTTACGACTGTGTCCTCTCAAATGCGGATTTTTTTGTTGGTCAAAATCCCTTCAAATCTCTGTATGTCATAGTGACCAGTAAGGATTTTAAAGGTTTCTATCATATCTCCCCGTTCTCTTCTGTCCTTTAGGCTGGTAATTTTTAGGAACTTTAACCTTTCCTCATACTGCATGTTCTTAAGTTGTCTTGGAATTTTTGTAACCTTCGCTGCACATTCTCAAGCAAGTCAATGTCTTTAACAAAATAGGGGTTCCATATTTGGAAGGCATATTCTAGGTTAGGCCTTATGAAAGCTTTGTAGATTATTGTGACCATCTCAGGTGTCAGTATACCAAAAGCTTTTCTAATAAGGTAGACAACACTTTGCTTTTTTAGTGATAGTGTTAATGTGACTAGCCCATTTCAGATCTTCAGTAATAATGACACCCAAATCTGTCTGTGCCTTTACACCTTTCAGCAAATCGGTACCCAGTCTGTAGGTTTTATGTGGGTTATTTTTCCCTATATATTATATAGTATTGTGCATTTGTTAGTGTTTAAGTTGAGCAACCACTCTCTGGACCAGTGTGCGATTTTGTCAAGATCACTCTGTAATTGGCCATAATTTATGAGAGGGTTCGCAAATCTTTGGTGTCATCAGCAAAGATGCTAGAGTCACATTCAAGGCAGTGTGGCAAGTCGAAAGTATAGATAATATAGAGAACAGGTCCCAGGACTGAACCTTGTGGAACGCCGCTGTGTGTCTCTCGTTCATCAGACAAAGTAATACCCACTCTGACTCGAAATTTCCGCTGGCGCAAGAAATCACCAATCCAACCAAGGAGTTTCCCTCTAACTCCGACAAATTCTAACTTTTGCAGTAATCTGTTAGTGGGAACTTTATCGAAAGCCTTTTCATAGTCCAGGTAAATAACATCAACTGGTTCTCTTTTGTTAAATCTATTTGTCCATGACGACAGACATGTTAACAAATTGGAAACTATAGAGCGACGTGGACAGAAGCCATGTTGTTGATCCCCAATAACTTGCTGATGTGCCAAAAACTCCCTGATATGTTGAACTATAATCTTCTCCATTACCTTACACACCACACTGGTTAGGCTTATTGGTCTATAGTTAGAGGGTTCCAACTTGTTTCCCTTTTTATAAATTGGAGTAACAACAGCTACCTTCCACTTTTTGGGAGTGTACTAGTGTCATAAGAAGTCTGCATTATGATTGATAACGATTCCAACATATCACACTTTTGTAGTATGGCAACGAGAATTTCATCTGGACCGGGCGATGAGTCTGCTTTCAGTTTTTAATGTTCTTTTTTATAATATCATCAGTGAATGTTATATCATCAATGGATGTTTTGACTCGCAGTTTTGGGTCTAATGCCGTTAAATTTCCTGTTGGTTCCTTCTGGAAAACGCTAACAAACTGATCAGCAAATGCTTCAGCTATTCCTTTGGCAACACCAACTTCATGCCCCTGGTTATTTACTAATGCCATTGGTACACTAACTTTGGAGGAAATCTGTTTCCTTACATAGGAATAAAACTTTTTTGGTGTTGATTGCAGTATACTAATTTCATACTTGAGTCGAGTACTACGACAGGAGTTGTTCAATTTATTGTTTTCTTTTCTATACTGATCGTAATCATCATTTAATCCAGTAAGAGTATATCGTCTCCACAAGATTACTTTTTGCTTTATCAAATTTGGGATATTATTACATATCCATGGTTTGTTTTTAATAGTTTTGCAAAGTACAGTTTGAGGCACGTACATATCTATTACCCCGAAAGCTTTCAGCTCGAATTGCAGAATCGCTTCGAGCGCCTAAATAATTGTGAAAATGTGGACGAATACAGCAACAGGTTTGTGGAAACTGTCCAAACGGTTGGGTCCAAGTTCTTTAAAACCCACCGTGCAAAAGGAATCAAAAAGTTCTCAGACCATACCCTAAAACTAATGGAAGAGCGGCGCGCAATGGTTCGGCTTTCCTCAGGTGATGCGTCTCAGTTTCGGCGGCTAAATAGGCAGATCTCGAAGTCTATGACTCGCGACACGCGCCAATTTAATACTAACCGTATTAAAGAGGCCATTGAGCGGAACAAAGGCTCAAAAGTGTTCGCAAGAGATCTGGGTATTGGGCAGTGCCAACTGACGACGCTGAAAACCGATGACGGCAGAACTGTCACGACCAGGTCCGATGTTATGGGAGAGGTCGAGAAGTTCTATGGACAGCTTTACACATCCACACGGCCACCTGTACAAAGCTTAGCTAAAGACCCTAGAGCTAAGTTAACCCGGCACTATACCGAAGACATCCCGGACATCAGCCTATACGAGATTAGTATGGCTCTCAAACAGCTCAAAAATGGCAGGGCACCAGGTGCTGACGGAATTACGGCCGAGCTTCTGAAAGCAGGCGGAAGACCGGTACTCGTAGCTCTTCAGAAGCTATTTAATTCCGTTGTACTGGGGGGCAGAACGCCAGAGACGTGGCACGAAGGTATGGTGGTACTGTTCTTCAAAAAGGGCGACAAAACCCTGCTGAAGAACTACAGGCCCATCTCACTTCTAAGCCACGTCTACAAGCTGTTTTCGAGAGTCATAACGAATCGTCTCGCACGCAGGTTTGATGACTTCCAGCCTATCGAACAAGCCGGTTTCCGAAAAGGCTTCAGCACCATAGACCACATACATACGCTGCAGCAGGTTATACAGAAGACCGAAGAGTATAACCAGCCTCTTTGCTTAGCGTTTGTGGACTATGAAAAAGCCTTCGATTCGATTGAGACATGGGCCGTGCTACAGTCTCTCCAGCGGTGCCAAATTGACTATCGGTACATCGAAGTGTTGAGGTGTTTGTATGAAAGCGCCACTATGTCAGTCCGTCTTCAGGACCAGAGCTCGAAACCTATCCAGTTGCAGCGAGGAGTGAGACAGGGAGATGTGATTTCTCCGAAACTGTTCACTGCTGCACTGGAAGATGTTTTCAAGCTTCTGGACTGGAAAGGACTCGGCATCAACGTCAACGGCGTATACATCACTCACCTTCTGTTTGCTGACGATATAGTGGTCATGGCTGAGACCCTGGAAGACCTCGGCGCAATGCTCGGTGACCTCAACAGAGTCTCTCAACAAGTGGGCCTTAAAATGAACATGGAGAAGACGAAAGTTATGTCGAACTCACGTGTCGTACCCACTCCTCTGAAGGTTGGGGACTCTGCCCTTGAAGTTGTGGACAATTATGTTTACCTGGGACAAACGGTCCAGCTAGGTAGGTCCAACTTCAGCAAAGAGGTCAATCGTCGAATCCAATTAGGCTGGGCAGCGTTCGGTAAGCTTCGAAATATCTTCTCGTCCGATATACCGCAGTGTCTCAAGACGAAAGTCTTTGACCAGTGTGTGTTGCCAGTGATGACATACGGGACTGAGACGTGGTCGCTCACTATGGGCCTCGTAAAAAGGCTCAAGGTCACTCAAAGAGCAATGGAGAGGGCTATGCTCGGGGTTTCTCTGCGTGATCGAATCAGAAATGAGGAGATCCGCAGAAGAACAAAGGTAACCGACATCGCCCGAAGAGTTGCTAAGCTCAAGTGGCAGTGGGCAGGTCACATTGCTCGCAGGACTGATGGCCGCTGGGGCGGGATAGTCCTGGAGTGGCGACCACGTACCGGAAAGCGCAGTGTGGGCAGGCCTCCAACAAGGTGGACCGACGATCTGGTGAAGGTCGCGGGAAGCCGCTGGATGCGAGCAGCACAAAACCGGTCGTTGTGGAGATCCTTGGGGGAGGCCTTTGTCCAGCAGTGGACGTCTTTTGGCTGAGATGATGATGATGATGACATATCTATTGCTTCTGTTATAGATCTGTGGAGTATGTCGAATTGATCCTCTGCGCTGTTGGCTAATTTAATAGAGCCAGAGACGTTGGATAAGTGTTGGCTGATATTGGTGTAATTCGCTTATTTGTGACATCTTTTAAGAACTGTGGACGTGTTTTTCTTGCTACGCACCACCAATTGTACAGTTGACAGTAAACAAATATGGTCACTCTTTCCTATCGGAGCTTGATTATCAATTTCTGTTATGAGTGTGTCATCCATCATTGATCATTATTAAATCAAGATATGATGGTTGATTACCATGTCGAAACCTGGTATCTTTGTCTACCAACTGTACTAGTGTTGAGTTTTTTAGCCATTGTATAAAATTTGATTCTTTAGGTTGAAGATACCCACAGTTCTCTAACGGCCATTTAACTCCACAAAGGTTAAAATCTCCAATCATAATGGATGTATTTGTATCTAAAGCAGATTGAAGTTATTGGAATAACTCGTTATCTTCTTGTAGTGTTGAGCTGTGGCCCCTATAAAGCCCGCATAGTAATATTTTGTGGGGTCCTCAGGCATTCTGATGCTGTATGTTTTTTATTATATTGCGTGTTCAGTTTAACAGTGAGAATTTTTTTATCATTAGCTACGTAGATCGGTACTCCACCACGGTTCACCCTTGTTTGGTATAACAACGTTTCGTAGAAAATCGCTTCGACTAATTTCAGTTACAATAAAGTCATTTCACATAATTATTCATTTCATCGAATATTTGATTGTTATAATTTTATTTCGTATAAATATTTCTTTGGAATAATGTCATTTTACCGAATTTTCATTTGCGCTAATTTTATTTAAACTAATGTTTAACTAGACTAATAATTATTTAGTCGAATGATCGTATCGAACATTCAGTTCAGCAATCATTCGTTTCCTTTCATTATTAATGAACTAACATTGTTCCTTCACCTACTGAATTCATTATTTAGACCTTCTAACGCCATCTAGTCGATGCAAGTGGAACAATATTGAGATTTCCTATTATATCGTAACTATGAAAGTATTACTAAAAAAAATGCAACATACAGGTTGTCATTGTCGTGCACTAGATCGGTTTGTGTCTCATAACTACGTAAACATTGTAAAAACGTGTTGTTGTATACGTTAAAACTGTTTAAGAGCGTTTACGCCGTTTTGCTCAAAAACTGTACTTTTCAAACCTCTTAATATCTATGAATATTTACTTTACAAATATGTTAATTACTTATATCATTAGGCGATCTTGTCATCAAAATAGTTTGTTGAAAACATTTTTAGATTTGTGGATATTTTGGAATTTATAACCAGATAATTGAACAGAGGTTTTCATAATTTGACTTTCCGCGTCAACTTCGAAGCTTAAAAATGTGTTTAAATTACTGACAAACCTAAGAACAAAAATTTTATTTCAATTTGAAAGATCTTCAGCAAAATAGTTTGTTGAAAACATTTTTAGATTTTGGTTACTAACAAAAACTATAAAAATCCGAACATTTTGAATTTTTAAAGAAATTATAGGTGATAAAATAATTGTTTTCTCTATTAAACTTACTATATAAATATAAGATAAAAGCTTTTTACTATGGAAAAAAGTGTTCTTTAAATTATGCGCAAAATTCTTTTTACTAAATTAGCTCTATAATTTTTCTATAAATATTTTAAAACTGCTCTAAAACTACTACAAAACTCTGCGTTCTATTAGTATCAAATCAGTCCGCCGCGAGGCCTCTGAGAGAGTGGTCACGTCGCTCGACGCTCTACCCGACGATTTTCGAACAATTGCCGTAATTTCGAAGATAGTTCAAATTTATAGCGCGATAAGCAAATCTTAGTACTTTAGTGAATAAATTATTTTATGTTACTTTTGATGAATTGCAACATTTTTAAATTGGACGACCTCCGTGGTCGAGTGGTTAGCGCGCCGGGTCGGGCGTCGCGCCGTCTCCGAAGCCCCGGGTTCAATTCCCGGTCGGGTTAATTTAGAGAAGGACTGTTTTTCTAAATTTATTTCGGGTCTAGGTGTTTTTTCTATGTTGCATGCATGTCCATGTCTATGCATTTATCCATATTATCTTACTATACTAACGAGTTTCTTAAGAATACTTATCTTGAGCTAGATAATTGGTGAGAGCATAAACAAATTAAATTTTTAAACTGACAACGTATATTATGTTGCAGAGATAATGGGTAATAAATTCAACGAAACCCCCCCCCCCCCCCCCCTCCGAATCGGGCGTGGTGAGAAGTGAGCTTTAAGTAACTTTCGCAATGCTGGCCCACGGGATGGGTGGGAAATACCATCTATGTGTGTTTCTCTCGGAGGAGGGAAAGAGTGGTAAGGAGGGGATCCTTTGCAAGACACGTAAAACCGGTGGTCCCAGTTTTTGTCACGACTGCTCCGCACCCGTGCCAGTGTGCGCTATGGGCTATGGCCCAATCTCCTCGCCATATCCTAGCAGTGCGACTTTTGTAGACTAATTATTTATTTTGTTAGTAAGTGTATTCCTTTTTTAATTTTTTTAAGTATTCTTGCCTATTATTATGTTTTTTAGAATCCTACTTATTTAAGTTTTTCTTTCAACAACAAAGAAATGATTAATTGTATGGGCAGTCAAATAACTTGACCGAGTTTTGACAGCACCTATTTTATTGCTGCATGATGCGCTTTGTGCTTATGTGGCTCATATTTTCCAAGTAGTTTTTATACAAAATTTATTTTAAAAGGAGATTAGCAAAATTGGGCTTGGTAATAGACAACATATTATTATTGAAATATTCTAAAAAATCGGTCAATTTATTTGACTGCCCATACAATTAATCATTTCTTTGTAAAATATTGGAAGAAAAACTTAAATAAGAAGGATTTTTAAATGTTTCGTATCTCAAACCATCAACAAACTGTCAACTGTCAACGTCATGCAGGGAACAACAGGGACTCTATTTCCACTTAACATCAAGTGGAGTGGAGACATTTGCCGAGCTATGAATAAAATAAAATAAAATGTGTCGTCGTCAAATCAATTCGTCCAAAATAAATCGTTGAGGAACAGATAGGTATTGATTATAATTTTGTGATATAAGATTAATTACAACATTAATAAAAATACATACAATATAATATTATAGGTACTTATTTCATGTATCTGTAGTTTAGCCATCTGCTTACGCCCATAGTTAAAAATAAAAAAACGACGGGTTGCACCCCGGGAGTGCCGGCAGAAGTGAAAACTTGAATATTAATGTTGTGCATTTTTGATATTTTGGAATGGTTAGGGTATAATTTTGCACGAATTGCTTCAATTATCAGTATAAAAGTACTATCATTTATGTGGTAGAATACAATATTTATTTATTGTGCTATCGTACACAAACATGACAATTTATTCGCGCAAGCGCCCTGCGCCGCCTAAACGAAACAACAGGCATACATTTTCGCCGCGCCGTAGAAAGAGAGGGGGATACTTCCTCTCCTACGCCGCGCCGGCTGTCTACTCTCCATCCGTCTTACGATTTTACGTCTTACATTTTCGATCAGGTCACGTGTCCTGACGCGAATTTAACATTTTTTACCCATTACAAAAAAAATGTACAACGCCGCTAAAGAAGTTTTCACTTCAATAATTTCTAAGTATACCGAAAAACTAAATTCGAACGGATCAAAGTAGTGAGTTTGACTATAGTAAGCAGAACTAGCCTACTCTACGCACACACTCGCGCGCGCTCACAGCCCGCTTCTGTGTGCGTGATATTTGGACTTAAAAACCTAAACTTAAGGTCTCGCGCTCGGCGTAAACGCTCTTAAAAAGCAAAATAAAACTGTTTAAAAATGTGTAGCATTTTCCTTAGCAAGAGAGGTGGAATGAAGTTAAATAAATATAGATGGGTTTTCTTTCAACAAAAATTTTAACAAAAACAAAAACCGACTCCAAAAAAGTAGATTGATAAAATTGCACTAAAAAGTAAAAAATAAGCGTTAGACTTTTAAAGACAATAATTTTATTAGGAAAATATATAGATACAATTATTGTTATTTTTGGAGCCGGTACTTAAATGAAACTTACCCCAACAGATGGATCGGACGCAGCGGACCAATCAGATGGCCTCCACGCTCACCTGACCTTAACCCAATCGACTTCTTTGTGTGGGGCTATTACAAGGAAATCGCTTACGCCCGAGAATGTTCGAGTGAACAAGAACTTAGAGAAAAGATTACAGAAGCCGAACGTGTTGTGAGAGAGAATAGGGAAGCTTTTAGACGATTAAAAGGCAATTTTTTACGAAGGTGTAGAATGTGCATTGCTGCTGGAGGTGGCCACTTTGAAAACCTTTTGTGAATTTAAAAAATAAATTTTCTTTCTGATTACCATCTCTGATTTATTGACAAAACCACCTCTTACTTAAAACGTTTGTTAACTAATCTCTTAAGAATTTTTAGTTATCAGCAAATTGACAACCTTAAAGTTAAAAACTCAAAATGTTATCTAATCTTAGCTTTTTTGCGGCAATTTTTGGTTAGTCAACAAACCAATTTAACATTAGGAACCATAAAATAGCAAGACTTTTTGTTTTAATCACATGGATTTTTTTTTTAAATGCCACGTGGCTGTCTTTGAAGGCCGATTCTAGGAAAAGTAGCTCATTAAGTACTACTTTTTTTTAATGATTATGAAAGCTGAGAGTATGTCGCATGTTTTAGGATCACTAAAAAACCATGCAGTCATCTGTTTAGATTTTTAATTTTAATCTTAATGTTCTAGTCATAATTCAATAATCGTATTTTTTATTCTTGAGACCTGCATTTCCAAATTTTCATCAAAGTTACGAAGCTAATTGTTTTATGCATAAAAGTACAACTTATGAAGATTTCGTTGCAAAAAAAAAAAATACAAAAGAGTCTTCTATTTTTTTTTCTAGAAATTTTTTAAGTTGATCGCTCGAAAATTCTCAAAAATTTAGAAAAAAATTCATAACTCGAAAACTGTGAAAAATCGCGGAACATACATGGGGGTGATTCGGATACCCCACGACACGAGAGACCTAATTTTTTCTTTTGGACGTCAATCTTCCGGCCACCTTGTATATTGTGATAGTTATGAATTTCAAACTTAATTTTCTTTGCTACACTACATTATACCAAATGAATATTCGATAAAATAAATATTATACCACCTGAACATTTCATCAACTGAACATTCTATTTTACGATCATTAGCGCAAACGTTGTTATCGCAAATAAATATTCGATGAAATGAAAATTATGTCAATCGATATTATACAAAGTGATTATTTTCTTAAACGTTGTTCGAACTAGTAAAATTATATCAAAAGTTGTTATACCAAACAAGGGTGAACCCTCCACCACTACGTCTATCCAATCTGTCATCTCTATATAATTTATAGTCTTGTAGTTTAATTATGGAATCTGGAATGTTTGGTTTGAGCCATGTTTCTGTTATTATTATGATAGTCGGATTTAAGAAATTTACACGGTTGATGAATAGGTCAAACTTAGATGTTATTGATTGAATATTAGTGTATAAAATTTTAATTGATTGAGTTGGTTAAATATTATTATAAAGTATTTAATGATGATAATGCAGGATAAGCTGCACCAGAACATATGTCGCAAACGTGCTCTCGTAGCCATCGGCACGCACGATCTTGACACAGTGCAGGGCCCTTTTGTCTACGATGCGCTGCCGCCTGCAGAGATTAAGTTTCAAGCCCTCAACCAAGAGAAGGAAATGACTGCACCTGATCTAATGGAGTTGTATGCGGTAAATATAAGTAATATTATTAAATGGTGGCCGAGTGGCAGAGTGCTCGGCCCGATACCTGAAGGTCCCGGGTTCAATTCCCAGGTTGGGCAAAGTGTGTTTCGGATTTATTTGGTGCATAGCCCGGGTTTGTGATCACCAACCCGCATTTGGCAAGTGTGGTGATTAAGTCAATAGGTACCCATCAATTGTGTAGTGACTTGAATTCAATGATGGAAGCCTTTCTTGAATTGAATTATAGGCTATTTCACTTTTTACTTACTTTTTTATTAAACAAGTAAAAGATATAATACAATACAATACCTAATAATTCATTTGGCACAAACAATTTTAGAATAAAAAACCAATTATATAGGTCGTAAAAACTCGTAAAAACCGGACTAACATAAAAAATAACTGCAAAGAAAAAACAAGCTCTACAATCCCAGAATTCAATTTGAGTAATGTTGAATGCAACGTGAAATATTTCCTTGTCCGATATCTATAATAATATAGCCTTTTTTATTTCCGGGCTTTCTTAGCTAAAGCTTGAATCGAAAAAAAATCGATTCATTGTTCTTTCTTTTATTTAGACACCCGTAAACACAACATTATCTTTTATACGGATTATAAGATCGTTTAGTAGTCGTAGTTCGGTGCACAAAAATCACAGAAATGATCGTTCGTTTTACGCGCGACGACGACGCGCGACGTGAAGCGTGCGTGTGCCGCGGCCGAACGTACCTAAACTGCGGAGTGACACCCCTCAGGGGCCCGACCGCCTAACCGAACGCTTTGACTTCGTGTGTGGTTTATGACGTCATAATGTCGTTTCGTGCCACCTCGCATCGCCTATGAAAGCAATATCAAAAGCTAAAGGCTATAGCTTTCGATATTGCTTTCATAGGCGATGCGAGGTGGCAAGATGACGTCATAAACTATGCGCTAGTCAAAGCGATCGGTTAGCCGGTCGGGGGGCTGGTTGTAGTTCGTTTAAAGATTTTTGATCGTGTGGTCGATCTAACAGTTTTTTGGGGTCAAGACTACTAATAGCTAACCCGGGAACCCGGCCAATGTTTTATAGCCTATGTTACACCCACAGTCAAAACAAATTATAACGACACCTCATATGTTAAAATCCACCATGCCGTTTGGGCTACAGCCAAAGAAACAGACATACTATGGCGGCCACAAACGCTTTACCGGTCTAAAGGCGAAAATCCTTTGCACCGCGTCACTCGCTTTTAATATAAAGCCTTCGAGACCGCCATAGTACATACATACACTTGAAAAACATAACCCTCCTCGCAGTCGAGTAAAAATACGACACTGTCTAGACTATAATATTGTAGCACTGAATAGAAGCCCAACTAAGATACATGTTACTGCTATCAACCAAAAGAGAAATAGGTATGTTGTTATGAAGGCACATAAACCAGATCACAATGACCTGATAGAAAGCAGTTACCTTTCCTATGAATCTATCAATCGCAATCTAAATAAGTATTGCCTACTGCCCAATATGGTCGTATTTTTCTAATAAGCCTGTATTATACTATATTGTGTCACTGTTTACAATCGCCGCTGATTTGATGATGAAAATGATGTGTCGCTGATGCAGTGGACGCGCACCTTAAGAGTGTCCTAATGTAGGCGTTCCACATTATCTAATAATAAGCAAATTGCATTGCATTGTTATTAATAAGAAATACATTTTTGGAGTAAATATGTATAGTATATACATATGTATAATGAATACATACTCCAAAAATGTATTCCTTAGAATATACTGATTACACTCATAACTTTGTTTCAGCACCACGCTCAACTAAAACAATACCTACCAATAATTAGGGACAGTCTTGTGTACCCTGTTATTAAAGACAAAAACGGAGTAGTGCTCTCTATGCCGCCCATTATTAATGGTGATCACTCTAAGATTACTTTAAATACTAAGAATGTGTTCATTGAATGTACAGCTACGGATTTATCTAAGGTAAGTTTTTTTTTTATGAATGCACACTTGTACTGCAGACAGCAGTTTGTTTTAGAAAATAGATTAGTACACACGCCTGCACATCAGACTACCACTCTGTTAACTTTCCTCAATACACTTTGAACTTTATGTCTTACGCTTATGGTTGAAAATTTATTGAAGAAATTTGATAGTTTTGGATTGGTTGATGTGCAGGCGTTTGTACCTAACAACCATAAGTATTCAAACAATTCTACCATACGTTATCTTCTAAGTACCATTAACCTCTTATCTGCAATTAGCACTGATCAGTGCTGTAAACGTGTGCGTTACCCCAGCGGAATGTAGTCAAATTTCTTGAATTCTTGATATAGAATAATTAGTGCCTTATCTCGTATAATTGTGCCCGATATCTTAAATTTGTGCGTCCAGTAGTTTTGAGATATTCGCGAAAAAATAGATTTCCGCTGGGGTAACGTTACCCCACTTTTTCTTACCTGTGGACTTATAGAAAAAAAGTATCCAGGAAGATAGATTTTGGGGCGCTGTAAATGTGCGTGTTAGTCTTTTTGTGTCAATCACTTACTCTTGTCTACTAACTTTTAGAATGTGAATGTGTGAATGTAAGAAACATTAGGAATGAACTCGCCGCCGCCGGTACCGAGATTGTGTAGGCTCCCAAGCGAGCATAGTCATCTTATAGATAGTCACTCGGATTCATTTGCCAAGCTCAAATCATTGTTGTCGCAGAAGTGGCTGCACAATTGTTGGTGATTTTTTATTTGTGTACTATTGTTTTATTCAACCCCCCTTAGATATTTTTTTTTATTAAATTATACTAGTCTTTAAGTACTTAAATGTTTCTATTGCGTGAGGTGTTTACCTTTAAGTGTTTGCAAAATTATGTCACTTAGTTTGTAAGAATATACAAGAATATTTATGTTAGCAAGTGTTGATAAGCCTATAATAAATAAAAATAAAAAAATAAATTTATGAAGAAAAATTTCAAATTAAAGTTTTATTTTATAATTATGTTCTATTATTGTAATTGAAATACCCATGGCCTCTGATATAATATCATCATGGCATCCACTTTATAATATTATGTAGTTAAGTCAATTTTCGAAGTATGTGTTATTTATAATAAAACACTTTCTTCTTCCAGGCGTCTGTCGTATTAGATACCCTCGTTTGCATGTTCTCCAAATACTGTGCGAAACAATACGATGTGCAACAGTGTAAAGTATTCTCAGTCGATGGCACCTACCAGCTGTACCCTGTCCTGGAGTACCGGGAAGAGATCATCGATGTCGATAAAGCTAACAGCTACATTGGAATACAGTAAGATTTTAATTTTTTTATTTATTAATACGATAATACATTTTTTTACATAATTGTATTATATATAATAAGTAATATTAATTCTAATATTGTCGGCAAAAGGGGCCGTGCTAGCAAGCTGAGCTTTGCAGGTGTTTGGTAGTCTCAGATGTATGGTACTGACTAATAACTACAATTAGGGGTAAGGGGTACCATGTGTTCTTTATAACAAAGTATTGATCTTGTTTAAATAAAACAACTTAAAGGGATCCTATCATTTATTTTTCTGTTTACACATTGATTAAATTAAATTTAATTCTGACGTTTTTAACCCTTTTCATGGTCTGTGGTCTTTCACAGGGAGACCACGTGGTCAGAATAAAATGAAATCACTGTAAAATAAACGCGAGTAGAGTAATGATTATATCTAGAAAACCATATTGAACTTGTTAACAAATAGTACTCTATACTTTTCATTTATGGGGAAAATACATGCGAAAAATCTCTCATAGTTTAATTTTCATAGAAAAAAAAAATAGTGTAATTAATGTTTACCGTTCTTTATAATGGTATCATCATCACCAGCTTATTTTATGTATTTTTATTCCACTGCTAAGGCACGAACCTTCGCTATGGATGGATGGAAACATCACAAGGGTACAGGCCATAAACCACCACAGTTTGGATTGGTGGTTGTTAACGACCGCTAATGTGGCCGGGACCAAAGGCTTCACGTGCCTTCCGAAGCACGGAGAAGCTCGAGATGTTATCATCTCGAGTTCCTCCGTGCTTCGGAATGCAGGTTTTGGAAGGTTTACGAATACACACGACACGATACATTTCGATCCTTCGACTACTATGGTACCACCACCACCACTAGGTGCGAGCTGCTCGCGCGTATACGCGCGTTTAGTTCTGACGGCCGAAATCAATCCCTACTTATTTGGAACTATGGATTTTGTATGCGTTCGTACGAAGAAACGTCATGGATATATGTCACCGGTAAAACGTCACTCGTACGAAAACGCATCCAAAGTGCGGCTGTATTGGTTCGCGAGCTACAGAGTGAGTTTGTTCCAATTTTTGGTTATAATCCTTAAAAAAATTAAATTCCATCCTTATAACATATTGGTGTTGGTTTACTAATTACATAAAGGGAAATAAGGTACGTAAGTAGTTTCTTGTTGGCTTTTGGCCACGTAAATGGAAGGGAACGAAAAAGAAAAGCCTCCCGAAGGGGATGGCATCATGTACGTCGACATAATATCGCGTAAACGCTCCAGCGCCGATGCACTACTTCCATCTGAAATAGCAGAACATGATAGAACAGCTAAAAAAGTTATTATTAACCCAGAAAACGCAAATCCGTCTATTTCTAACATGTACAAGCACCCTTCGTTGGACAATAACTCGCGTGGTTATAATGAGGAAGACTGTGGTCCATTCATAGTTCATGTTTCCAAAGAATCAGTGGCCAACTCAAGTTTTAACCTGAAACCTATCAAGGTAGGCTTTATCTTTATGCAAAACAAAATTAGCAATATCACCAAAGACGGTATTAAGTCAATTGGACGCAATAGAGTTTCTGTTGAATTTCAATCCGCGCAGGACGCCAACAAATTTATAACTAACCCTTGTTTAGCCCGCCACCAATTAACAGTTTCTATCCCTGCATATAACATTTCACGAATGGGTCTTGTTCGTGGAGTACCAGTGGAATGGTCTATGGAAGAATTTGTAAACGCTACAGAACTTACTGAAGGCCCAAACAAAATATTAAAAGCTCGCAGATTACACCGCAAGGTATTAAAAGAAGATGGCACTCCATCCTGGATCCCTACGCAATCCGTAGTTCTCACCATACAGGGGCAATCTTTACCTAGCAAAATATATGCTGTCTACACATCTCTACCTGTAGAAGTATATATATTACCAACAATACAGTGCAGAAAATGTGTTAGGTTTGGTCATATACAAAATCAATGCCGCTCAGATGCACGTTGTTATAGATGCGCCCAAAAACATCCCGGTGACCAATGTAAGGTGACCATGGACAATGCTACCTGTTTTAACTGTTCTGGAAAACATTTTGCTACAGATAACACCTGCCCTGAATTTTCACGACAAAAAGCCATCAAAACAGTTATGTCCGAACAAAATATCTCATATGCCGAAGCATCAACACGTTATGGTCGTGTCAGAAGACCCTATGCTGATGTGGCTAAAGTAATGTTTACTCCTATCTCGGAACCCTCTGTTCTCTCTCCCTCCCACCAAACATATACCTCTCTTCCCCCTACTCCTGCTAGACCAACATCTTACCGCAAACGGGTTAACCATTCCCCACGTCCAAGATCCCCACCCCTGTAAGTTATGACCAACACGCCCACCACTTTATCACCAGCACCCCACGATCTGAGGTACCTAATGGCCAGGCTTTTCCTGACCCTGCCCAAAGAATAGGACAATTTACCCCTAATGAGGGTCTTATGGAGCTTCTAATAAAGCTCCTCACTAATATTATCGCCAAATTTAGCGATGTACTACCGAAGGACGTTGCCCCACTAATGATATCTCTGACAGAAAAACTCACTAATGGCATCTCCTTCCACAATACCAGTTCACTTCCTTCAATGGAATAGTAGAAGTATAACCTCTAAAAAACCTGAGCTTATAGATTTAGTTAACAATAATAAAATTGTTGTTGCTGCCATTTCGGAGACATGGTTAAGACCTGGATCTATGTTCAGGATCCCGGGCTTTTCTTGCCTCCGTGATGATCGTGACGACGGCCGCGCAGGTTCTGCCTTCCTAATTAAGAGAAGTCTCCCCTTTTCACAAATCACCCTCCCTTCCCATACCGATGATATTAATGCCTTAGCTGCAAAAATTATGGACATAAATTTTATTTCAATATATATTCCTCATCCGAACATCAGCCTAATCCCTGACCTTTCTACTATCCTTTTCTCTGTACCTCCCCCTCTGGTGATCATGGGTGATTTTAATTGCCATAATACCTCATGGGGATCACTTTACGCCGATTCCTTCTCGCCTTTACTTTTGGATCTTTTTGAGGACATTAATGTTTGCATCCTAAACGATAGCTCACCCACTCATAGAGTATATCCTGGACAGAATCAACAGTCTGTGCTTGATTTAACTGCTTGCTCTCCAAATTTAGCATCTTTACTCTCATGGAGGATATTAGATCAGTCCTACGGGAGTGATCATTTCCCAATAATCGTTTCTAAGCCTTGCTCTGTACTTCCTTCTCCGATATTTGAACCGCTTCTAAAATATAAAATAATTGAGGCTGACTGGCAAAAATACTCAGACCTTATAGAAATCCGCCTACTAGAACCCGAATCGTTACTGACATCATCCAACCTCTTAGAGCAATACTCATGCTTTCTGTCTATCATGAATGAATCTGCCGATCAGGCCATACCCAAAAGAAAACCAGCTGGACAGACAATTGCATCTCCTCCTTGGTGGGATTCCGATTGCACAGCAGCAATCAAAGAAAGAAATAGTGCTGAGCAAACTTATAATAAATCTCCCAACATAAATAATTTTATTAATTTTAAAAAAGTAACAGCCCGCACAAAACGTCTTCTTTCCAAAACAAGGAAAAAAGGTTGGAAAGGCTTTTGCGCTTCACTAGCTCCCAAGACCCCCTCTTCAATTGTCTGGAAAAATATTAGATAATTTAGAGGATCATTTGTACCCGATCCTGTTTCATCTTGCGACTCATCTCTTTGGTTGGATGATTTTATTGACAAGCTGGCACCTGCATTTGTACCTATGGATTTATATCCGTCCCCGCTGCCTCCTCTTTCGTGCACTGACCCTCTTGACCAACCTTTTACCATTAAGGAGTTAAAACTGTCACTAGAAGGCCTCCGTAATTCATCCCCTGGAGAAGACGGTGTACCTTACTTATTTTTACGCAAACTCGGACCAATTGGACAAGGGTACTTACTGCAACTTCTGAACAATTTCTTTATTTCCGGTACTGTTCCAGAATCCTGGAAGAGACAAATTATAATTCCAATCCTCAAACCAAATAAAAATGTACATGAGGCCAATTCATACCGTCCAATAGCTCTTTCATCTACCGTTGGAAAGATACTTGAGCGCATGATTAAGAACAGACTTGAATGGTTTACAGAAAATAAGAGAATCCTAGCAAAAACTCAATTTGGCTTCCGAAAAGGTAAAAGTACCATAGATAGTTTAGGAATTTTTACTTCGGATATCCATCTGGCACTATCCAAAAATAAAAATCTTTTTGCATGCTTCCTAGACGTGTCAGCTGCTTATAATAGCGTTCAACTCCCGCTGCTCAGAGCTAAACTGCTACAGCTGAGTATATCTGCGAGGATTGTTTGTTTCATCTGCAATCTGTTCATGGGTAGGACTATAAGAATTGAACTTGGTAATACTTATTCTGCTCCACGTACACTGTGGCAAGGAATCCCGCAAGGGTCCGTGCTTAGTCCTCTCTTATATAACATTTACACTCATGATCTTGACCAATCTGTCGCTCCTTTTTGTGAAGTGTTGCAATATGCCGATGATTTGGTCCTATACACTTCAACCGAATGCGCTGAAATTGCTTCCTCTCGTCTCAATGAAGCCCTTAGCTATCTTGTGGACTGGATGGATCAACATGGTCTGACACTTTCCCCATCTAAAAGCTGTGCGGTGACCTTAACACGAAGGAGAGCCATCCCAATTGTCGATATCTCGTGTTTGGATGAAGTCATACCCAACTGCGAATCAGTTAAATTCTTGGGAGTGTTTTTTGACTCAAAAATGACGGGGATTCCTCATTTAAATTACATTATAAGTAAATGTGAAAAAGGCATCAATGTCATGCGTTCCCTATCTGGTGTGTGGTGGGGATCTCATCCAATCTGTCAGAAATTGCTGTATAATGCTTTGATACGTAGTCAAATTGACTATGGATCCTTCATTCTCGAACCTTGCAGTAAATTGGCCCTGAAAAAAGTAGACCTCATCCAAGCCAAATGCCTGCGCATCATCTTTGGCGCGATGAAGTCTTCGCCCAAGAATGCTATGCAGGTAGAATGCTTGGAACCACCTCTTTTCCTAAGACGTCAATATTTAGCAGACCGATTTATTTTTAAGGTAGTTTCCTTATCTAGTCATCCTCTTCTACCACGTCTTGAAGCCCTCACTCTAGAGGTATCTGAGAACCGTTACTGGTTCCACAAAGAAACCCCAAGAATAGTTCGGAGCTACCTAAAATTTCAAGACCTTCCTTTTCCAACTTACCAAAATGAAATTAACCCCCTCTTTAAAACAGATTTCAAAGCATTAATACACAGCCCAAAAGTTCTATTGGATTTTGGTATACTAAAAAATGACCCTGGTGCACAAAATAAATTCACTGCCCTTATGGAAGAATGGAAAGAGTTCTTACCAGTGTATACTGAGGCATCCAAATTATCTGAGGAGGGCTGCGTGGGTGCAGCGGTATGGATACCGAAGTTTAATGTTTTATTGACCTACAAGTGTCCACCTAAGACATCGGTGTTTACTGGGGAGACTTTGGCTATTCTAGAGGCGATAGCCTACGTGGAAAACCACAACATACCCAAAACTATCATATTATCTGACTGTAAGAGTTGCCTGCAAGCAATTGCTGGCAACCCATTTAAAACTAAAATTAATTTTTCTTTGGTGCTTCAGATAAAAGAGCTACTGCTAAAAAGCAAATTGAGAGGTTTAGATATCGCACTTGCATGGATCCCTGGTCATAATGGAATTGAGGGCAACGAATGCGCGGATTTATGGGCGAAAAATTACTATCTTCCAGACCTACTTGCAACCGCTCGATCTGATGCGAGGAGCACTTGGCAGGACCTCTGGGACTCCTCTAGACTCAGCAAAGGTCGACACTACGGAAACATTTAACCTAATATTCCAACTAAACCCTGGTTCTTTCGTTTTAAATTAGTAGATAAACAAACCACCTCAACTATTTGCCGTCTCCGCCTTGGACATGTTTGTACACCAGTCTTCCTAGCCAAAATTAGGGTACGGGATCACTCTCTATGTGAATGTGGACTAGACGAAGGAACCACAGACCATATCTTTTTTAGTTGTTCTAAGTTCTCCTACTCTTTATATGATGTTTTACCTCCTGAAATTCCACGCCCTATCAACTTTCAATCTCTTCTTTGTTACCTAAATTCTTCTCATATGAATCTCTTAATTAAATATATACATCAACATGAAATTAAGTTGTAACCAACTTATTCAACTTATATTTTGTATATTATTTATCTATCAACCTCCCCACAAACTTTTCTCCTCTTATGTTTATAACTTCATTCCTATCCTCTAACATAGGCTGTTATTGTAAAATTGTTTATTGTGCTGTCTGTGATGTCCCTAACACTAAATGTTACTTGTTTTAGATACCCTCCACATCAAGTTCCTCCAAAACAAACAAAATTTTTCTACTGAACATTCTCCAAACGTAGTAACCAATTTAAAACGGTTATTGGCAAAATACATCTCAAGTAAAAGAGATGTGAAAGCCATATTTAAAAAAAAAAAAAAAAAAGTGCGGCTGGCCCATGAAGCTGTAGATATAACTGGAGAGGCATGTTAGTTGAAGCAAGCAAGTATTATGGCTATCTCACTCTTCTAGTGAAGGACCTATCTTTCTATAGGGTAACCCTCACTAATTCATAAAAATCAGGATTTTGAAGTGAAGTAAAGATGGAAGGAAAGAAAGTAAACGAATATTAACGTCTGGCGCCCCGCAAGTTCACATGTGAACCTATAACAATTGGTTTTCTATTGTGTCTGGTTTTACGGTGCCTGACTGATTACAATTCCATTTCAAATCATTGCTTAAAGAAGAATAAGTATAATTAAATATAATACTTACAATTAACTTGAGAAAAATAAAAAAAGAGTAAATTTTTACCTTAAAGCATGTACTGTAATATTGATAATAACAATCAAGAAAACTAGACATATTGCCCTAGAAAAACTCACAAATTTAAATAAATATTATTTTGAATAGAATTATAGATTTTAATATTGCAATACCAATTGTTTTTATGACACTTCGATACGATTCTTAGGTATTTAAAAAGTTATAATACCTTCTTATTAATTTTGTTAACATACTAGGTATGAAAAGAAGCTTAACGAAAACGAAAAATACGGATTGTTCCCATCATTACTATTATTTTCTTGAATGGAGCCATACCTGGAAACCTGATAGTTAAGGAGTTATTGAGGAACAAAGTCAAAACTTTTTTTTTACGGTTTTTTGCGGAATCTGTTTAAAAATGTTATTAGTAAATTTTCTTCTAAAGGAACATTAGCATTTTTCTTCCATTTTCAATTAAAAAGAGACGTTTTAAGTTACAAACCGCAATGAATATCGAATGCACACAATGATGCGGCTCGCGGAGTCGCGGCGGCCGGCTGCCTCGTATCGTACGCTACACGCACTTACTCACATGCACACTAAGTTGCACGCGTTTCATTGCGTGTCATAAATAACACCTGTTTTTGATACCCAAAAATAAAAGTCGTTTCCCAGCAATTATTATTATTTTTTTTTTTTTTTTTAATTTATTTTGGCACAAAACAGTCATTACCAGTGGTCGGAGTAGGTATATTGATTTTAGATACTTGCGTCATGATATCATAACATGGACATGCATTTCTTCCGGAATGTACCGGAGTTTCCAAAAATTTGGTAAATAGAGTAATAAAATAAAAAACCATATGTAAGCAAACAAAATTGTTTATTGTTAATACAAATAATCATTATTACAGTTTTATTAAAAATAATTATTTTTAATCCTCATCGGTTACAAGTTCTACATTTTGATTTTCTGTCTCTATACAATTAAAATAAATAACTATAATTTTTTCAATATTTTCTAATTTTAAGCTATTTCTTTTAACATCTAAGATCCATTTGTAAGTGGAAAATGATCGTTCAACATCTGTAGATGTCAATGGAGCGAATTTGAAATAAAGTTTCTGATTATTTGCTACGCTTTTTTCAATATTCTCGCTGTATTCTCTAATTGTATCTAAATCTGGATTTCGTTCCATAACTGATTCTATTTTATTTTTTATATTCTCATTATTGCACTCGTTAAGCGTAGCCCTTACTTGATCAAATACTAAAAGTGAATCAGCTAGAGATAAATTTTGTTTTTGTAACTCTTTTAGGGCTAGTAGTATAATAGAGTAATTTTCTTCAATATATTTTAAATCATTTTCTAAATTTTGTTTGCCGGATGTCGTGTGTTGAAATGAATATTATTATTATATCATTTTATACATGCTTAGGCTTTTACTCCAACACTTTTACTACAACAAGGTTTTTACACACCAGTCATTTTTTACTATTAAATTCTGGTCATCTACGCCACTAGCAGCATAGCGTTGAGAGTATTGATACATTTTTAACTAGTTTCATGTAATAATTTCGATGTTTCGGTATTTTTATCATAATAATCCGGAAACTCGGAGGAGTATCCATATTAACATATACGTTTGATGTCAGTGACCTTAATTCAATATACCTACTCCGACCACTGGTCATTACATACAATAGTTCTATAATTAGAGTAGTACTGGTAATAGACAAAACAGTGCCGACAATAATATATATTATAGTTGACACAGGGCGCGCGTATTATACTCGTAGGTATGTCCATTGAGACTGAATCAAAAAAAAAAAAAAAAAGAAATACAAGTCATTTAAAATTTAAAGTAACAGAATTTGAGAAAATTTTAGAGCTCCGAAGAGCAAACAATCATTTTTATTTATTATTATTATTATATATTTTTTGTGAGCAAAATAACTTATAATATATTATAATTATAATTACAAATATAGCTTGCCTATTCTTAGCCGTTCTTGTAATAACCCTCCTTCTGACGCAGTCGGGTAAAAATATAAGATCGGATGTCGAATGACACAGTTGTTGAAATTCGATAAGTCTCGCTTGGCTTACAAATTAACAATATAGTGACGATAGACTTACAAGGGCTGGCTGGACAGAGCCAGAGCCACGACAGCATTTGAAAATGCACCCAAACCACGGTGGGGTTCAAATACCGCCGCTTTTTTTTTTATTTTTTTTTTTTTATTTTAGCTAAACTTAAATACTAAAAATAAGTGTAATTCATGTTGCATCTTGCAGATTAATAGCTATCAAACGTTTGAATGTTCTAAGAGGACTGTTGAATAGATCGAGATTCGAAAATTCTTTATTATACATATTGGGACAGCGGAACAAAAAACAGTTACGTGTGTAATTTTTCTTGCGGTGGGGTGGTACAAATGTAGTAAGGGAACGTGAGGAACGAAGAGGAAGACGGACCTTGGATAAGAAGTTAATTTTAGATAAAAGGGATGGAGAGTCTATTTCATTATTGAGCAATTTATAGAGGAATACAAGGTCAAATTGTTTGCGGCGATTACGTAAAGATGATATTCGATGATAAGAAAGAGATTCTTCGTATGTTAAGTTAGTACGGTTACCACGATAGTTCAAGATTTTGATGAATTTTCTTTGAACCTTCTCGATTCTGTCAATATGATGCTTATAATGTGGGTTCCAGATTACGCATCCAAAATCTAGAATTGATCTTACAAAAGAGAAATAAAGTAGCTTTAATGTAAATATATTTTTAAAAGGCTTAGTGACTCTGGTAATGAAACCCAGACTCCTGAAGGCTCGACTGATAACAGTTTCAATATGCGAATCAAAATTGAGTTGGTGATCCATCACAATTCCAATGTCTCGTATGTTATTGACGCGCTTAAGAGAATGATCACTGATAGTATAATTATAAATAATAGGCGATCGTTTCCGTGAGTATGTTATTACGGAGCATTTATCAATGTTGAGGAAGAGCTGGTTATAATTACAATATCCAGAAAAGGAATCAAGGTCAGACTGAAGTTTTTGACAATCGTTGTAGGTAGTTATACTTTTATATATTTTAGTATCGTCAGCATAAAGCAAGTTATTTGTGTTTACAAGAGTATTGCCAATATCGTTGATATAAAGCGTAAATAAAACAGGTCCCAAGTGAGATCCTTGGGGTACCCCTGAAGGGACTCTTAAGAAATTCGAACGAAAACCTTTCAAACAAACTGCCTGGCTACGATTCCGTATATATGAGTCGATCCATCTCAGCAAGTTACCGTGTATACCGATTCTAAAAAGTTTGTCAATTAGTAGATCAAAATTGATTTTGTCAAAGGCTTTAGAGAAATCAGTATACACGACATCAATCTGGCCACCAGAATCCATCTTCTCGAGTAAGAAGTTGGTAAAAGTAATCAAGTTGGTTTCGACGCATCGTGACTTGATGAAACCATGCTGCGTCTGGGAGATGTAATTATGAACAGCATAAGAGAGTTGTGTGGTAACGATCTTTTCCAATATTTTGCCCAAAACGCACAATTTTGAAATCGGCCTGTATTGCGCAATAAGATGAGTCTGTTTATTCTTTGGAATGGGCGTGATCAGTGCTTTTTTCCATTTTGTTGGGAAAACGCCTGTGTCGAGAGATTTTTTGAATATGAGATAGACAGGCGTGACTAGTTCATCAGCACAGGTAGATATAAAGATGGGGTGAACTTCATCAGAGCCAGCGCCCTTGTTTATATTAATGTTTTTTAACAATTTACCAACATTTTCTTTATCTAAATATATTGTGCCAATATCAACACCGGAAAGTGCATTACCATCAAAAGGTGAGGAATGTGCACTGCTGTTGATTGCTGTACCAACAAAGACCGAGTGGAAGTATTTATTGAATGCTTCGCATATAGCCATACCATCAGAGAGGGCTTCACTGTCATAGAACATTTTATTTGGTATATCGCAAGCTTGTCTTTTCGATTTAACATATGACCAGAAAAACCGAGGACTTTCCTTAATTTTATCTTCAGAGTAAACATTATATTTATCATAACATTCTTTTTCCATTTTACGCAGTCTCTTTCTTAAACTAGAGAAAATGTAATAATCTTTTAAGTTGCTATAAATTTTCCATTTTTTGTGAAATTTACTTTTTTCTTTGTTGAGTTTAATAAGAGGTCGCGTATACCATGGAGGAAACTTATTGCCATAAGAGATGGGGCGTGCAGGAACATATTTTTGTATGAGTTTGTCGAGAATATGATAAAAATATTCAACCATTTTTTTACTAGTTCCTGGCATGTCCATGTTGCGTTTTAATCCTGACTAGGATTACCACAGCACCTAAAACCAATTACAGTTCCTAATTAATTACCAAAAATAATTGATAAAATATGTAGATAAAATTAATAACAGTTTTACTTACGATATCACAACACAATTATACACGGCACTTGACGGGAAATCTACGTTGAATGTGGATCAAAATATATTATAATTATGACACCGGCTAGTCGAGTTAAAATCTACACTAGAACTAACGACACTTTACTCAAATTAAAACCGAACTGTCGGTCGCTGCGGTTAGCGTGGCTTTTATACCACGCGCATAGAGTCGAAAACTGTCTGGAGAAATCTCGAAACCGACTCTGGAAGCTTCGTGTATCTACCTACGCGAGCTATCGGGAATTTGGGACTATTGCTATCTCGCTCGCTCGAACAGTATAATAATAACGCGGCGCGCTTCCTCAAGAAAACGAATTTAACCGAGATCAGCACGAACATTACCGACCGCTGTTACCGACGCATGCACGGCGCACCGATAAGATTGATAGAGCGCGCGCGCGAGATTCAAATTACTTTTCGAACATTTGTTATTGGTTTTATTCTGGAATAGAACTCAATATTTTCGAATGTACGAGAGTATTATTTTTGCTGTCGGCGGGCCACCAGTATTCGACCGGCGGGCCGCATGCGGCCCGCGGGCCGTAGTCTGTGCATCCCTGCTCTAGACTAATTAAGGTACGGTCTAGCTGGAGTGTTTTTCGTGTGTATCTGTATTGCTTTGATTATTTGACTCGGCTATTCTCCCTGGACTTTCGTTTATCTGAGTCTGAAGTTTTGGCGATATCTACTGGACCTTGATACCCCCGCCCCGTAACTTGGCTGCTATTGATATATTGACGATTCCCGACAACCTGCGCTACTATTTTGGATTGCGATTCAAAAGATCTTATTTTACTCATGAAATGAAATGAAATAATGAAATTATTTTAATAATAATGCTGCTACCCATCTAATAACTGATTCACGTATAGCTGGGGCCATGATAAATGCATTCCATTTACCCATCACAGATAGACCAGATGCCACTTTAATATTAGAGCGTGCCCTAAGTGGCCCTAAGCAGATTAGATCAACCAAATGTTTTGGCAGAGTATATAATAGAAAATAATATTAATAGAAGGAGAGTTCTTTTTGACAGTATAAATGCTGAAGTTTTACTATTGAATGAGTTTCCAGTGATGACAGAATCAGACTGTATTATTTGCACTGGGAACTTATCAAATTAAGCAGGCACACTCGTATTATGGTAACACATTAGACCAAATGGAACATTTGGAATTGAAGTATGCCATGATATTGAGCCTCTCCATATACCACATTCTGAAAATGAAATGTATCTGTTGAGAGGTTGATTATTGTCAAGGCACCGTAGTAGTCAAACATATTAGACATATATATTGTTAAATATGCAGCACAATAGTTGGGAGCACAGAATTCTCGGTTATTACTGTAATTGTATAATAGGAAAACGTACCGTGGGTTGCTGTGCTCATGTTATGACCATTGTGTGGTATATGGGGTGGGCTCGATACCAACAAAATATAACTGCTCCAGCATCCTTCCTTGATGATATATTAATCAGAGAAGATGTAGAAAATGAAGAAACATAATAAAAGAAATTAAAAAATATACTTATTGTTTTATTCCAACAAACAACCTAAAGTTTTACATTGCCATCTAAGATGCGCTCAACCATTTCTATGTCATTGTAGAACTGTGTTGCTTTTAAAATCAATGCAATTGGTTATTATGACATGAAATATGTATAGGTTCGATGTAAAAGATAGATTACTACACAACTGCTTGTGCTGTTGGGAAGGACTTTGCAGAAGCATTACTGATGTGTCAGTTGGTTGACAATAAGTCTTGTTTAGAAAGACTGCTCAAGTTGGTCAACTGTAGTAAACATGAATTACATTCTTGTTTCTATTAGCATTTATGGTTCCGTGTAAGTGCGGACCTTTCTAAATAATTATTTCAGTACCTAGATTCTATGATATCAACATTCATTTTCATCACACAAACATGTTTTCGATCCGGATTTGAATCCGGGATCTGTAGAGCAAAATAAACAAGTTTCTATGGCTGCGTAAAAGCGGCTTTGGTACAGCAAAAAATAAGACGGACACGCACGCACGATCTATGTTTATTATTTATGTGAGTTTGTAGATAACCATACAATATTAACTATCATCATCATCATCGGCCTATATTAGTCCACTGCTGGACATAGGCCTCCCCTAATGAGCGCCATAGCGCCCTGTCCTATATTAACTATGTTTTGGACCTATTTTAATAATATTCTTTGTGAGATTTAAAAAATCACAATGTTTACACCACAAACCGCTTTGACACAGATGTCACTGTCAGTCAGTCATATTTTGCACATTTCGTTTCATGTTTACGATTTCTAGGACCATTTTGACGATTTTTTTTATTTTCCAAAAAATCTAGTTTCGGCAAGTTTTATATAAAAACTAGCTGACCCGGCAAACGTTGTTTTGCCAATTATTTCTAGGGAATTTGTCGGGTAGAAAAAAATTCTAACTTAATGTAAGTGTGTGAGGATGTGGTATATGAGTGAAAGAGGCATGGAGCGCTGTAAACGATGACGGTATATAAAAATAACTTAACACTAAACATTTATCTTTTTACTTTATTCTAATTTAATTTTTATAATTTGAGGAACTCGGTGGCGCAGTGTTTAACGCGCCCGGTCTGCGAGTGCTGAGATTAAGCAACTTTCGCAAAGGCCGGTCATCGGATGGGTGACCAAAAGTGTATCATCTCGAGCTCCTCCGTGCTTCGGAAAGCACTTAAAGCCGTTGGTCCCGGTTGCATTAGCAGTCGTTATCAACCACCAATCCGCACTGGGACCGCGTGGTGGTTTAAAAATGCGTTCTCCCTATCCATCTATAGGTAAGGCTCGTGCCCCAGCAGTGGGGACATAAAATGAGCGGATGATGATTATAATTTATTCCTTTAAATATCATTAATTACGACAATAACACTAACAAACAATATCAATCCATTAATGCTACAGTGTGTATAATTTTTTTTTTGTTAGCCCATCTTTAGCTAACACAAACAAACTGAATGGTTTGCCCACTCGAGAGCATGCCGCGTACAATTTTCCGTGTGAAAAATATGGTGTGCTCAAAATCTAAGCCACAAACAGACATCGTTTGACCTTGGGACTTATTGATAGTAATTCCTACTCCGTGCTATTTACTGGGTGAGAAGTGACACCGGTAGACGCCCGGCGGAGACAGACAACTGATCAAAAGAAATAGGGGTTGGTGATAGAAAAGTGAAAATTTAGGGTTGTATGTATTTTTTAATGCCACATAATAAAAAAATTAAAAAAAAATTATCAAAAAAATTAAAAAAAATTATCAAAAAAATTAAAAAAAATTTTTTGGGGTGGACGGACACCCCTTATCACTTAGAGGTTTGAAAAATAGATAGTAGCCGATTCTCAGACTTACTGAATATACATAAAAAAATTCATAAGAATCGGTCAAGCCGTTTCGGAGGAGTATGGGAACGAACATTGTGACACGAGAATTTTATATATTAGATTATATCACAAGGTGTTTCTGCATAATGTAGAGAATATTTTGAAATAAAGTGTACCTCGGTACCACGAGGGCCCATTTGGAAAGGTCTCCTTTACCATCTATTTTTTTATTATCGATATGAGGTTACCGCCATCCTTGCTTTCGTACTATAGAATCTGTTCTGCCATCATAATTAAAAAAGGCACATCTAACATTTTTCAAATCAGGAGAAAAACGGGTTTGAAAAGATAGGCCTTTTTCTCCTGATTCCAAATATGTATCTAACTCAAATTTAAAAAAAAAGTTAGTTGTGCCCTTTTTTCTTATGACGGCAGTGTTATACATTTATACGTTGGCATACAGCGGGACATCGCGTGCAGGATAGATGGGCGGTGAAAAGGTTAACAACAGGCCTCTCCAGTTATATCTACAGCTTCATGGGCTGGCCACATGCTTTAAGGTATGATATTGTGAATTGGGTAGACTGGTTAGTCAATCGATAAACTTTTTAGCAACTGTCAAAACGATTTTATTCATTAGAAATTGTGATGATGACTATGATGACGTCACTATTTTGTTTCGTCATCATCATCAGCCCCTCTTGTCCCACTGCTGGGCATAGGCCTCTCTTTGTTTATGCCATACGCCTGATCCTGCGCTAATTGAGTGTTTATTAATATCTTTTTTTAAGTTAATGAAACTCATGTTTAGGTCAAATAATAAATTGGTTAATGTTTTATAGAACTGTAACATGATTTAATTTATACGTTTAATGTTAATTGTTAATGTCCCTATTCCAGGGAGAGTGGGGAGAAGCTAGCGGCGCTGCTATCGCGCATGTGCCTCGTCAGCGAGCACGCGGCGGCGTCCGTGCGCGTGCGCGTGCCGCCCACCCGCCACGACGTCATCCACGCCTGCGACATCTATGAAGACATCGCCATAGCTTATGGGTAACCATAGTCCCTATTTAAACGAAAATCAATGGAAATGATTTGTCTTTTATGGATTTCTTTGTTCTTTCTATATAACACAATTGTTGTCTACGGCTTTCCATGTGCTAGACCGTATGCTTGTTTACCGACTTGAATAAAATAAAATATTTGAAAAAAGACAAAGTGTTGAAAAAAATCTCGTCCGCATGCGGGTATAACACGCTCCGGCCACACGCAGAACAAAGATTTCGTTCGCCGCTGCAGTGTCGTGCGTGTCGCCAGTGAGTATACTCGTGTACAGAGATGAACGTTAAAAAAGTAATTATCGCTTATATATTTTCAAATATAAAAAACAATTCAGAGTAGATCCTTATCTTGAAACTAGATCACTTACTGGAATGTTTAATGTAATTTATCAAAATTAAAAAATTAAGGTCAAATATAGGTTTATCCTTGGGGGAGGCCTTTGTCCAGCAGTGGACGTCTTTTGGCTGAGATGATGATGATGATGATGATAGGTTTAGAAATGAAACGCAGTGTTCCAATTCAATGTCAGAAGAAGAACTTAATAAAAAGAAAGGCAAGCTACCCCCATACATAATAGTCATTGTTTTTTCCAGCCAAGCAGCCACCCTTGCATCCCGTTTTTGTAAAGGTCGTCCTGCTTGTTCCACAACAAAGGGCGAAAATGCACTTCAAAAATAAGTCTCTCTGTATCAATTTTCATTTTTGTTTGCGTTTGTATGCGTACAATGACGATGCGTGTAAAAATTGTTCTGGATTATGAAGAAAATATTTAAGTTTAATTTTAAGCGGGAAATTGTAGCATTCTTTATTTTTAGCAGGTATTTTGAGGTTATGACAACTGTATTAATTGGTCAAGAATTATTTATTTAAAATGTACTTAAGTAGTAAATATATCAGTATTTTAATTATGAATTTATACGAAATATAATACTTTCTTAAGTATTTACGTAGGTCGTTACGTTCCCTAAAATATGGTTGAGCAAAGCGATGGTTGATTCATATGTCATACTCGTGAACGGGTGCCGCCTGTGAAAGCTGGTCTGCTCTTGCATACTTATCTTATTTTATTAATTACTTTAGTTTGACTTTATTTTTCTTAAACAATTTTTGATTTTTATTAGAGTACTGTAGTGGTACTGTATGACATTGTGGAAATTGAAACTTTTACCTGATGTAAATTTAATAACTTAGATTTTTTTATTTTGTTTTTTTACATGTTGTGGTTGTCATCTATATTTTTTGTGTTTATTTGTCCTGCTATGATAGGGCATTTTCCAATATTTTTGACGTTGTAAGGGAGAAAAGAGTTGGACACTTGCTGAGTTTCTTGCCGGTTCTTCTCAGTACAAGATCTCCTAGAGTAGACTTACGAACCGATGGCATAGCGACATTCACAAGAGCTACTTGTAGCCTAAACTGAATAAATGATTTTTGAATTTGAATTATAATAATAGAAACAATGATATTATTCTAGGCAATCGATGTTATTTTATACATACGATGCCACTGACCAAGGAAAATAATGTTTTGGTGTTTTGTCTAGAAACAAGAAAAAAAATGTTTAGCAGACCATAGAATAGACTAGTATATGATCATAATCACTATAATAATAAGTTCAGCATTTATTTATAATAATTTGAAACCTCGCTTTCTTTATACTGAACTTTTAAATATTAAATACCATAATTTAGGAGATTTTTTTTATACATAATTGCTTTAGACGCAAGGTAAGAAAAAAATAGACTGGTTTTGGTCATTCTCCTTTGATGTGGCGCACCCTATTAGTAACGTGTTCCCGCTAACAGTAATGTTTCCTGCCGTACAGGTACAACAAGATCCCGCGGCGCGAGGCCGGCTTAGCGTGCGCGGGCGCGCAGGAGCCGCTCAGCAAGCTGTCCGAGCAGCTGCGCGCCGCCGCCGCCGCCGCCGGCTACACCGAGGCGCTCACCTTCACGCTCGTGAGTACCGAACGGGCACTACACACTACACACGCGGGTACGGTGCTTATCATCATCACCATCACCCACGAACAGGCACGATCCTTCCCTATAAATGGATAGGGAGAACGAGCCATAAACCACTACGCGGGCCCAGTGCGGATTAGTGGTTGTTAACGACTGCTAATGCAGCCGGGACCAACGGCTTTACGTGTCTTCTGAAGCACGGAGGAACTCAAAAATCCCCACCCCAACCATCCGATGACCGGCCTTTGCGAAAGATACTAAACCTCAGCGCTCGCAGACCGGGCGCGTGCTTATGCCTAGTGTGATTCGACCAGTCGAAGACTCACACTTAAAGCAGCGACTCCTGGTGGAATGAGGTTAGTCTTAGTAATATGTAATTAGATACTTTATATACTACTTTATATACTTTATACTCGTAATTGCTTGTTGCTATTACTACCTCTCATTTTCCGCTCAGCTCTCAGCTCAAAGGTTCTCTGGAAGAGATCGCTATAAGCAATAAGACCGCCTTTGTACACCGCTGTATTAACATTTTTGTTATTTGCTTTATATGTATGTGAGGAGCTCGATGGCGCAACGGATAACGCGCCCGGTCTGCGAGTGCTGAGGTTAAGCAACTTTCGCAAAGGCCGGTCGTCGGATGGGTGACCAACAATGTATCATCTCGAGCTCCTCCGTGCTTCGGAAGGCACGTAAAGCCGTTAGTCCCGGCTGCATTAGCAGTCGTTAACAACCACCAATCCACACTGGGCCCGCGTGGTGGTTTACGGCTAGTGATGTACAAACCTCGAGGCGTCGAGTTTTAATTTTAAAGCCTCGAGGCGGATTGGCAGGGCTCAGTGAGCTCGGTAGGCTCGTAGACCCGAGCCTAGCCGAGACGCGAGCTCTCTAAGCCACGCCTCGAGGCTTTAAAAGATTTCGAGCTTTCAAAAGAACTCGAGTCTTAAAATGAACACGAACCTTCAATAAAAGCTCAACTTTATGTTTATCACTTTAATATCTCTGTAAGTTATATAGTTAGTGGTCTACAAGACCCGAGTGCTTCGAGTCCTGAAAAAGCCTCGAGATCGATCGAGCTCTTAAAAGGCTGCACTCAAAAAGGCTCGAGCTCTGAAAAAGACTCACAAGTCATCGAGCTTCATACAAACGAGGCGAGCCTTGTAAACGACAACGAGCTCTAGACAAAAGGACTCTGAGGCTTCGAGCCTTGTACATCACTGTTTATTTATTTATTTAGTTTACGGCCCGTTCTCCCTAACCATCCATAGGGAAGGCTCGTGCCCCAGCAGTGGGGACATAAAAATGAGCTGATGATGATGTATGTGTGCAATAAACTGTGTTATCTTATCTATCTATCTATTTAATTAATTTATTAAATACAAGATAAAACAAAATATCCAAAGGTCGCTTGTTGATTTTTTCTAGTAAAATTTTATCTTGTAACTTTAAATAGCATTGTGAATGCCAAATTCCAAACTAATTAATTAATCCTTACTCTTGTCTAGTGCTCCCGCGACGACGTGTCCACCAAACTGGGGTTGAAGATCGAGGAGGTGCCGGCGGTGCACATCGCCAACCCGAAGACGCTGGAGTTCCAGGTGGTGCGGCCGACGCTGCTCGGCGGGCTGCTGCGGACCATCGCCGCCAACAAGCAGATGCCGCTGCCGCTGAAGCTGTTCGAGCTCAGCGACGTGGTGCTCAACGACCCCACCGCTGGTAATAAGAGAAACATACAGCACATTTTTTTTCTAAATCATTCATTCATTCATTCATTCATTCATCATTCATTCTTTTCATTCATTTTTTTTCTTTTTAATATATAGATATTACGTGTAAGCACTTGGCTTTCATCTCACCTGATGTTACGTGATGATAAGGCCGAAGGTGGAAGCGCACTTCATTCGGAGTCCTCAACTACTGGGACATTGGCTATCGTATATCTAGCTGCCGGAACACAACAATGCTGCAAACATTGATGTTATGGTGACATATTTAGATAAGATGGTGGTAGCTAGCCAGGCGGACAATCAAGTCCTACCAGCAACCTAAGCGAGCACACAAAAACACACAAACCCGCTGGGAATCGAACCCGAGACCTCTGAGATATAAAGCAAAGAAAAGTAAATAGCCTATAACTGTCCCATGCTGGGCAAAGACCCGCCAACAAGCAGATGCCGCTCAGCTACCCCACCGCAGGTAATATGATACACATACAGATCTTGATAGAGCATGCTTGGCATTCTGGGAGCTAAAAGTATAAAATTGATGTCTTTATTTAAACTTTGCATTGTCTTGGTTTAAACTGTAAGATTGTACAACTCAATGTAATAAATAATAATAAATAAATAAATGAGAAAAATACAGCACATAAAGCATACAGCAGTAAAGTAAAGTAAATAGCCTATAACTGTACCACTGCTGTGCAAAGGCCTCCATCATTAAAATCAAGTCATCGCTGCAATCGATGGGTAAGGGCTTAATCACCACGCTTGCCAAATGCGGTTTGGTAATCATATATCCCAGGTCCCCAGCAATGCATCGAAAAATCCGGAACACAGTTTTCCCGACCTGGAAATTGAACCCGGGACCTTTGGATATCGAGCCGAGCGCGTTGCCACTCGGCCACAGAGGCATTACATAATAATACCACAGAGTAGATAAAATTTATTCACTACAGAGTCCAAGCTGCCTATAAGCGGCCCGCTGTTGGTACACTCACACATAGCACGGCCGATGTCCGCGTGACCTCTCACCGACGGGTTCACTGACGCGACGCTGCCGGGGTAAAAACTGGTTTGCGCCGGCTCAGTTGCGGTATGACTGACAGGGCCGCACCACATGAGTTTGTTCATTGAATAATTTTGACATAATGACAGATTCTCTTTAGAAAATGTGTCACAATGACAATGTTATTCGTTGGATAAATCTTATCTAAAGATTGAAAAATCGTGCCTAGGGGAAATTAGTGTTTTATCTAAATATATAAAACAAAGTCGGGTTAGTTACGAAATGCCCAACTCTTACACCGTGTGTATGAACAATTCTAGAAAAAATAAGGATATTTCTTTTTTTTTCGTACCCAAAAAATTAAGTGCAGTAAGTATAATTATTTATTATTATTTATTTATTTTTTGTTTCATTTTTGTGATGGTACCAAAATTTTGAATATTATGACCCATGTGTCAAATTACACCTAACCTTATTTTATACCTTTTGAAATACACGTTTTATTAAGTACTTGTTTACCTTATATTATTTTTCCTCCATAATTTTTTTAACGTGCAACAGGTGTCAGCCCTATCAGAGTAATAATAATTTGGCGCGTTGTTAGAAAGCTTGGTCTCTGTAGGATATTTACTCATGTGATAATACCACAAATATTTAGTACACAAAGTACAAGTTAATAAAGTTTCTACGAAAAAATTAGACACGTTTTAGTTTACACAACTTAAGATAAAAGAAACAAGTTAAAAGATATTGACAATAAATAAATTAAGCACAAAGTACTAGAAAAATTCAACGATCTTTCGGTAGCTCAGCGGTCAGAGCATTTGGACAGGTAATCCAAAGGTCGTGGGTTCGATTCCCACTCGAGCTTCCTGAGATTGGTTGATTTTTCCTAGAAAAAGTCTATCTTGTAACTACATATAGCATTGTAAATGCTAAAATAAAAATGCTAGGTACAGGTTACTAAAGCTGGCACGTTCAACACATTTACACGTTGCGCTTGTGTAGTGTCTGTGAATAAGCGCGCGGCGTGACGTTGCACTGCATACGCATCATGAAGTCTATCCGTCTGTTTCGCGCTCAGTGAAGCTTATGAGTATGAAGGAAGCAGTTATTGTTTTGCTTTTGCTACTGTCTATAAATATTGGTATTTTGTCTATAATAGTGGTATTTTTTGACATTCGTCCATAAGCGTCAATCACGTTTAAATCGACGAAGATTATTGTGTCATCTTTGTTTACCTATTTTAAGGTTAGATTATTAAAATGTCTTCTCAAAGAATTGGTTCCGGCAAAACATTAACAGAACAATCTCGTGTGATAGTGTTTTTAACTATTTTATGCTCCATAATAAAAACAGTGATGGTGGAAACCATTTAACCCCTGAAACCCCGCTGTTTCACATTTGCTAGAAATATTCCATTATAAAAAAAATATTGCTTTACAGTCTATGAAAATATAATTCTATGAAGCTATGATCAATAACAAACGATCGTGTATACTTTTTATTAGTGCACTTTCCATAGAAAATATAATAATTTAGCTCAATTGAAAGTGCATTGGCCGCACGTAAACTTTCGCGCGAATCTACGGTTTTTGAAATCCAATTTCTTTATTTCAGGTGAATGTTTTTAGCTAGAAATGTGATAAAATGATGCTATAGCTTTATTGGTTCTAAAATACTGCAAAAGAAATACATAAATATTGTATAGTAGTCGGTAATAACTGGAAAATATTCTACAAGGGTCCGAAAAAAGTATGTAAAAAGTGTAATGTAATGTAAAAACTTGAAGCATATACATACACATTGATATTATGATGAATAATAAGTTAATTAGTTTTAATTTCAGTTTTTGATGTTATTTTACTCTCCTTTCATACAAAAAAACTGAAAAAACCACGTTCGAACAAAGTAAATGACATTAAAAAAGTGAAAAAAGCCGTCCAAATTTGGTCGGCAACAGTAATGCGTTCACTCACTCTATTCGGACGGTTTGTACGTCATTAGAAAGGGAATTTCATAACGTCCAAAGTCACAGAACATTTCATCCAAATCCAAGCCGTAGTTTTTTCACTATAAGACAAAGTTTCGCTTGACACCTCCCGTCCCTCCTGAGTCACGGCGGTGCTTGACGACACGGCGCGGCGGGGCCGAAGGGGTTAATGAAAGATTTGTACGCTTTGACATCAGAAGCGAAGCGTGTTTTTGAGAGAAGTGTTCAACGAGTTGTTTTGTTCTAAACATGCTGTATAGTGAATTTGCATTAGTGTGAGTACTGTGAACATGCCAGCTTTAGTTAACAGACCTTTATGTTATTTAAAGTGACACATGCAAGTAAATAAAAATAATGTTTATTACTTTTTTGTGTATAAGTGTGTAAGTGGATGTAAACATTTAATAGTATTTGAAATCAACTAGTTATCCAGTATAAAAAAAAATACATTTTATAGATTTTTATAGCTCAACATAATGTCTTTTACAACCTTGTGCTTCAGAATGCACGTAAAGCCGTTGGTTCCGGCTACATTGCCAGTTGTTAAAAACCACCAATCCTCGCTGGGCCCGTGTGGTGGTTTATGGCCTATTCTCCCTGAGCTGTTTCTATCCACAGGGAAGACTCGTGCTCCATCAGTGAAGACATAGAGGTGATGATTTAACAATGGCACATTTACTCCGAAAATTTTAGTAACAATTAATGAATCAATAATAAATTATATAATTATAATATACCGATTATAATAACAATATTTATTTGAAAAAATCAAATCTTCGAAGTTTGCATAGGATATTAAAATCATGAAATGTATATTTTGTTTGTCAGAGTGCGGCGCGCGCAACGAGCGGCGCTTCTGTGCGGTGTACTGCGGACGCACCGCGGGCTTCCAGTACGTGCACGGACTGCTCGACCGGCTCATGGCGCAGCTGCGGGCGAGCTGGGGCCGCGGCTACAGCCTGCGCCCGGACCACGGTACGGGGACGGTCGGGGTAGCTGCAGCTGCGGGCGGCCGCGGACTATGGTGCGGCTAACAGGATCCATAACATAGCAGCCCTCATGGCTCTCGCTCCGAGTCCGTCCGGTATCGTCGTTATGATCGCAGACCATGATAATATGGCATGATAAGCCTGTCCTGCCGCCTGTTCTACTACCAAATGTCAAATGACTAAGGAAGCACATTCGGAAAAGTATTTATACTATACAATTAATTAGTAAAATACCCTTGCAGAAAAATTATAATTTAATATTTTTTCTACAAGGGTAATTTAATAATTAACTACACATTTACCTTTGGATATTAATTCATTTTAAGTGTGCATGCTGTAATGTAACAACAAAAATCACTCGCCGGCGCAATTAGTATAACATTATCAGTGGGCAGTTATCGATAAGTGACGCACCGAGCACGTGTCTCTCCCTAGTGCACGGATGATTTATGGCCCCGCGGACAGCGAGTCTTTGACATTAGTATAATCATAATAATAAATAAATAAATGTTTCCCACACTCACACCAATTATCTAGCCCCAAGAAAAGCTGCCTTAAGAAACTCGAGAAATGGTTAACTAGACAACGGATAAACATACTTAGTAATATACTTAAATACATACTTATTAATTATACATAGGAAACACCCAGACCCGAAAGAGTTTAGAAAAGCAGGTATTTCTAAATTGGTCCGACCGGGGATCGAACCCGGGACCTCAGAGATGGCGACACCATGAAAACCGGTGTGCAAGCCACTCGACCAAGGAGGTCGTCAATCATTATAATCAGTATAATCATTTAGATATTCTTTCACGCATCTTTTATTTCGAAAACGTTGAATTTTTGGGGGACCCGCCACATGCATAATATTGCATACGGCCGGAATGTCCCGGACCTGTAAATCTATATAAATAAAAATGAATCACTGAAATGTATGTACGCGCATAACTTCCGATCCACTGCACAAAATTAGATAATTCTTTTTTTTTTGAGTTTGTTATTGTCAGGACAAGGTTTGTACAGAAGAAAATTAATAGAAAAAAGTTTTTTAGATTTTTAGTAAAATATGTTTTTTTTAAATATTGTGTTATGAAAAGTTAATGTACGTACAGAGCATTTGACATTTTCAAATAGACAATACGTCATCCATATTAAAATACCTACTCTTTGTCATTATCGCTTTTTTTGCAAAAGATATCGATGTTTCGTGTGTTTGAAGGTTTATCGTAGTATTATTTAATATTATTGATTTAAAGAAAATGCCACATGTGAGGCAAAATATCGGTCTTATTTTCGGTAAAATCGGTCTTATTTTTAAGTCCTCTCTTCGGCCACTCTACAGAGTACATACAACATCGTACGTCTCCGAAGACATGATATTTTACAATGAAGTTCTTAAGCGCTTTGAGTTTCTGCTTGAACACTCGTGCTGTTATGTCATGACGATCCGATCGCTGGATGATTGACCGGATAATAACAGATTAGTGATTTCTATCCATTTTGGGTTGCACGTGAAAGTAATATATGGCGCACGTAGATCATAGAATCTTGCGCATTATTCGTGCATGTCTCGGGCTTTCCACATACGTATAAAAATATACATAGATAAAGATAAAGTAATACGTATACATATTCTATCTTCTATCTAATATATATAAAATTCTCGTGTCACATGTAGGTTGCCATACTCCTCCGAAACGGGTCCAATGATTTTTACGAAATTTTATATGTATATTCGGTAGGTCTGACAATCGGTCGTAATATATAGTAAATAAAATAAAGAATAATACAGAATATAATGCAATAGATAATAAAAGTCTTTATGGTTATATAAAATATGTAAATGAGTATGTTTGTATTGGCAGACCCGGCGTTCTTCCCGGGGCGCACGGCGCGCGTGGAGGCGGGCGGGCGCGCGGTGGGCCGGCTCGGCGTGCTGCACCCGCGCGTGCTCGCCGCCTTCGACCTCGCGCACCCCTGCGCCGCGCTCGAGATAAACATACAGCCTTTCCTGTGATACCGCCCGCGCCCTCCACAACACAACAATTATATTGTAAAATAAACGATCATATTTACAATTATTATTTTTTGTTTTATTTTCTTATTGATATACAATCTTCGGCAGGCCTGTAAACAATCGCAATCGCAACCAAAATACGTATTCGTAAAACGCTACGATATCGCCACGAGCGACCGATTGACGAACTGAAAAAGAATGGTTAGTAATGATTACTTATGCAGTTGTGACTAACGGCTTGGTTTAGTGGACTAGTTATTAGTTATACCAAGTTATACAATATAACAGAATGGACGAAAAAAATTCTTATTTGTTATACTGCTCAATATAACTTATTAGATTCGAAAAAAATAATAGAGGTTTGTCCATGCAGTTATACACCTTATTTATTATGTTTTGTTTCCTGTTACCCATTTTAAATTTATTTTTTGATCTCTAACAAGCAAGTATAGATTAGTTTTAATTTTGTACTATAAAATTATCTTATAATTTCAGTAATTTTAAGATTTTGCAATGCCCTTGCAGGGTATGCCCTGCAAGGGCATGTGTGTGTTTAGAACATAATTAGATATAAGACCTTTCTGTACCTACAACATGAAGCAATAAAGATTATGATTATGATTAAGATAAACAAAAGCAAGTTATGAACCTTTGGCAATAAACATGGACTTGAGATCAAAAAATAAATTTAAAATGGGTAACAGAAAACAAAACTTAGTAAAATAGGTATAACTCAAATAGGTACATGGACAAACGTCTATTATTTTTTTCGAATCCAATAAGTTATATTGAGCAGTATAACAAATAAGACTTTTTTCGTCCATTCTGTTATATTGTATAACTAGATAATATATTACGTGCCTGCATGGAGGAGAACGAAATAATTAATCTTTGATCAGCCTTACGTTAACCGGCCTATTGTGAAAGTTGCTAAATATTAGCAAATTTAGACCGGGCGATAAACGCTCAAGAGCTGGGAATCGAACCCGGGACCTCACAGTTTAAAAGGCGGTTGTCAGATGTCTGCTGTGTTACCTCAAGTAGGGTCCACCGGGGCAACCGTGGTAGTTGTAGCACGTTGTAGTACTCGCTAGTCGATTTCCTATAGCCCGCCAATAGAGGACGTGCGTACGCAAAGTAAAAAAATATTAGGTAATAAGTATGTCAGATTGTTTAAGTAAAAGAAGAAATTTCTGCCGAAAATACAATTTATTGTGTTTGTAAATACTATTAGGTTTCATAAAAACAAAAATAATATAATTATTTAAAATCACATTCTTAATACATGTTCAATATGTAGGCAATACAAATTCGTTCAGGTAAAACAACATTGAAAGCATCATTAGTAAACTTCTAGAGCTTTGTAGGATGTCTTTCTTAGCAGGGTTTTCAAATATATTTACAATTTTTTTTAACACAATTTATAACTTTAGAATTTCTGATTGTTATGATAAAACATGTTAAGGCACATTCAATTTAATTGACAATATAATTGAAAAGGCGGAAATTAAATAGGTATTACATTATCTAATAAACTTGACAGATACAATGTCAATACTATTAATGGGATAAGATGCTTATCCCATAATTCTGAGTATTGCCCCTATACCTATAGGTATTTTTCATATCATTATTGTATATCTGGCGACATAAAGGGTGTATGACTGTATTGCAGTACACTTTAAACTAACTGTCAATTGACATCTTTTGATAAATACTGACGGTTATCAGTATTGATTTCTAAAAAATTGTTAACACATCCATCACAACACAACCTACTAACTAAAATCAATTAGAAAAAAATGTATATTAAATTTAAATCATATTAACATTTATTTCCATTTGTATGCATCATCTATAGATGTATAATGCATAACTGTTGATTTCATTAAATTACACAAGATTTTCACCTTGTAAATTATATTCAGGCATGGTCCATACTTCAATCAAGTAACAATTGTATATTGAACAATTCCTCTAGCTCTGATCTTTTAAAATCAGGTGCTATAATAAATGGACATAGATAGAATGAAAGTTCTTTTAAATTTGGTGCACTTGTTTTTATAATTCTTGCAACTTGCATAGTGACATGGTGGCACCTTGACAAACTGAGGTATGTTAGATAACGAAACATGTTGTTTGAGAAATAAGCAAGTAAAGCACTTGTGGAGAAATATGAATGACGTAATTTTAACGAATGCAGATTCTTTAATCTGTATAGGTGCAACAAGCTTGAATCAAAAAGTGTCTTACAAGTCATGATGTGCAATACTTGCAAAACTTTGCAACTAGAAATATATTGAATTATATCATCATTTAATGTGTCCCCATATATATGCAATGCTCGTAATGTGGACTGCTTAGTTCTAAGTAATGATTCTAAAAAATCAGCAGGTATATTTTTCATTTTCTCCATGTTAATGCTAACTAAATTTGGACACTGAAGCATATTATACAAACTGTTCTGAGTCAATGCAAAATTAGACAAAATTAATGTGTCTAGAAATTTTAGCTTTTCAAATGGTAAGTGATAGACAAAATTTCCATTAGAGTTATCAGGATTTTGTACTATAAGAGAATTACGAAAACTCAAAAACTTTAAATTAGGCCAGTTTCCAAGGTCATCAAAAATACAGCTGTCAACTTGTGAAATACTTATCTCTAGGTGAGTCAGATTAGGGCAATAACTTATAAGGGAAGCTCTGACTTGAGGATATAATTTGAAATACTGTAATTTTACATTTTTTAAATACTTTGCAACAAAAGGTACAATGCTCTCACTTATTTTGACATAATTCTTCATGCAGACTATGAGCCGTGTATTATCCCAAACACATGGTGTCAGGCAGAGTTGTTGCCACCGTGCACATACTTTGGCCACAGCTATCAATGACTCAAAATCAATCATAGAAAATATGTAAATAAGGATCTCATTTGGCAAATCATTTATGGTCAAATAATAAGAGCTAAACTGAACGTCTGTCATCTCGAGGTGCACCATCCTCAGAATAATAAATACAAATTCTTGCAGCCCTGGAAATAAAAAACACTTTAGTCAATACCCATGACTAAATAAGTAAAAATTGTACTCGAAAGTGTTAACTAATAAAGAAGTCGGTTAAATATCGTGTAGTACAGCATTTATTTAAATATTGTAGGGTCACAGACCTTGAACATTAGTTATTCACGAAATATCTTGTAATAGTTTTCAGTACATTGTATTGGTGAAGTAAAGCTTTGTTACCTGATAATTATTTTGTTTCTTAAGTGAGAAAATTTTACTGTTTGCTGTAGTAAAATCATAATTTAGGTAAACTTCTTTTTTTTATTTAGAGTTACACTTTACTATGGGCGAAATACTTTCAAACATAGGTAAGACAAATATTGCGGAATTAAATACATTATTCTGCAAAATGCAGTTTCCAATTAAAAATCAATTAATACAGGATTATTAAAAATAACTTTCATCTTGTAGCTATTTTTGTATGAAGTTTGAAAAGATATTTTTGACGTATGATGACATTTGTTTAGTGCTGTTGTGCTGTCAATTTGACATTTGCGTTTCGATCGATCGTTTCGATTTTCAATAATAAAGATTTGTATTTTAAAGTATTTATTCACTTCTTGGCGGGAAAGTGAAAAGTCATGTCTGCGGTTTTGTTTTATTTTCTAAAATCTGTGTTATGTCGAATATTAATGTGAAATAATGGTGGATTATTAACCGTTAACCCCCTTATTCATAAAAACTATTTAAGCATTTTTTAGTTAAATATTGTTTCGTCAACGTCACACAAACGTCATTTTGAATTTGAAAAAAAGAGACAAAACAATGATTAACTAAATAATGCTCAAATAGTTTTTATGATTATGGGGGTAAGTGTTCGTGAGTGTGCATGAGTGTTGGCAAATGAAACAAAACAGTGCAACGTCAAGATTCAAGAAGTCCGCGTGATCATCACATCATCATACAGGAAGGAAATATTGTTTATTTATGTATTACTTGTAAAATAGTAGATTGTACAACAAGAGCATAAAACGAGCCGTTTTACCCGAGTCGTGCTTAAAGCCACCCGAGCCGGTACGGCGAGGGTGGATAGTCACGTCGAGGGTAAAATGGGTTTTATACTCGAGTTTTACACTCTACTTTTCACTTCGATTGCAAGGAAATAAAACAAACCGCAACACAACAAAAGCTAATTTCTAGTTTTGTTTGACGAATAATTAGCTTCCCGCCACACAATTTTTCTTAATTTTTTTTTAAATTTTCTACTAGGTATGTTACGTTCGACTATGGTATGAGCCGTAATGCCAAGTTATTGTAAATATTTGCGTTATATTTTTTTACGTAAATGCACGCCCGTATTAATCGTAAATTTGTATTTAGATAGTAATACATAATTATGTCGTAATTAAATATCGACATAAAGAACAACTTTACGAGTATGAGAAATTTTTTTTATGTTAAAAGAAGGCAAACGAGCAGGCGGGTCACCTGATGGAAAGCAATCACCGCCACCCATGGACACCCGCAAAATCGCGGATGCGTTGCCGACCTTGAGGAAGGAGTTGGATCTTGAGGAGGGAGTCGGAATTGGGAGGGGGGAGGGGTGACAGATGGGCCTCCGGTACTTTCACTCACCGGACGAAACACAACAGCAACGAGTGCCGTTGTTTCACGTCGATATTCTGTGAGAGGGTGGTATTTCGCCGGGCGAGCTGGCCCATTTCGTGCTGCAACGCAGCGTGGCTCTACCACTCAGAAATGAAAAAAATATTTCATTGGCTAAATGCTTGTGCAAAGCCATAAAAAAATATATTTCGATGGATATCGCGTTCGGTCAATTGTTTATTTTATACATTGACATTGACTAGCCGTCGAATTTGTGAATAAAATTTAATTTTATATAGCCTATCATTTGCACAATCTCATGTTCTTACTACATACAATTTTCATCAAGATTGGTCAAGCCGTTCTTGAGTTGTAAGAGGACATACTACAGATTTAAAGTAGTACCTACTTAGTAATTTTTTTTTTTAACAAACATCGTGAAACATTTTGTATTGTTTGGGGTGGACCATCCTTATCACTTGGGGTATAAAAAATAGATAACGACCGATTGTCAGAATTACCGAATATACATATAAAATTTTATAAAAATTTATCGAGCCGTTTCGGAGGAGTATGGCAAGTAACATGTAACACGAAAATTTTATATGTACTTAAAGATAGATAACCGACACGATTTAATACAAGAAAAAACAGAAAAATAATTAGAAAATTTTAAACTAAAGACCTATAAGTAAATAAAAGATGTCCTCCAACCGTGGGCTCATGGGAACGGTCCCAAGAATGCTGGCAACATTGCCTACCTCTGTAGCTGCCAGCAAGCTGCCAGCCTTCTTGTCACCGGAAGCCTCAATAAGGCGAGCTCTTAACTTTTTAACAAGCTGCTTTGCCTCCAGTCCCCATGGACTAATTGTTTCCACCGCAAACGAAACAAATAAATAATTTCGACCTAGGTTTGCGTATTTGTGCCGTTTGCAATTCTCAGCGCTTACCGTAACAGCCCTCACATCAAGTGATGTGGCGCGAACATGCGAGGGAGCCACGGTGTCAGCACAGGTTGCATCCCACATCAACGGCCTGCCAAACTTCCAGGGCCCAATGATCGTTTTGTCAGGTCTCTTGCCATCACTGCGAGAGATACCTACCAGCTGGCTTTAAGACAGCCGGTAAACCAATGGTGGCAAAAGCACTGCGGAGCGGATGATGCTATTTAGTGTCGAGTGACGCATCATACAGCCAGCACTACGAGCGCAAGAAAGGCTGTGCTGGCCCAGCTCGTCAACAGCCTCCCCACACACAAAGCGGTGAGGGTGGACTTATCTGGCGCCTAAACGGAGGCAGACCGCTAGAGTAAGAGACAGCCCGTCCAATAAGGTACCGACATTGGTATATGACAATGCCTGGAGCGTGTGGCCTGACTCTCCCGGAGATGGCGCGGCGGCAGTGAGACTAGTGATTTAAAAGGTATTATAGCGTTCTCGGGTAATATTAAAAAAAAACAACAAGAATCCTAAGCAACCGAAGATTTATTTCTCAAAATTACATAGTTCGCTTAAACGAGTGAAATAAATGACACTTAAACAAATACGATTGAAGCAAACTTAACCGTTTTTGGTTACACAGGTATCTAATAGAAACATTTTGAAAACACACATTTTTTTAAAGTAGGTACTTACTTAATAAAACTATTAGAAACAAACCGATCATCTTGACTGAAGAAAAGACGAGATGGAAAGAGGGAACCATTTTTTAATGGTTTTTAGCCGATGCGATTCCCGTCTGCGAAGACAATAAATAATGGCTTTACAACAATGATAATTATTTATTTGCTTTTATAAATAGTTTTCGTTTTTGCTAAACTATTCACTAAAACAGGCTAAAACATAGGAGGCAAATACGTTGATGCGGGCGTTGACACTGTATTTGAACTCGACCCAGGTATTGAAATTGGAGGTAAATAGCCAGCTGGTGTTGTCGATGAAGGGGGACCAAGCGTGGGTCCTGTTGTGGGCCTAGGAGTGGGAGGCTGTGAGGGCGGTAGGTAAGAACCATCTACCGACAAAGGGGCAGTGGGCCCAGCTTGCGTTGGTGATGAACTTGTAGAGTCGAGGCCGGATGAAACGTTAATAGATACTCCTGCATTAGCAGTCGCCGCCCCGCCACCTGCTAACGGTGGCAAGTATTTGGGAGCATTAGTTGAGACAACTCCTTGAGTAGGCCCAGAGGTTGAGCTGGATCCGATACAGTTGTAGCCCGATGTGCATGCATCTGCTTGCGACCCATCTGTAGCTGAACTCTGTGTTCCGTAGTTGTATCCCGTAACTCCTGGAGTGGGCGATGAGCCTCCGACACTAGCGGCCGTAGCGGCTGCCGACGGCGCCGCTGCCGTTGCTGGTGACACTGAACTAGCCGTCGTAGTACTTGACGACGAGTAACCTATATTGACTGTGCCTCCTCCACCAGCTGCGTACGATCCTCCACCACTGCTTGGAGCGGGATAAGCATAATACATAAACTGCGATTGTATCCTGTCAGTGCCGGTGGAAGGTGCTTGGGTTGCAATAGTAGATTGACGTGTCGGTAAGTCGAAAGATACACTGGGCCTATCATAATTATATCCTTCTTGTCGTTTTACGCGAATGTTATCAAGAAACCGCGTATTACTATTCCTACCTCGCATAAACTCCGATGAAATGCTCGATTTTAATAATAATAAATATAGGAAGCTCAAAACGCATTTTAGATAACCCATCTTGGGTAAACATCAACGTGGTTTGTGTTTGTTATTGTGAAACGAAGATTATCAGTTATTTACTTTTATTTATAACAACTGTGAGGAAGTAGTTTTCTAGTTTGTTGTGAAATACTTCCACTGTTAACCCTGCAATGTTTACGGCGCCCAAAGACGATATACCAACTACCTAAACACCAACAATTGACGAGACGAGAATTGGACACTACAAGGTAAACAAGTCGAGAGCAAGAAACTAAAAGTTTAAAAAAATTTGCTTGCTTTAAACTCAATTTTTAATATGAAATTATTCTAATAGACTTCTTTCAATAGAATAAGTATCATGGAGGATTACCTACGTTTCAGTTATAAATTTTCTAATGAGCATAACTTTTTCAATACTTATAAACTTTGGTATAGTAACTACCTACCTTATATTATATACACGTCGTAACTACATTTAATATTCTCAGAATATTCTCAATTAAATACAAATACGGTAATGACAATTTTCTGGCGCATTACCAAGCACGCAAAGGGTTATATTGTTGTGGTTTAGTAAAATTACTAACTAGAAGATTAAAACTCCGAGCAACAATGATTATCTTGTAATTTAATTTCATCACTTTCAAGGTTTATGGCAATAATCATCTTAAAGAACCATAGTTTGGTTCGCTGTACTTACCCATCTCCGTTAAGGTACCTAGGTACCTTCCTCGTAGGTGTCTTCCTCAGGACATTTAAGTCATTGTAAAAAGTGAATCTTAATATTCATGATTTTCGGATACTTTTAAACGAAATATTTTGCAGTTGGCCACTGATTTTATTGAGCAGTTCTCAAGCCGAAGTGTTGCTGCGAAGTGTTGAGACTGAGCTGATTGGGTTGCCAGATGGTCGGGATTCGTCTGGATTCTCCCGACATTTTAAGTGATCTTCAGACTCCCGACAAACCTCAAAATCTCCAGTCAAACAGCTTCTCCGAAAGTCTCAAAATGTCAAATGATAAAATTTGGGCATATTTTTACCCGACTGCGTCAGAAGGAGGGTTATGTTTTTCGAGTGTATGTATGTATGTATGTCTGTTTCTTTGGCACGCCCTACAGCCCAAACGGCATGGTGGATTTTAACATAATATGAGGTGTCGTTAGATTTGTTTTCTGTTTTGTGGAAGTGACATGCTATAACTCAGATGACTCAGAACCTCAGAATAATCTCAGAACAATAACTAAAGCTATAGAAGGATGGCTAAAATAAAAATCGTGCAACTATGATAGCTAGAAAAGGAGGTTGCAGTGCGACAAATGGTTGACACTTAGATTTTATTTTTTGTATTGATATGTCAAAAAAAATCTTGAGTCTTTTTAGCTTTATTTATTGTTGTTTTCCCATGTTTTCCCGGCCAAGCCTCGCCCAAATGATTTAAAAGCTGACAGTGCGTTTTAGACTGTTTTAGATATATTTGACTTGGTCGCGTAATAGTATCAACTGTCAATAACGTCGGACAATAAAATTGTCTTAGTATCTCAAAATTATTTCAGATTTTAATAGTATTTCTGTCTAGATTGCACGAATGCTTTAGATTACTAGAAATAGTGAGTGTGTGGTCTATGTGGCACTATTTCTTTGGTAGTTGGGGGCTGCAATTTCTAATAGTCTCGAAAAGAAAATAGCTTATGGACTATTGACTTTCAATCGGTATGTTTTTGCTATATTATTTGTCGAATGTGAACTGATAAGCAAATAAAAATACAAATAAAATTTGGTAGAACCATTTTGTAGCAAAAACCTACAAAAAATTTAATTTTTATAGCAGATTTAGCAATAATTTAGAAATGGCATCCAATTATCTATATCATGCAATAGTGACGTAAACAATGTGCATGCTTTTCTAAATCGATATAGCGATACTTTTATTTTACAGATTTCCTAAAGACCATGCACTAATGTCCATGCTAAAAACGAATGGAAAAATAATAGTGGATAAATCGTTTTAGACTTCAAAAAGGCATTTAATCACATTTGTTCTAAGCATTTTACTATGGATTCATTTGTATGTAAGGGAAATGTGAAATGAACGCGACTTACTGAAAATGCAGTTGCACACTATTTATTATGGATGGATCTGATGAAATGGTATATTAAGAAATGGCTAATCTGTTCGCAAAGCACTTTTCCTCTGTATATAGTGAGCCCTCTTTAAACACGTACACACCCGACTTTCCTGAATCTAGCTCGACTATTTCATCAGTCAATATCACACACAAAGAAATAGAACTAGCTTTGAAGTCACTTGACGTATCGAAGGGCCCGGGCCCAGATAGTATTCCCCCTGTATTTCTGAGAGCATGCGCTAGTGTCTTGGTCGAACCTCTGCACATATTATTTAATAAGAGTCTTGTTACTGGTCATTTTCCGTTATCGTGGAGAAGGGCTATTATAGTTTCCATACATAAATCAGGTAATAAATCTGACGTCACGACATATAGACCGATTAGTATTTTGTGTTGCCTTTCTAAAATCTTTGAATGCCTTATTCATAAAAACATAAATTTTCACCTGAAACAATTAATTAGTCCCAGGCAGCATGGCTTTGTTAAGGGGCGTTCCACGTTATTGAATCTAATGTGCTATGTCCATTATTTAAGCGCTGCCCTTAACAAGCGAAGACAAGTCGATTCCCTATACACAGATTTTGCAAAGGCGTTCAATAAGGTAGATCATAATATTCTAATTCGTAAAGCAAGTCATCTTGGCATTCACGGCTCACTTCTGCGCTGGTTATCATCATACCTATCCAATCGAACTCAGATTGTCAAAGTGTACGGATACTAATCTGCGCCATTTGAATCAAAATCCGGTGTCCCACAGGGCTCAAACCTAGGCCCTCTGTTGTTCGTCATGTTTATTAATGACTTGATCAACGCAATGACATGCAACTGCCTTGCGTACGCGGATGATATAAAGATTTACAGAGAAATCGGAAGCGTAAACGATTGTGCAGCCTTACAGAGTGACATCAATCGCTTGTATCAGTGGTGTCTAGATAATAATATGTCACTAAATATCTTAAAATGCTATTTGATATCATTTACAAAAAATAAGAACCCAGTACACAATCCATATACCATCAATGGAACAGCATTGACCCGACAAGACATTGTTAAAGATCTTGGGGTATTGCTGGACAGTAAGTTATCGTTCACTAATCACTACGACTATATAATATCGAAAGCTAACAAAGTTATGGGGTTCATTTTCAGAGTCATAAAACCTTTCAGAAAGCCTTCAAGCATTTTGGCGCTCTTTTTTGGATTGGTTAGAAGCGTGTTAGAATACTGTTCGGTAGTATGGTCCCCTTTTTATAGTACTCATATAGACAGAATTGAGGCTGTTCAGAGACGCTTTCTTAGATATTTAAGCACTAAATTCGGTTTGAAGCGCAGATTGGCCACTTATGAGGACAGGCTCGAATACTTCAAGGTGGGCACCCTTCAGTCGAGACGAGATGTAACTGACTTGTCAACGCTTTATAAAATAGTTAATTCTGTGTGGAGCTCTACGGATCTATCGAGCCATTTTTCACTTAAAGTAGGAGGTAGCAGAAGAACTCGAACCTTTTTTCTCTACCAATATGTAAAAACAATGTAACATACCACGACCCTATTTTCCGAATGTGTAGAGCTTACAATAACTTGTCCAAGGAATTAGACATTTTCTCACTTAGTTATTCATCCTATTTAAGAATGTGTAAGAGTAAGTTATGAAAGGTTTACTTATTAATTTAGTTTATATTCCGTTCAACTTCTTTTTTGTTTCTTTTTCCCTTTAGAGGGCTATAAAAAAATTTAAAAAAGTAAAATCATTGGCCGGGTTAGCTATTAAGTCTTAACCCCAAAATACTGTTAGATCGACCACACGATCAAAATTCTTTAAACGAACTACAACGTCTACGGAATTTAAAGAATATGGCCAATTTTTCTATCATAGTTAATAATTTTCATTTACAGCAATGTTTAATGGTGTTTTGTTTTCGGGAATTAATATTCCCGAAAACAAAACCAAACAAACCAAGCGGCCGTGGCTAGCTCAATTAAATCCGCACTTTCTTGGTTGGTGATTGTCCCCGCCTGCGACAACTATCAATGTTCAATGTATAAATCATAAAGTTAATATACCAACGGAATATTAACTTTAACCTTTTCACCGCCCAACTATCCTGCACGCGATGTCCCGCTGTACGCCAACGTATAAATGTATTTTAATAAAGTAGGTACAAGGAAGAACTTCTATAGAAGCTGGCGTGGACGGCACGAAAATCTCGAACTTCTATAGAAGTTGTTGGCGGTAAGAAGGTATGGTATAAATACTAATTTATTGTAGATTTTATTATTTTTGTATGTATAGGTATCGGACAAAAAAAATATTTTACATTGCATTCAACATTGCTCAAATTGAATTCTGGGATCGTAAAGCTTGTTTTTTTCTTTTCAGTTTTTTTCTCTTTGCAGTTATTTTTTATGTTAGTCCGGTTTTTACGCTTTGTAGCCGAGTGGCAGAGCGCTCGGTCCGATACCCGAAGGTCCCGGGCTCAATTCCCAGGTCGGGCGAAATGTATTTTCGAATTTTGCGATGCATAGCCTGGATCACCAACCCGCATTTGGCAAGCGTGGTGATTAAGCCATTACCCATCAATTGTAGCGATGACTTGATTTCAATGATGGAGGCCTTTGCCCAGCATTGGGACAATCGTAGGCGAATGCTACACGCTCGATATTTATCGCGATATCACGCGCGATATTTATCGAGTAAAAATCTGGATTGCAAGCAGGTACTACACGTTACGGATCGCGTCAGTCGCCGGTAAATATTCAATAAAGAAAGACGTGCATTGGGTCCGCGATGAGTGACAATATATATTTTTTTATAATTTATTCATGACCATGGATACTCTTTAGTCCTTCAGTCGAAAACTTAATTTATACGTTTTTCTCCTGTCTTGTTTGATGATGATGAATGATAATATTGATAATAGAAATGAGAAGTGAGAAATGATAGACCCCTAACCCCTCGAGTATCTCAGTAAAGATGTGGGACTTTACATAGTCCTCGGGCAGACTTCTTGAGATAATTTGAAAAGTGACGTTGCACTGTTTTGTTTCATTTGCCAACACTCATGCACACTCACGAACACTTAACGGTTAATAATCCACCATTATTTCCTATTTATAAAACCAAACGGAAGACATCACTCTTCACTTTCCCGCCAAGAAAACTAGAGACAATATAATGAAGGCTTGTGTTGCTAAAGGCGTGTGAAGAGAAAAAAATGGGCAAAATATTAGCTTCAAGACAGAGAAAACTTTTTTTAATTCTTTTGTATAATTTCATTTCAATGAGTAAATTTTTGCAATAACGTTTCTGATAGGATGCAGCCGGTTTTTATCTTTTTAAAAATTTGCAGCATATTCCCATCCGCATTCGGTCTTTTTACTTTATTCATACTATCTTGACTTGAGCTGTCCCAAATAAGGTTGCCAGATGTCCGGGATTTCCGGGATTGTCCCGGAATTTTACTTATTGGCCCGTGTCCAGTAATTCGATCTATTGTCCCGAATTCCGAAAAAAAATATTTAAAATAAATAACAACAAAATATGACACGGCAGGCAGCAGGCAGCGAGCGGGTTTGAATAAAATATATTTTCCTAATAAATACAATTATAAAATTAAATACTCCGTAATTTATATATATATTTTTTTTTACATATTCGTAGCTATAGCCACGGCCCGACATGGAATTGTCCCGGACTCGGTAAGTTCCGATCTGGCAACCTTAGTCCCAAACCTCAGGTAGTGTCTCCAACATAATTATAAACTCTTATAAATATATTTGATCGTTCGTAAGGGCTGCGGCGTGTGCCGTCTCGTTCAACGCGTCCTCCTCCATCGCTAATTGGATGATACTGACACGACAAATATCGAGCAGAGACTAGACGCTCGATATTTATCAACGATACTTGATCGAGGATTTCTGGATTTTTAGAAATCCAACGATCCGTATCACGATCCGGCGATACACAGTACTACACAGTCGATAAATATCGTGATCCTGTGGTGCGAGCACGGATCTTACCGATCGATAAATTTATCGGTAGACAAAACCGTTTATCTATCGAATTTTATCTACAACCGCTAGCACGGGACTCGGATCGGTAAGTTTTATCGTGTTCTATTTTAGCGATATTTAAAAATGGCAACACGGCAATTTTGTCGTCCCCTTCGTTCATCATTCATTCGAGTCTTATATTTTTAATTGTTAGTGATTAAATTCTCTTTGTTTTGTGTTCTGTTTCTTATAGTGTAGGGTTTTTAAAGAAATTTTAATATTATCCATTTATTTATTTAATATTATTTTACTATGTCGGAACCACCAAAGTAGGTACCTAAGTATTACTTTTCTAAGTCGTTTAATAAACATCGTACCTAATATTTACTTAGTTGTTAGTAGATTACTTTTAGTAGATTATTTGCTCCATGCTTTTGTAAAAAGCCGTCAGCAATTAGAGCCCTTTCAGCAGCGGTGCTGGGAAATCGAATGTAGACGGGCAAAAGACGACGCACAAAAGCTTCAGAGACCTCCTTCACAAGTTTGCTAACTGTGCATTGTCCCAACGCCAAGTTATATTCTTGCCTAATGCTGCTAGTGAGGACCGGCAAAAAGTAGATTGTTGAGGTTAGAATAAAAATATGAAATAGGAAAAGAAAAATCTAAATTCCTGCTACTTACAACAACATGGACGGGCAATCCGTTTGATCTAATCCATCGGATGGCGCCCCAAATGCTTTCGATAACCACAAAGGCTAATTCTCAGGATATGCGAAACAACCTCATGAATCAGAATCTGCTAAATCCATGGGGCTGTTTCTCTGCCTCAGATGGCGCCGGACAATGTTAGTTTCTTCGCGACGTCGCTGTCTCTTTTGCAACCAGCAAAAGGTGCCCGAAATTCATTTTTTCACGACCGCCCAAGAAAAGTGTAATATTTAGTAACTTTCCAATGGCGTCGAAAGCGTCGATAACTTTATCTACCAACTTTTAGATGCCGATAAATTTATCTACATATCGATATAATTTATCCACAAGAAATGTAATTTTCGAGTCCCATGCTAGCTTTTAAACTAAATAGATAAAACTTACCGATCGATACGGGTCGATAAAGCAAGTCCCATGCTGCCGATGTTAATTTGTCGACTTGAACTGTCAAATTTTATCGTCTAATGTCACTTTATCAGTCGATAAAAGATCCGTGCTCGCGGGGCTGGATCGACATCCAAATATCGCGATAAATATCGAGCGTGTAGCATTCGCCATAGGCTGCTTACTACTACCGGTTTTTAAGAGTTTATAATTGTTTTTTATATAGGTATATAAAAAACAATTATAAATATATATATACCTAGTTGTTTTAGCAGACGGGTTTTTGGTATATTTTAATATTTAAAAAAAAAATTCAACCAGAACGACCTTTATCATCATCATCATCATCATCATCTCAGCCAAAAGACGTCTACTGCTGGACAAAGACCTCCCCCAAGAATCTCCACAACGACCGGTTTTGGTATACATATAAATACGGACAGGTAGTAAACAAAACTCTAGGGGGCGATTACGTTTACGTTAAGAGTTAAATTTTGCTATACAAATTCTCGTTTTCGTTAGGTAGGTACCTACTACCTACCTAACGTCACAGTCAAATATTAATACTGTGCTAACGTTAACGAACTGAGCAGCAGGGTACCAAGTGCGAGTTTCATTGGCCATTCGATCACGTTAACGAAAACGAGAATTTGTATGGCAAAATGTTAACACCTTTCGTATGCCGCCAGATGGCGCTGCTTCAATGCCATACTAATTTTCGTTTTCGTAAACGTAATCGAATGAATACGGATAGTAAACAAAACTCACACTGTCACACTCACTAGACACCCAGAAGTCAGACAAAAAAGTTGTACGTAAAAGCCTCTCAATCTTGCTGTATGTAGTTTACCTAGTCAAATAACCCATAAGCACAAAAGAGATAAAAGTCTGGCTCATGCCAAACTTGTTAAATAAAAGTGAAAGGAACTAGCTGTTTACCTACGTGTTGCTCTGTTCAACTCAACTCGCTGAGAGGCGCAGCCCGAGGCCGGCCCGCGACGACCTAACCAGTTGCGAATGCCGCTCATGAGTTGCAGTCGCTGCTCTCGTAACTGCCCGCCCACTGCATTTATTAGGTTCGTAATATTCTTAATTTACAAATCATACATAAAGTCATTACTTATCGAAGATAATAATGTAAAATAAACAACGGTACAACACTACGTAAAAATATATCAACTAATTTCAACATACAAACTGTCAAGGGTTCGCAATTTTCAAACTAACAACAGTTCTAATAATCTGTCTAATTTTACCTTAACATAATTAATGTACCTATCTATCTACCTAATGTATAGCTATGTAGCGAAGATAGGTATTTACATAGGTTTAACAGAAGAAAATGGTTTGGGTGTGGTTTAAGTAGGTACCTAGGTACTACCCTTCTTATTGTACTACCTACGTTTTAACAATAGTAGCACAGAATAAATAATAGTATAGTAGCACTGTATAACTATTATAGTAGTTTAATAATAGTAGGTAAGTACAGTAAAGTGTAGGTAGGTAGAGATAAGTAGGTACCTACACTTAATTAAAGCGCACTAAGAATAATTTTATGAAATGGTTCCTTCATTAATTGTTACAAATCTTGATAGCTTACGATCGGTGCTCGTACTTTCGTGGGTTTGTTTGTCTATCTCCTAGAAAGGCAAATAGTTTTTATGCTGTTTGTTTTGATGATGATAATAACTACTTAGGTACTGTGAATTGAACCTAGAGTCACATTCATTGGCATGCATGGCACGTTTATGCTGACCGAAATTGTGGTGACAAATGGGAATTGGGTGAAGAAAAATAAACTTTGCAGAAAATTATGGTTCTAAAACTATACGCCGTGTCCGACGGGCCGCCCTCCCTGGCCGTGCGCCAGGCGCTCGCGCAGCTCGAGCTCCCCTTCGAGTTGGTCAGCGTGGACTATGGCGCCGGGGAACACATGACACCACAATATGCTCTGGTAAACAAAGGCCTAAACTCTGGTAGGTAGTACTTACTTACAGATAATTTTATATTTATGGCTAAACTTAAACTCAGTGAATCTCAGTTATCTATCACATCACACTAATATTATAAATGCGAAAGTTTGTGTGTGTGTATGTGTGAATATTTGCATCATGCCGAGTTTATTAAATAGCGATCTGGTGTACGCGCCATTCTGCATTCTCGCTCGGCCACGCCACGACTACTGGCGGATTGCGACGCGGCCTTCAACTTCTCTGTTTATTGCGCTTTTTCTATGACCGTTGAACGACACTGGCCGTAGCATAACGCGCATTGAGCTAGAAAATGCCTGCCGCGTCGCAATGCGCTCGTGCTCGCGGCCGAGGCCAAGCGCTACTCTGAATGTAGAGCTATGGATCGACTAATAGAAACAAAAAGAAATATGTTCCGTAATATTTTTTATCTACACTAATGTTGTAACATTCTACTTATGTTTCCAATACTTGACTTATAATTACTACTGTTATAGCGCAGACAACAAAACACTCAATTTAAGCAATTTCACATGATGGTATAATATCCACATCGATATCGTAAAATCTCATTATAACATCAATAAAACGCGACCAATTAACCTGGCGAGCCTTATGTCAAAATCCTCATACAAGTTGTATAAAATTTTGATATTAGGCTGGCTTTTGAAAACAGTTGGGTTATACGTGAAAACTTCGTCGAAACTACTAAACTTACATACACAAAACTCTTTGGTAAGATCTTGTGCCAATTAAATAAAAAAAGAACAGCGCGCGCTCGCTCCTGATTGGCCCTGCGCGCGCAGCTGCGCTCCCATTGGTTAGATTTTAATGGCGGAAATTTGAACAATTATTATAAATAAACTATTGTCAGCTTTTACTCTTGTTGTTTGACTAATTGCATTAGTGAAGATAAAGTAGTGTATGCAACTGCATATAACACGGGTATTAAAACACTCGTTACTATTATGAAACTCGCTGCGCTCGTTTCATAAACTCACACTCGTGTTTTAATACCCTTCATTATATGACAGTTGCATAAACTACTAATATTACATTACAGCCAGCCCAAGCACATATTTTAATAGCACTTTGTTGGGAATTCAGGAGGTTTTGCACTATTTCAAATGGTAGGTACCCTAATTACCTACTTATAACATTATTTATGGTAGTAAACTACACTAAATAAAAGTGTGCAAAAAATTAATCATTTGGTTTGATGTACAATGCTACTTTACTAAACCCGGATATAGGATTAAAATTTAAGGTCATAATAACTATAAGTCTCATTAAGTAGGTAGGTAGGTACCTAAAGTTTCTGGTTTTTATGAGTTTCCTAAACCTGCAGATGAACCCACAAAAGGAGATCCCGGTGCTGGATGACGACGGGTTCTTCCTGAGCGAGAGCAACGCCATTTTGCAGTACATCTGCGATAAATACAAGCCGGGCACCCCGCTTTACCCACAAGAACCAAAAGCAAGGTTTGTCCTTAATTTATTTTAATTCCACTAAGTATAATAATAATTACCTATACTAATTTTAATAATACTAATTTGTAAGAATTTACCATTCGTTCACAGAAGCAGCGCCCCCCGAGTCCTGGGTGCCTGGTGCGAGTTTTATTTGACATTCAATCACGTTAGCGAAAACCGAATTATGTATGTGACAAACGACACAAAATGCAAACGAGGAGAGATAATATTTAGTCATACAAATTCTCATTTTTGTTAACATTATCGAATGGTTAATTTAACCAGGCTAGGCTTACTGGTGACAAATGATAGGTAGTAGTTAAAATTTTGCCAAACAACTCGTGGCACCATGACATGAGGCAGGGATGTAATGTAACGTCTCCGTTCCGTACGACGTAGGCGGTTTTACTAGAACTGGATTTGGAGCAGGAAGTTTTAAATTTGATTTATCGGAATCGTATCGGATTTGGAGCCGTAATCAGAATCGAAGCCGGAGTCGGAGGAACTTATGGAAATAGAAATAGAAATACTGCACTCCTTTGATTTACAAGAGGGGATTTTACAAGTTAAAAGTCGAAGCTTCAACTCGCTCTGGCCGTGGTAACTGCGTTTCAATCTTCGGTATAGCGATAACCTCCAAATTAGAGGCTCCAATTCAAAGTTATCGTAGCCGAAGTCGGTGTCGGAGGTGTGTAAAATCAATCGGAAGGTCGTCGGAACGACCTTTCGAAGACGGATTCGAAGCTCCGTAACATTCGAAAATTATTCGAACGAGTAAAGTAAAGCAACGAAATGCATTAAATATCGGTTGAATGGTGAATAGAAGTTGCATTAGGCACTATCACCCAGTCACAGAAGTGAAAAAAAGAAGAAAAAAAAATTTTAGACAAAATAAAATAAATAGATAAACATTTATTATTCCAGAGCCATTGTTAACCATCGCCTGAGCTTCAATCTGTCGACATACTATGCCAATATATCTGCTTACACGGTTCGTAAATATTATGTCATACCTACTACCTACTTTACTATTTAAAGGTACCCTTCCTAAACATTTCTTACAATTATAACATTGCAATTGGCTTGTTTTCTATAACATATTATTATGATTCAATATTCTTTGCTCACTTTGCTCTCTTAGGTAGATTCAATACCTCTCGAGCTGACAAATCAACGCTGACTCTTTCTATCCTTTGGCCGGATTTATCGTTACTATCATCCAGTGAAAATTTTAAATATTATAAATACCAATCTGGCACCAACGTTCTATATACCTACGTATATTGCCTTTCCAGATGGCACCCATATTCTTCGACTACGAACGTACGCCCCTGGGCCTGAAGAAAGTGCACATGGCCCTAGAAGTGTTCGAAACGTACCTGGCCCGCCTGGGCGCAAGCTACGCCGCCGCTGACCGCCTCACCATCGCAGACCTCCAGCTCATCAACACCAACATGACCCTTGAGGCCATAGATTTTGACTTTGGTCAATACAAAAGGGTAAGTAGTGATAAAACAACAAGGATAATACTTATTACGATTACATAAATCTGCTGTAAGACCAAATTACAATTTTACTTATTTTTTGAGTACCTACAGTCAACATTATTTGGATCAAGCCCTAAACCAGATATTTGATTGAATCTTAAATTATTTTAGTGCTTGTCTTTCATAAATTACGTCAAGATAACAGTAACTAATTTAAATTAAAAAAAAAAAAAAATTTTGTTACGTTGTAAGCAAAGTATGAAAGTTGATTGCATGGGATGGGACATTGATTGTGATCTACTATTAGGATGAAATTGGGAGTGTAATTTTCATGCACCTCAGGGCGAGAGGAGAGAAGAGTTTACATACATATTTATAAATATGGAATGGAAAATGAGGGTCACATTCTAAATAATACAAATGATTATTTTCGTTTGTCGTCTCTTAAACGTCGAAACGTAGAGCAGCTACGAATCGACTTGATTCGAAAGTAGAATGGTGTGGCAGACTGACTTCAATGTGGGCAAAGCTGCGGTAGAAGGCTATATATTTTTTTAAATGTAGTGGAGAATTTATTCCTGAAGCGTCCGTTTCTCCACAATTTTGCACACGAGCTCTGCAGCCATTTCATCCATCACTGACCCTTTGAGGCACATCCATCTGCAGTCCTAACTCTCATAAATTTACCTTTTCTTGAATGTTCTTTTTTTGTTTCACTAACGGTTGTAGCTCGTAGGTAACCATTTTGAGAACGACACAGATGACAGTTACATAATACTTTCAATATCCAATATTTTTAATTTGTAATGTCGGATGCAATTAGTTATATTGTGTAAATATGTTAAAGAAATAAATAAAAATATATAAGTATAAAAATTCATATCTTTATTTTACAGATAAGCAAATGGTACAATGATTTCAAGAAAAACTATCCTGATTTATGGAAAATATCTGCAGATGCCATGAAAGAAATCCAGCATTTTGCTACAAACCCACCTGACTTATCACATCTAAACCATCCTATACATCCAGCCAAGAAGATTAAATAGATTTATGAGTGTTTAAGCATAAATTTTTAAAATTACAAACTAATAATAATAAATATATCTTTACATGAATGTATGAAACGTCCTTGTTGCTAATAACTAAAAGGCATATGAAAATTCTACCCAGTTCCCGATACGCATCTCTTCATGAATCCCAAACAAGATTTAGTACAGCAATCACTGTGATTCATGCACTGCAAAAAAAATATAAATATTACTTCACTATTTCACATGCTTAATATTATATCATTATATTGAAAAATTTATTAAACGAAACCCTACTCTACTCTTTGATATTAGTTTTGAAAAACGTCAATAACGAAGTAAAGTAAAAGTATTTTTTAATCAGTGAAATCATTACTAAAGTTTTTCTGACCAGGAGTATCTTTAAACTGATGAATCTTTATGCTGCAACAATATGTAAAACAAACGCAAATAAATTATTGTTGAGGGCGTTTACTACCTACCAAAAAAGATAAATAAACTAGTAAACTTGGCGTTATTAATCTATGCTACTAAGTTAATTTATTTGCAATAATCTCAATAGCATTTTATAAAAAAAATATAGAAGTACTTAATTGTATGACTGATACACTGACACATGGCCGTATGGCCGTTCCCACAGATAGCGACACATATTATATAAGTTAAAACATATTAGAATTGTTGTTAAACTACTTACGAATTCCCCGATCGCAGCACACTTCAAAGCAGTGGCCTCAGAAGCCAGGGCTACTTCCAAGGGAATTTCCTCAATATTATCCTTCTTTACTTCATTGTCAGGTATATCTTGTGTTGCTATTTCTTGGACTTTCACCCTCCTAGGTTCAACTAAAAACGCGTTGACGTATTCATTGGTGAATACTAAACACAAACACAAAGCAATAATAACGGTACCACGAGACATGGTGGCTTAAAAGATTTCTGCGGCACTGGGGCGGACTGATCGAACGCCCATCTGATATAGGTAGGCAGGATGACACACAGCTATTTACTATTGGTACCTACCTAAAACTAGAATGCCTACCCGCATACCAAACCCTGATGATAACGTTAAACTACACTTATACAGGTTGATGCTTTGTTCATGTTTACCAAAATTAGGCGAAAATTTTAATAAGCCTATTGGAATATTATCTCTTCTGGGTTATTGTTAGTGTTTATTTGTCCTGCCCTTATCAAAATGGATAAATGATTTTTGCAAAGAAACGTGTATGGTTTGGTGATTCGAGAACCAAAGACTTTTGACTGTTGTCACCAACATAGCCAGGCCACTTTTTATCCCGGTGGTCTTAAAGGTACCCGTACCTAAACTGTTTCCCTGCTGAGGCAGGCGAATGCGATAGAAAACTTAGTGCCAGTATGATATACCGAATTTCACAGTTCAACATACACTGTCGCTTAATTTATTGTGCCTATAGAAAATTTTGTTTGGATGACCTAATTATTTTGAAATGGTTAGTGGCAAAAATTATTGGTATTCAAGTCGTATTCAATATACTTACTGCAGTAAAAATTGGTTTTGAGGAGCTCGTTGGTGCAGCGCAGCGTCTTGGGAGTCAAGATAATTATTTTGTTCGGAGGAAAGGAATCAATCTCTTATTTTAGGAGCGAAGTTTTTAATTTCGGAATAAATCAATTAATTATCTTTATATGTGTGTGTGTGTGTGTTTGTAATTGAACACCTTCTAAACGGTCGGCTGGACCGATTTTGATGAATTTTTTTGTGTGTTCAAGTGGATTTGAGAATGGTTTAGATTTACATTTGGACCCGGTAGGTGGCGCTGCAATAGGGATCCATCATGGGATACGGGTGCTCTTAAGCGGACGAAGTCGCGAGCGGGCCACTAGTAGATAATAAATAAAGAAATAATAAAAAACATACAAACAATACTAACACTTAGAAGCATATTAATAACTTTTGCAGTTACAATGAGATACTTGAGACATAAATTTTATTCTTATTTTATTATTCCTTTTTATCAGGTAAATGTTAAATAGACATGTATGTCAAAAAAGTCTTCTCCCTATACATAAACTATACTAAAAGCGATAATACAAGTAGGTACACCTACATTAGTGCAATCATTTAGCCTTCATAGGTATGAACACATTGATATTAATATGTACCGCAACTAAATTTGTTTGTTAAAAATATCTACATTCCCGTATTTACTGAGCTCTTTTAAACTTCTTGATAAACGGAAAAAAACAAACTAAGAGTAGACACTTGAAGCACAACCCAGCCACTGCATAATAAAATAACACATACGTAGACAAATGAATGCTATTACCTACCTGCTTATAAAATTCGTTGAATTTTCGAAAAATAAGTAAATAATAGTTCATGGTTTTTTTGTAAAATCGAAAAAACTACTAATATAAGTATAAGTTATATTCCAAATATCAAGACAATAAATTTCTAAGCGTCAAATAATAAGTAAGTAAGCGTATATTTAGGTGTCTTGTGCGAGTTTTATTTGCCACTCGACTACGTTAACTGAAACGAGTCTTTGTGTGGCTTTCAAGGTTGTGGTTGTTGTGGTGGTTGCCCTGGTGGCACTGTCTAGGGGGCGATTTTTGAACCGATGACTAATTCTTACGCTATCTATGATAAATGTTTATATAATTTTTAACGCAAATTTTGTTGCGAACAAATTATAAAAACACAAATGTTGAAAAAAATTCCACGAGCAGGGTTTGAACCTGCACCCTTCTGACATACCGGGTCAGGTGCTCTTCCAATTGAGCTATCGTGGTTCAAACCAGCCCGCCGAAATTATTCAACACTATTTACTTTTTTACTTTGAAAGCCAAAGGCGCCCATTCAATGTTAACAACTACCGTCATTAACATCCGATCAAATTACAAAAACACAAATGTTGAAAAAAATTTTTTCAACATTTGTGTTTTTGTAATTTGTTGCTATCTATGATATCAACCAGTGCTCCTTTTTGTTTTAATAAAGGGCAATGGTAACTTATTTTTGGTAACTAAAATTCTGAAACGGACATACCATTCGAGAATTTTAGGCATATGTATGTATATGTATGTATGTAGGCATGAGGTGTTATCTCAATAATTAAATTGTAAATAATGCAAAAATTATACATCGCATAGTGTATTTCATATAGGTAACTTTTAATTTGGATATAACGAGGCGCGTCAAAATTTTGCCACACAACACAACACAAGAAAGCGCTTTCGTAAACGTGATGGAATGCCAGAGAAGTCTCGCACTGAGCACCCTATTGTATATAGTATTAGGTATCAAATTGACTTTGATATCATTTTAAAAGAAGAAGATCAAGAAACTGATGCACTAATTTGATTTCTTAAATTTAGCGTGGTATTTTTGACTTGGACCACCGCCTCATAATAATAACACAACAGCAACGAGACCGCATCTTTGGAATTTAATTTTAACTTGTATATTTGTTATGTTCTCATGTAAGTGACGATTCTTTAAACCGAAAGAAAGTGTGAACGCTTCACAAGTGGCTGTTAGCTTGCTGGTGTTATAATTCTAATACCTATTTACTGAAGTATTAGCAATTACCATGACCGTCATTTTTCGGTATAATCAGCCTGAGATATTTCCTTCAAAGGTAATTGGGCTACTCTTGCAAAAAAAAAACAAAACTATAGAGACAATACAAAACTAGTAATTTTCAAAGGCAAGAAAGAAGTAAGTAGGTAGGTAAGTACATTGTTTTAAAGTGAGTACCTATATTAAGGTATTCTTTTATCTGGTTTCTAAAAATAGCATAACATTAACTTTACAGAAGACGACACTCTATACTATAATTGGCTTTATTAGTTATACATGGTGTTTTACATGAAACCCTGGTCAGGAAGCTCTACCACTATGGAATTAGAAATGCATCACTGAATCTTCTTATCTCATATTTGAGTGATAGGGTTCAGAAGGTTGATGTTAACGGTAAAACATCTCCGGGATCGGTGGTTACAATGGGAGTTCCACAGGGTTCAATTCTTGGTCCTTTCTTATTTTTAATTTATATTAACGACTTGCCTTATTTTGTAAAAGACAACCATGAGATAGTATTGTTTGCAGATGATACCTCACTTTTATTCAAAGTTAAACGACGACAGCCGATTGATGACGATGTAAACAATGCTGTCTCAAAGATAGTTCATTGGTTTAGTGTTAACAATTTACTATTAAATGAACGAAAAACTAAATGTATAAGATTTGTATTACCAACGTTAAGGAGATAAAAAACAGTGTAAAAATTAAAGATAAGAATGCGGACCTTGTGGACAGCACAGTGTTTCTAGGCATTACGTTGGATGCAAAGCTAGTGGGGCCCACATATAGATAAATTGTCGAGTAGACTGAGCTCTGCGGCTTATGCAGTAATGAAAATTCGTCAGATCACTGACATTGAAACAGCTAGACTTGTTTACTTTAGTTATTTCCATAGCATAATGTCGTACGGCATTTTACTGTGAGGCAATGCTGCCGATATTCAAACTATCTTTGTGCTGCAGAAGCGGGCTATTCGAGCAATTTATAACCTAAAAGCTGGTAATGCTCTCAGGGAGAGATTTAAAGATATTAATATAATGACAGTTGCATCACAATATATTTACGTGAACCTAATATATGTTTATAAAAATATTGAAACTTTTTCTAAAAACAGTGATATTCACAATGTAAACACTAGAAATAAAACAAACTAGCAGTACCTACCTTATACTAGGCTCCACAAAGTAAATAATTCATATAGAGGTCTGTGTGTACGTTTTTACAATAAAGTTCCAAGTAATATCCAAAAACTTGATATTCATAAATTTTAAATCGCTATTAAAGAAAAGCTTTATAAAAAAGCTTAATATAAAGTGTCTGATTACACAACGAAGACAAAACAGCATGGTTTCTCCGGACTCCCTCGAAAAAAAAATTACAATAAGATAAAAACATACCTAGTTATCATATTTTTATGCAAAATGAACTTTATTGACGGGGGGGGGGGGGGGGGGTCACGTCACGTCACGAGACGAGTGCACGAATATATTTGCCGCACCGAATTTTTAACTGTGACATGCTGTATTTTTTTTGCTAATCATTCCATTCTGTCAAGTTAATCGGATTTCCCTTGACATAAAAAGTGCCCGGGTTTCAACGGGACACTTTTTAGAAACGCCGCCCAGACGCTGCCCGGACGCCCTCCAAACTAGGACAAATCCGGAGAAACCCGGACGGATGGCAGCCCTACCTGAATGGGTAGTAGGTAAAAAAATGTTTTGGACGATTGAAAAGCACTTTTCTAAAGTTTATTAGAATAAAAACATTTTACTTTGACTTTATAACATTGGTATCTGATAATATTAAGCAAAATGGGCACATTATGAAACAAATGTGTACTTGTCTTCTACCACCTGAGATTATAATCAATGAATGTGTTGTGCAATCAATTAATAGCTATTTTATTTATATTTTCATTAATATGTACTGAATGATTATTTATTTTTTATGCAGCCATTTTGTAACACTCGGCAGCAGGTGATTTTCATTTGGCTTTGGGAGAAGGTTTTGGGTTGGTTTAAGATTTGTCACTACGGGATTCAACATCGACACTGGATTTAGTTGCGTGGTGATCGGCACCAGCTTCAACAAATTCTTGATTTCATTCTGGCAAAGCGCCCCTGTTAGCCTGTCGACCATATTGCCCCACAGGCCCATTTGGCAGAATCTGCAGGATAAGAAACACTATAAGTTAGAATATGACACTGCTTTAACATGCAAGCGATACTGGTAAGAAATGGTGGCCTAACAGATAATAATGTATCTAAATATTATTTAACGATGACATCTGTCTGTATTAAGATGGATGTTCAATGCTTCAAATTACTTAGCCAGCCTTCGTACATTTATTATTCGGCAACAAATACATCTAAAAAAACAGTCTTGTCGTTCGGTAGGTATCTAGGACCTATCAGGTAAAAGTTAATATTTATGTTTTAACATCTAACAATCAAAATTTAAAAAAAGTCTAACTTGAAAAATAAACTCACCTGAAATCTTTATCTAAACTGACATCTTCGTTGATTTTAATAAACGTATTTTTGTCTTGTGGAAATGAAAAAATACTTTTAATCTTAGTCGTGTTTTTCGTGTCAAGATCCAAATCATGTGCGAACTTTGATATAAGTCCAAGAAAGTTTCTCCTCACGCGGGCGTCTATTTGTGAATCCTCACCCTCGACCGATTTCCCATCGTCAGCTAAAGGCTCAAATAAGTAAGCCAGATCATCTCCATGAGCTGGGCCTTTATTTTTAGCCTTCCCGACTGTAGTGTCATTGGAATCCTCTGCAACAAGTACCAAAAAGCAATGTAAGTAAGTAAATAGCGTATTCCGACTGCTGGACATAGGCGTCCAAAATTAAAATGATGTCATTGCTACGAGCTATGCATCTAAAAATCCAAAACACACTTTGCCCGACCTGGGGCCCAACCGCCTAACCGATCGCTTTGACTGCGTTTGTACTTTATGACGTCATCTTGTCGTTTCGTGCCGCCTATGAAAGCCTTTAGCTTTTGATATTGCTTTCATAGGCGGTGCGAGGTGGCAAGATGACGACATAAACTATACGCGTACCTAGTCAAAGCGATCGGTTAGTTAGGCGGTCGGGGGGATGGGTATTGAACCCAAGACCTTCAGGTATCAGCCGAGCGTTTTACCACTTGGCCACCGAGGCGATCACCACGTACCACTAACATACTTTTCCCGACCTTGGAATCAAACCCAGGGCTTCTGGAATGACCTACCAGTTAGTGCCACCCCAGGAAGGAAGTGCGAGCCCTTGGTGAGGTTCCCTGCAAACTCGAAGCTGTACAGGTAGGCCGGCGCGGCCGCACTCCACTCCTGCACGCTCTTGAACGCCGGGAAATTGAACAGGGCGTCGCCTGCCAAAAAAATACATGTCAATTAATGTGAATGATAGCGATCATCCGATCATAGGTAGTAGTTAGGGTTGCCAACCATACTTTAAAATAACGTATCCTACGTTATTTTCCATCCCCATACTTTATTCTGTTAAAAAAAATAAAGTACCTATGGCAAATACTTTATTTCCGACTAATACGTGCGTTTGAACGATGGTTTGAACGGAATATTCCTGTTGACTTATTTTCTGAACTAGGTACTGAATGATACTCGGACTCAGGCGAAGTGAAACGAAACGCAACGCTAATTTCTGAACGCGCTATAAAACAATAAAAAATATTAGATAGTGCCAAGAGTAAAAAAGTAAAAAACAAAGAAATATGTGTTTAAACATTTAAGTAAATTATTTTTTCTTCAAATACTTTTTTTATACTAGTTAGTTATCACTAGTATAAAAAAGTTAGATAAACATTTAAATAAATTATTTTTTCTTCAATACTTTTTTTATACTAGTTAGTTATCACTAGTATAAAAAAGTTAGATTTACCTTAATTTCCTGAAAAATAGTTGGCAACCCTAGTAGTAGTACCTACATAATTTTTTACTGGATAGCAGTCCCTAACAATTGAATACAGACGGACGGACGGTACGGTATTTGATTCTTGTTAAAGTAAAGAATCTGTTGCTGACCCTATTTTAATGGTTAAAGGAAAAAGTGTCGATCACTGGGTCCTGTCGGCAGCTGGTGCAACTCTATTTATTTATCATAGCATAATGTATACTACCTAACCTCCGTGCTTTGGAAGGTACCAAAAGTTGTTGGGCCTGTCTCAGCTGCATTTTCATCCGCACAGGGCGGGCCTTGTGGTGGTGGTTTATGGCCCGTTCTCCCTATCTTCAATCCATCTATGGTTACGGCTTGTGCCCCAGCAGTGGGGACATAAAAAATGAGCTGGTGATGATGATCGATGATGATCAGTCGCAATCTTGTAGACAGAAATTATTGAAAAGTTTTTTGTTGTGATTGATTCGTTTAGGCGCAGAATGTCCAATTCGCAAAATATCCAACGGTTGCAAAATGTCCAGTTCGCAGAATGTCCATTTCGCAGAATGTCCAGTTCGCAGAGGTAGGTAGGTATTGATCGAAGCGAAGCCATAATTACAGTGCAGAGTGCAGGACAAAGTTACGGTGATAGTAATTAATAATGTAAATAATATAAATGCTCGTGACTGTTCATTATTTAGAATGACATCAACATTGAACTGTGTCAACATCGTGATTAAGTTTATGAAATTTGAGAAAAAAATATGTTTAGTAGGTAAACAACAAGTTAAATTAATCCTGTGTACCTACTTATCTACTTCAACCAAATACATTAGGTAGGTATACATAACGGAAGAGAGTGATTCAAAATAGATCATATAAATACATATAATGACGTAGGTACCTAAGTATGCATATTGTATTTATTACCTACCTACTTATACTATACCCACGTGAAATAGTTAGGTATAGGTACTTATTGCACGTTTACATTGACGATAAAACATAACTGCACATCCAGATTAATATGTTACACGCATTAAGATAATAAGGGTTAGGTATTAGGACTTGTATTATTATAGCACTGTTTGTTTTTTCGCTCTGTAGTAGGTACCTATCCATAGAGCGTGTGAACGAGACGAGAATATAGTCTCTAGTTAGTAAGGCATGGGGAATTAAGCACGATTAGGGCACTCTTTACTAAAATGGTGTCAACCTTTTGAAAGAGAAACGAACCCCCAAGTTTCTCAGCGCTCCAAAAAAAACGCCCTGTGATAATGGCAAACAGCTAATTCTTTTTATTTAGGTAGGTAGGTAGGTACCTACCTAAAGATGTTTTTTTCTTCACGGCTTAAGCTCAAAGTGGGTATCCTACATCAAAAACACAAATGTTGAAAAAATTTCCACGAGCAGGGTTTGAACCTGCACCCTTCTGACATACCGGGTCAGGTGCTCTTCCAATTGAGCTATCGTGGTTCTAACTAGCCCGCCGAAATTATTCAACACTATTTACTTTTTACTTTGAAAGCCAAAGGTGCCCATTCAATGTTAACAACTACCGTCATTAACATCCGATCATAATATTTTTACAAATACTAAAGATCAGTTAAGAAGTAGGCAAGCTATTTATAAATGTTTATATAATTTTTAACGCAAATTTTTGTTGCGAACAAATTACAAAAACACAAATGTTGAAAAAATTTCCACGAGCAGGGTTTGAACCTGCACCCTTCTGACATACCGGGTCAGGTGCTCTTCCAATTGATTGAATGGGCGCCTTTGGCTTTCAAAGTAAAAAGTAAATAGTGTTGAATAATTTCAACATTTGTGTTTTTGTAATTTGTTCGCAACAAAAATTTGCGTTAAAAATTATATAAACATTTATCCTACATCAGTTTCCTTATCTACATCAGTTTTGTATAGATCCTTACTTATGAAATTGGAGTTTTGTATGAAGATTTTTTATAAAAAAAATTTTTTCATAGTTACCTACATACCTACTATAACGTTTTTTTTAATTTTCTTAGCATCTATTTATTCTAACACTATAAAAATTGTAGAGTAGGTACCTACTTAGTGTGTTTGTTTTCACTAGTTAAATATAGCAGACATTAAAAAGAAAAAAAATTAAGTCCTTTCAAAGCAACAATGAAACTAAAGGACAATTCCACCAACTAAAAAGTTAGTCAATAAAAAAAAATTGGGCGATAAAGACACAAAATTAATAGGTAGGTAATCATTGTTATTACTGAAGCCTAAATAACATAAGTAGTCCTAATTAAAAGTGTATATTAATATTAACAACCGGTAATGATTGATGACTTTTAGAAGTAATACACCTATTAGGTAGGTATTATGTGAGAATAAAAACTCCAATTTCATAGGTAAGGACCTATTATTATAATTCGGCAAATTTTTTTTTCGTAAAAGCACACGGAAAGTTTTAAAATTTTAACGTTATTTTTTTAAAGCTTTTATTTGAGACATAAATAACGTGATCACTCGGAAATAGGTACGTTACTTACTTATATTTATTTAATTTTTACTACCTACCTAATAATAACTTTTGCCAGAACGAAGTCTGTCCCGGCAGCTAGTAATAATATAATTTTATTCGACTGTTACTACGCGGTATCAGTTTTACGAAGGGTGCAGAAGTCTGCAGGTAAAAAGGGTCGCCCATCATGCATACGGACAAAAAATCAATAAATTACAACCCTCGAAATTTAGGGGTCTGCAAACTATTGAACTACAACTAACAAAGCTCTTTTGAAAATCACAAGGAATATTATTAAAATTATTACTAAAGATCAGCCTTGATTAATAATAAGTTTATTTTATATAGAAGTTTGGCTATATTATAGCAACAAAACAATACAATAATTGTTGTCTAACCCTACTACTAAAAGAAATGTTGAATCATAATAATTACGAGACGAGGTATGATTTATTATAGCCTTAGAATTTTAATTAATGACAATACATGATGTCCAAGCGGACGCAAAGTGGAAGTTTTATAAATTCGGTGTAGTAATTCGCGTCCACCTTATTTTAACTGTTAACTATAGAAAAAACAAGCAAATTCATAATTAATATTATTCCTTTTTTCATTATCAAAGTCTAGAAACAGCTATGTAACCTAAAACACACAAAAAACAATACAAGACTTAATGTCAAACGCGCCGCTGGACACTATTTTTTTCTTAAAATACCGCGGGTCCGCGCTCTCTTGTTGAACAGCCGAGACAAACTATTTTTTCTAAACAGGATTGGTTGGGCGTACGGAACTTTTGTCTGTGTGCGTGTCACTTATACATTGAGGTATTGGCGGTAATGACTTTTCCTTTTATTGGTGTGTTAGTATACTTATTTTCGAGAATGTTCAAAGGGAGATCCGTAAAATGGACGCGAACTGGGCGATGGACGCGAACAGGCGAAATAACCCTACTTGTTTTTATTAGTATTTTAAAAACGCACATAAGAAAACAAAATTAAAACTAGAAAAATTTACACTCAAACAAACTTGCCTAAAAAATATAATGTAATGTAGGTAGGTAATAACAAAATATATAACTCCCTCTTATGTCCTTTCCAGTCCGGCTTTCGACCTATCCATAGCACTGTTGGAGCACTGTTGAATATAACGGAGGACATTCGGTGGACTATGGATAACACCAAACTCACAACAATGGTCTTGTTGAACTTCAGCAGTGCATTCAACTCTGTTGACTTCGACCTTCTCCTTGGCACTCTTCGCTCTGTCAATATTTCTGAACCGGTGTTAGACTGGTTTCGCTCATACCTTTATGACCGTATGCAGTGTGTAAAGCATCATGATGTGTCCTCGGACTGGATTAGCTTGTCCGCTGGTGTGCCTCAGGGTGGTGTGCTGTCACCACTTCTTTTCTCTGTTTTTATTAATAAAATCTCATCTGTTATTTCTTCTCCTTTCTATTTTTACGCCGATGATCTCCAGATTTACAGGCATTTCATGCTTTCGGAGATCTTGGAAACGATTCAAGCCCTAAATCAAGACTTATCTGCTGTCCAAGCATGGGCTAAATCTTTCGGTCTTATTGTAAACTCTGCAAAATCACAAGCCATGATTGTGGGCAGCGGTAGCTTAAGAGGCAGGCTGGATTGGAGTTCTATACCTGCGCTTCTTTACGACTGCGTTCCTATCAAGTACGCCGACGACAGAGTAAAGAACCTTGGTTTGACGTTGGACTGTGACATGTTCTGGTCAGCTCACTCACATTTTAGTTTCCACTCCCTCAAGCGGCTTTAATATTTTCTCCCCTTTCAAACCAAAATTATGCTCGCGCAATCCCTTCTTCCTATACTAGACTACGCCGACGTTTACTTGGATGTGTCTGAGGAGCAACTGCTGAAACTAGAACGTCTGCAAAATCTGGCCATACGTTTTATTTTTAGCTTACGTAAGTATGACCATGTTTCTCACTTTCGTAGTGAATTAAATTGGCTACCGATCAGACATCGCCGTAATGTGCACATCCTTTCCAATATCTATAACATCCTTAACGACCCTAATTCTCCTTCTTACCTTCGTTCCCGTTTCCAACTTCTGCGCCCCCACCTTGCCGCTCAAGACGTAAAGACGCTTGAGATTCCTAAAGTCAATACCAACTTCCTCTTAAATTCATTTGCAGTCAAAGCAGCGCAGCTATGGAACAGGCTTCCTACGGATATCCAGGGTAGTTCGTCCATTATATCCTTTAAAAAGGAAGTCAAGGATCACTTTCTGTCATTTATGTCATCGCAATGATGGACACTATATTATATTATATCCATCTTTATTATTATTATTATTGTGTATGTTCATATTTCATCATCATCATCATCATCTTAGCCATCTTCGACCGCTAGGGTGTAGGCCTCCTTCAGTTTCTGCCATCTTTTTCGGTTTTGGGCAATTTCCATCCACTTCGTGCCAGCTGTTCGTTTGATATCATTGCACCGACGCATCTGGGGTCTTCCTTTTGGGCGGTTCTAGCCCCACGGTCTCCACTCTATCACGGCTTTGCACCAAGATCCCTGTTTGCGTGCAAAGTGACCCGCCCACTACCACTTAAGTTTCGCAATACGCTTGTGACGTCAGTGACTTTACTCTGTTGTTTGAGCCACTGGTTTCTTTTACGGTCTCTCAGCGTAACACCTACCAGCTTCCTCTCTACTGCTCTTTGAGCTACTTGGAGTTTTTGGAAAATCCTCTTTGTGAACACCCAAGACTCGGCGCCGTATGTGAGCACCGGTACATGTATTGTACTTAATATTGTTATTTTTGTTTGCACTTTTGTCGCTTCCTTTTAAACATGATGCTCCCATTCCACCTTAGGTTGGCTGTAAGAGATCTCGTTCAGAGATAAGTCTACCTTTGCTCACCATTGTTTGTAAACTGTTCTCGGTATGTGTGTTTTTTGTGCAATAAAAAATATATATATAAATCTTTGATAAAGAAATATAAAACACATATGTATTTTTATCTTAAAACATTAAAAATAGAAGTAGTCTTTAAAAGTATCGTTAATTAATTCTTGGCTGCCTGAGATCATGCAAAAAAAAATCACATTTGTAACTTAGGCAGTCTAATCAGGTAGGTAGGTATTGTCTAAAATTACTAAATCACAATACTTACCTATTGAACAAAATAAAATCAAAGTAGTTTTAATTCCTACTTTTCTTGTGTTAGTTTTACTAGGATATGCAAAAATCAGTAAGTATTAATATTAAGTAACGTCCACATTTTGTTCTCCTTATGACGACGACGCTCCTGGAAGAAGTACCGAATCTTCACACAAAATCAGTTTATAAAAACTCGATAAATATATTCTAAATATTTATTGATGCATATTACGGTATTGTTCTGGCGTGCGTGGCCATTTTGACGCAAACGTGTAACGTGTCCTACGTCCTACCATAACAACGAGCTCGTTCACAGTTTCGCTGATTCATTGTCGGCGCGCCGTTGCCTTTTCGCGGCGGCGGCGGCGCGCCGTCGTGGCGCTCATATCTAATAGGTACAGCTACCAACGGAATATATTTATGGAATATTCACCCTTTGAAAACCTTGACATAAACGAGAAGTTTGGCATTAAAGCAGCGCCACCTGATCTTAATAGGTAATAGGTAAGTACCTAAATGAGGTAAATTAAAATTTTGCCAAAAACAATTTTTTGTTTTTGTTTAATTCATCGAATGACAAATAATAGCGGCTACAGACTCACGCGAGAAGTCGCGCCGAGAAGTCTTGCCGAGAAATTGCGCGAGAACCGCGAAGGCATCTGCACTCATGCGACCTTCTCATTCGCATTCTCGATCGTTATCCAGAATGGAAGACAACGACAGTGCAGCGGCATTGGTTTTGTGTGCATTAGCTTATTATAATCTTGTGAATACTAAAATTAGAAATCATTATATACTTTTTACAGCACTGACGTTTTTATAGCTTGGCGACCACAGATAGTAATCTACACAACAACACACACAATCAATGCCACCCACGGTCGCACTGAGACCAAGAAGAATATGATACCGTTCTCTTTTCTCGCCCGAGAAACCCTTTGATTTGTGCCAAAATACCGACACCGATTGGAGAACAGGCGAGCGCGAGAACGAGAACGCGAGATACTATCTACATTCACGCTTCTCGGGTGTTCTCGGGGCTTCTCGGCGTGAGTCTGTAGCCGCCTTTAAACTCACACCTAGCACTCCGAAGTTGACATTGACTAAAACTATAGGTACACGGTCGTAAATGACTTTGAATTTTCAATTCTTACGTGGGGTTAGTAAAAATACAAAGAAAATATGAGATCAAACCAGTAACTTCAGCAATGGCCGCCAGTCCTTCAACAACGTCGGCGCCGTTTTGGGCCAGCCGGTTATAGTACTCTTGGAAGTTGCCCAGGATTGGCAGCTTCCCTAGGTCAGCCTTCTTGACGGGTAGTAGGCCTTCAACGCCCTCGACAACATTTGTGAGGCCGCCAATAATATCCTTTTTAATAAAGTCACCGATCTTTTGCAATTGACTAGTCAGGGTTCTAGAATACTTTCCTGAAATTATAAAATTAGACATTAAAAAACACTGCGAAAATATAATATATCGACAAGCGTCCTTGCCAGGCAAGACACTTTTGACCATGTATAGAATACAAAAGAGTCCATTTCTTAACATCCACCAACACGCCGCGAGGTTTACAGCTAAATCTCGTTATTTGCTACTTGGACGATCTAAGAAGCACAAGAAGTAAGAAATAGGTAAAGGCACAATACGTATATGATGATAATGATGAGTCAATTGATTAAATACAATGCATAGGTACAACGTATTGTAAAGGACTATAAGCTTTCTACCAATCCGCACTGGGCCCGTGTGGTGGTTTATGGCCCGATCTCCCTATCCACCCATAGGGAAGGCTCGTGCCCCAGCAGTGGGGACATATAATGAGCTGATGATGATAAGCTTTCTTCGATAGCAACCTTTAATGATAATCAAGAATTTAGTAGTGCTTATATTAAGCTTATCGTCATCCTTCAGCATTGTCTGTCTTCTGGATGTTGACCGTTGGATAGTCAGTAAGAATAAACAAATTTTACCGAAAACTGCGTGCACAGTTTCTGCGGTGGTCACTCCCGTGAGCATTGACAAGGTTTGCCTCTTTTTCTTCAGCGTTTGCGCCGGTTGCTCAGCCACCAGGGTCGGCAGGTCCCGCTGGTCATTTTCGCCCTCAACTCGAGCCCCTGCTCCTGGAAGCGTTTAATATTAATTACTATATAGGATACTAGCAATTTACTCGCGAGCGACTTCGTCCGCTAGGATTTAAAAAATTAATAAAAAACCGACTCCAAAAAAAGCAGGAAACATAAAAAAGTAAAAACAGCTCTAAAAAGCAATAAATAATATTTAAATCATATTATTAATTACCTAGATACGCATGTCAGTTTTAAAAAATATCTATTGAAGTCGGGTGGTTGGTGGTCGGCTGGGGGGGGACAATTTTGTTTCATTTAAACTTTTTGTGCCATTATTTTCACTTTTTTATTGTAAAAGCCCCACCCGACTTCAGTAGACATTTTTTAAAACTGACATGCGTATCTAGGTAATTAATAATATTATTTAAATATTATTTATTGCTTTTTAGAGCTGTTTTTACTTTTTTAAGTTTCCTGTTTTTTTTTAAGTCGGTTTTTTTTTATAAAAAAATATGTTATTTTACGATTTTTAGTGATGGGTAGACGTAGACCTAACAAAGATGCTTCTCGGATGAGGAAACGATGGCCTAGTAGGTAGTGGTATTCCTATGTAAAACTTCAATCTTAATTACTTAGGTATTCTTTTTATACGAACTAAACATTTTGGCATATTGAACCGTATGAAGTAAGCCCAACAAAAGGTAACTGCTGTAAATCGTTGAGGAATTCCCTCGACTGTCTATGGTCTCCATCATCAGACCTGAAATGGCACTTATAACCCATATGGGTGCAAAGTTCTTATCAATAGAAATGAATTAAGACTAAACACAAGGTAGCTACTGTAAAACGTTGAGGAGTTCCCTTGACTGTCCTTCGTCTTCATCATCAGACCTCTAATGGCAGTCACAACCCATCTAGGTGTAAAGTTCTCATCAATACAAATTAATCAAGCCCAAACACCATGTAATTGCTTTAAATCGTTGAGGAGTTCCCTTGACTGTCTTTCGGCTCCATCATCAGATCGACTCCAGACCTTCATTAAGTAGTAGTGCTTTAAAATACTTAATGAAAACATTAACAAACACACTAGTCGCCCCTACAATTTTCGAAAGTTCCCCTCGATTTCTCTGGGATGCCATCATCAGATTAGGGATGCCCGATCTTTTGCTTTGAATCGATCTTTTGAATCGTAATGGATCGTAACCCCGTGAATCGATCCACGATCTGAATCGTATTGCATTGAATCGATCTCATTCGATCTTGGAAGATCGTATCATAATTTTATAAAACTAATAAAAAGACCGTGACATTGCATGTAAAGTTGTAATTAAGTGAAAAAAGATTACATAGATAGATAGATAAATACATTCTGTTTACATAATTTGCACTGTCCACCCGTATCACATCTAATAAAAACGTCCAAACGCTTGATTTTACTGGCGGAGCCATATTAAAAACAATACTTACTTAAAAATAATGTCACGCTCTCAAAATAAATTACTGTATTCAATCGTAGTACTATCTACAATGAACATAAATTATGTATATGTATAATGTTCTTGCGGCAGTATAAAATAAACAAACATTAATACAACTCTACCTTCATTTCATTTCATACTCACGGCAGTCTTACTTAGGTACGTAACTCGAGACTATTGCAACAAATAGGTGTAGGTTATCTTACTTTGTTGTAGATACATCGTCCCCGCTGAAATTTTAGTATTGCCAAAGATCTAATATATCGTTTAGTTTGCATTATTTTTGTATTTTAATGATACGATTTTTTCATACGATCTTCCAGGCATACGATTCGATCTGAGCAAAGATCGCATCCTGTTAAATCGATTCAAAAAATCGGCAGATCGTATTGCCGTGAATCGATCTTCTAAAAGATCGATTCAGATCGGGCATCCCTACATCAGATCCTGATTTCCTTATCATGGTACCACCCTTGGGATATCTCCTTTCCAACAAAAAAAGAATCATCAAAATCGGTTCATAAACGACGAAGTTATCCGCGAACACACATAAAAAAATATATATACGAGTCGAATTGAGTAACATCCTCCTTTTTTGAAGTCGGTTAAAAAAAACGTTTTTTTAACAAGATAGGTATATGTTACCCGCAAGGAATGTTAGCCCCCACATAAAATAAATAAATAAAATAAGTAAGTAAGTAAAGTAAATAGCCTAGTTATATATTTTCCCACTGCTGGGAAAGGCCTCCATCTTTGAAATCAAGTCATCACTACAATTATTGATGGGTATTGGTTTACTCACCACGCTTGCCAAGTGCGGGTTGGTGATCACCACAGAACAATAAAAAAGGTGATCACAAACCCGGGCTATGCATCGAAAAATCCGAAACACATTCTGCCCGACCTGGGAATTGAACCCGGGACCTTCGGGTACCGGGCCGAGCGCTTTGCCACTCGGCCACCGAGGAGGCGTCCTCCGTAAAATAAAATAAAAATAAAGCATGATTGTAATCACAAGCTTTAAAAGCCACTTATTATAGAATTATTTATTTAAAAACACTGCTTTACAATAAAAATGCTACCTGAACGTCCAGCAATTTCATCCAAAAACTTTTCTGCATCCACCATATTTGTCAACATCTGACTGTCAGCCTGAAAATTAAAACTTATTTAGGTATATGTTTCAAAACAAAGTTAATACGCCAACTGTTAGACGGTTAGCTTTACAAGAGACTCATACCCTTATAATCTTCTCCACCGGCAGTTTCCTTAGGCAGATTACTAGTCTTTCTACCGGAATTTCAGGACAGCCAGTGCGCTTGGCTAAGTCCTTAGCATGCTTGGCCGGGTCGGCGCGCACGGCACCCGGCGAGAGGGCCGTGCCAGACAGTGCCACCACGGCGCTGCTGCGACCTTCTGAAGACAGCGTCATCAGCGAGGCAGCACTGCCACCAGACCCTTGCCCCATCACAGTCACTCTCGTTGGGTCGCCACCGAAAAATTCTATGTAATCTTTTACCTTTAACATCAAAACATATTTATTGTATTTACAAAACGTAGTCTTCTCATAAGTAGCTTCTTTTAATAATCTATTGTTCTAAGCCTAAGTTATAAATATCCTAATTATATTTTCTATCCTGATTCCAGATGTAGTGATACTTACCCAAGTTAAAGCTACATGCAAATCAAAAAGGCCTGCGTTGCCAGAAGCTTCTTTTTGTCCATTGCTGATGAATCCGAGAGCACCCAGGCGATACTGCGCTACTACAAGAATTGTATCCTCCTGAGTTAAGTGTTTACCCTAAAATAAAATATTAAACAATCTAATTAAAACCATAAAAGATAAGTATCCACTGCTATTACATGCGAATACTTACACCATAAGGGGAAGCCGATCCAGAGCGGTAGTTTCCTCCATGAATAAAGAAGATCACAGGACTACCTGAGAATATTAAAGATATCGATGCTATTGACGTATCTATCAAATACTAAACCACTGTAAAAAGTACCAAAGTAACAAGCTTTACCTTTTTCGTCTCCTGGCATTTTGGGAGCAAAGACGTTAAGGCAAAGGCAATCTTCGTGGCCTATAATCCTTTGAGGTGAGTTGGGGTCCGGCTGCGGGCATTTCGGGCATGGTTGTGTGGCATTCTGTTCCCCAGCCAGCACGCGGCGCACTGGACGCTGAAACCTGCGTGGGCCAACTGGTGGTACTGCATACCTAACAGGAGCAGAGAACTATGTTAGTAAAATACCTGCTGAGTTGATATTTTTAAAGCCAACAAGCCTTTAGATTGACAACATGATAGATTTATTGCTAACTAACAAATATTTTATCTTGCCGGCTGACTAAACCTCATTGCATTGGTATCAAATTGTTTTCTTTAATCAGAGTGATTAAAGAAAACAATTAAAATAAAATATCTGTAATCCAATTTAATTATAATTTGAAAGGGCGTTCAACCTCACAAGAGCTACAGTCAGTTAATACTGATAATTTTTATAATAATAATTTTAATAATTTTTTCATTGCACTTTTCACGTTTATGTTAAAGCCCCCTAATATAAGAGCGTTTACGCCGAGCGCGAGACCTTAAGTTTAGGTTTTTAAGTCCAAATATCACGCACACAGAAACGGGCTGTGAGCGCGCGTGAGTGTGTGCGTAGAGTAGGCTAGTTCTGCTCACTATAGTCAAACTCACTACTTTGATCCGTTCGAATTTAGTTTTTCGGTATACTTAATAATTATTGAAGTGAAATCTTTTTTAGCGGCGTTGTACACTTTTTTTGTAATGGGTAAAAAATGTTAAATTCGCATCAAGACACGTGACCTGATCGAAAATGTAAGACGTAAAATCGTAAGACGGATGGAGAGTAGACAGCCGGCGCGGTGTAGGAGAGGAAGTATCCCCCTCTCTTTCTACGGCGCGGTGAAAATGTATGCCTGTTGTTTCGTTTAGGCGGCGCAGGGCGCTTGCGCGAATAAGTTGTCATGTTTGTGTACGATAGCACAATAAATAAATATTGTATTCTACCACATAAATGATAGTACTTTTATACTGATAATTGAAGCAATTCGTGCAAAATTATTCCCTAACCATTCCAAAATATCAAAAATGCACAACGTTAATATTCAAGTTTTCACTTCTGCCGGCACTCCCGGGGTGCCACCCTTCGTTTTTTTATTTTTAACTATGGGCGTAAACAGATGACTAAACTACGGATACACGAAATAAGTACCTAAGTATAATATTATATTGTATGTATTTTTATTAATGTTGTAATTAATCTTATATCACAAAATTATAATCAATACCTATCTGTTCCTCAACGATTTATTTTGGACGAATTGATTTGACGACGACACATTTTATTTTATTTTATTCATAGCTCGGCAAATGTTGATGTTAAGTGGAAATGGAGTCCCTGTTGTTCTCTGCATGACGTTGACAGTTGACAGTTTGTTGATGGTTTGAGATACGAAACATTTAAGAATCCTTCTTATTTAAGTTTTTCTTCCAATATTTTACAAAGAAATGATTAATTGTATGGGCAGTCAAATAAATTGACCGATTTTTTAGAATATATCAATAATAATATGTTGTCTATTACCAAGCCCAACTTTGCTAATCTCCTTTTAAAATAAATTTTGTATAAAAATTACTTGGAAAATATGAGCCACATAAGCACAAAGCGCATCATGCAGCAATAAAATAGGTGCTGTCAAAACTCGGTCAAGTTATTTGACTGCCCATACAATTAATCATTTCTTTGTAATACATTGGAAGAAAAACTTTAATAAGTAGGATTCTAAAAACCATAATAATAGCTAAGGATACTTTAAAAAATTAAAAAAGCAATACACTTATTAACAAAATAAATAATTAGTCTACAAAAGTCGCACTGCTATGATATATGATATGATGCTGGATATGGCGAGGAGATTGGGCCATAGCCCATAGCGCACACTGGCACGGGTGCGGAGCAGTCGTGACAAAAACTGGGACCAACGGTTTTACGTGTCTTGCAAAGGAGGGGAGAGAGAAACACACACATAGATGGTATTTCCCACCCATCCCGTGGGCCAGTTTAAAAGAGCATCTAACCTCTTTGGCATACCTACATGTCCGCCATTTTGAAAAATACGTGTTTTGGCGGCCAGTGATGAAACGCATGTCAATCGACAGAGTAAGTGATTACAAACAAAAAGTGTTCCGTGATGAAATCTCTAAGTGATACGGTTTCTGAGATATTAGACTCCAAAAACAAATATTTTATTTTAATTTATTTGGTTTCCTTGAATGACAAAATAAGTATATGTCGGCGGCGAGGTTGTTTGTAGGTAGAACAGTCGAGCAAACTCGGATTCGTTGATAACACAGTTAATCTTGGATCTTCAAAATAAAGACGCAGTCGTATTCCTTACAGTCAATTTAATGTTATTTTAACATCAGAATTAAATTATTTAAAAATAGTTGGCCGATGCAAATGGATTTTAGAAACGAAGTGAGTTCTGCTCGTGCGTACTCTCCGGCCGCTACCGTTCAAATGTGTCCAGTCCGTTGTTGCGCCAACTGACGTTGACGTTCCGCGTACCATAGAGCATAGGCTGCGCAGACCACACTCAAGTATAGACTATACTTGTCGTTTCTAAGCGATGCTAGCGCCATGTCTCCGACATATATAATACGAAACATACATATACATTATACATATCAGTCAGCTCATAGCTTCTTAGCTGCGGCCTAGGACGGCGTCCCTCTATACAGGTGGCTGTACTGAACTGAGTTCACAAAACAAACACCGTGATCCCGGTGGACCGGTGGACATGATAATGCAAATAACAATAACAATAAACACAACGTAACAAAAAACTGCTCGTGAGGAAAATAACCATTCGTGCACTCACACCAGAGGTTAGAAGCCGAATGAAACGATTCACTAAATAAAAAATGTTTTTTTTTGCTTAACTTTCTGTTTTTGGAGTCAAATATCTCAGAAACCGTATCACTTAGAGGTTTCATCACAGAACACTTTTTGTTTGTAATCACATACTCTGTCGATTGACATGCATTTCATCACTGGCCGCCAAAACACGTTTTTTTCAAAATGGCGGACATGTAGGTATGTCAGGTTCCATACAAAAATGATCGAACCTCTTTAATTTGTTTATGCTCTCACCAATTATCTAGCTCAAGATAAGTATTCTTAAGAAACTCGTTAGTATAGTAAGATAATGGATAAATGCATAGACATGCATGCATGCATAAACATAGAAAAAACACCTAGACCCGAAATAAATTAAGAAAAACAGTCCTTCTCTAAATTAACCCGACCGGGAATTGAACCCGGGGCTTCGGAGACGGCGCGACGCCCGACCCGGCGTGCTAACCACACGACCACGGAGGTCGTCCAATTTAAAAATGTTGCAATTCATCAAAAGTAACATAAAATAATTTATTCACTAAAGTACTAAGATTTGCTTATCGCGCTATAAATTTGAACTATCTTCGAAGTTACGGCAATTGTTCGACAATCGTCGGGTAGAGCGTCGAGCGACGTGACCACTCTCTCAGAGGCCTCGCGGCGGACTGATTTGCAGTGTTTCCACTTTAATGATTTCTTTTCCCCACGCCTCAATTGAAATTTCCCCTTCTCAGGACTTTTTTCCCCTCAAAAATTATTCCGCTATAGTTTTAGCACTAGTAACTAGTAGTAAAAATCTGCGTTAAAATTTAAAAATCACCCCCCACCAATTTCGTTTTTTTTTTATAAAAAATTTTTCTACCTCACCTCAAAATGTATTTTGCACTAAGAGAATTAAAAAACTTGAGACTTCTGAGTGTCTTCGGCACTGCGGGAAGTGCAGCCCCTCCGCCCTTGCGTGGCAAACCGCAGGCACTTCACTGTCTGTGCTGTGGTTTGTCACAGCGGGCGGGGGCTGCCCTCCCTCTGTGCCTCCAGCTTTATATATACACTAGTACTGCCTTACAAATAAACAAAGAATAAGCTCCGAATAGTTGTTCCGTGTTTTGTTCCTATCATGTAAACGTCATTTCAAATTAGAGCGAAAGAGACAAAACACGGAATAACTATTTGAACCTTATTCTTTGTTTATTTGTAAAGCACTAGGGGTAGGGCAGACTAATACCACGTGGAGTCGGGGTTGACATACAATTCTGTCACTATTTGTCATAAATATAATAATAATCAGTGTCCAGAAAATGTAGCCAAGTCGTAGAAAATAAACAAAAAGAAACAGCAGGGCCCATTCACATAAATTTGAACGGAATGACGCAATTTGACGCTGTCAAAAATGTCAAAGCTACGTTCAAAATGGCGGATTGGCGTATCGTTTCACGCATTTTAATAGGTACTTCAAAAATTTCAAAAACATAGCTTAGACTAAAAAAGTATCGAAAATACGTTTTGTTTCACGCATTCACAGTACATTTCATATGAATTTTAAAAATTAATTCAATCGTAACTCCGGCAGCCGAAATTGTTTTACGGGATCTTTGACGAGCTTTCCTGAGCCCCCATACATATTCAGTTTCCTCAGATTCAGGCGACTTATTTCTAAATCCAACCCAAAATCTGCTCAATGGTCACTCATATCATATCATCATCATCATCATATCATTCATCGTATCATTTTTATTTGTCTTATCTTGTTCCATGCATACTAATAATCTGCCTACCTACATCCGTAGTCTGTGGTTCGCTCATTGTTCCGTTAGATTTGAAATTAAAATCAGTTTGAAATACCACACCTCAAGTTTGTACAGGATAAATGCAACTGCAAGCAAATCCAAAAAAATTAGACTAAGCATAAATAAAGTATAATTCAACATTCGTATTCTTATTTATAGCCTGACCAGTTATATATTAAATCTGCATTGGTGTCGCCACTGTATCTTTTTTTTTAACACATAGTATTCCACACAGAAATTAATTCCGCAATTTTCCGCCTTATGGCGAGGCATTTTTATTTTTTTGGTTAGGCTTTACCTTAGAGCATTAAGCCATGATTTCCCCTTTTCATCTCTTTCCCCTTTTTCTTCCCCTCTGGACCCTAATTTCCCCTCAAAAGGGAAATTTCCCCTCATTGTGGAAACACTGCTGATTTGACACTAATAGAACGCAGAGTTTTGTAGTAGTTTTAGAGCAGTTTTAAAATATTTATAGAAAAATTATAGAGCTAATTTAGTAAAAAGAATTTTGCGCATAATTTAAAGGACACTTTTTTCTATAGTAAAAAGCTTTTATCTCATATTTATATAGTAAGTATATTAGAGAATACCCCCCATCTTGGGGGAGGCCTTTGTCGAGCAGTGGACGTCTTTTGGCTGAGATGATGATGATGATATTAGAGAAAACAATTATTTTATCACCTATAATTTCAAAATGTTTGGATTTTTATAGTTTTTGTTAGTAACCAAAATCTAAAAATGTTTTCAACAAACTATTTTGCTGAAGATCTTTCAAATTGAAATAAAATTTTTGTTCTTAGGTTTGTCAGTAATTTAAACACATTTTTAAGCTTCGAAGTTGACGCGGAAAGTCAAATTATGAAAACCTCTGTTCAATTATCTTGTTATAAATTCCAAAATATCCATAAATCTAAAAATGTTTTCAACAAACTATTTTGATGACAAGATCGCCTAATGATATAAGTAATTAACATATTTGTAAAGTAAATATTCATAGATATTAAGAGGTTTGAAAAGTACAGTTTTTGAGCAAAACGGCGTAAACGAGTTGGAAGATCTACATTAAATGTCTTGACATTGGTTTAGATAAGATTCAAATACTTTATTCGTTCGGAACACAGAATTAAGGGATGTAAACGGTACAGTGATGATACAATTTCGTAGTTATACCCGGGATCCTCAACTACTGAGGCACTGGCTATCTTATCTCTAGCTGCCGGAACACAACAATTTTACAAACATTGATGTTATGGCGACATATTTAGATAAGATGGTGGTAGCAAGCCAGGCAGATAAACAAACCCTACCACCAATCAAACTGAGAACACAAACATGTACCACCCACTGGGAATTGAACCCGGGACCTCTGAGTCTAAACCGGTGGTCTTAACCACTAGACCACAGAGGCGGTTATAATTTATGGCATCTATTTTCTGTTCATAATAATTCTATTTTAGTATTGAACTCATCATTCATCATCATTGGGCATCCTTGGAGGAGGCCTTTACTCAAGCTTGAGACTATGCTAATTAAGTTTCTTTTGATTTTATTCAAGTTACTTACTAATTAAAAGATAAGTTAAACATTATATAAAAAAATATTAGGATAGATAACAAATATTAGGATGTAAGCTGAATTTTTTTATTTATAATGTAGCATAGGAAATAAAGGCTTTTTTATTTTATTTTTATTTATTATTGAACTAATCGTTTTTTCCAATGAGAAATTAAAGAGAGTTCTGCACGTCTAATCTAGTGATTAACATCAAGTATCAAGTTTGAGGTTAAGAAACAAAGTAGGTAGGTACCTAATACTTTTCTGTTTGGATATTAATTAAAATCGCTACCTTATTCCGAAGAAGGAGTAGTATCCTAATCTAGCGTCCTTGATGCCTTCGATGCGTGCGCTCCTGCCGAGCCTTTGAGTGAAGACGACGGCAGCATCGGGCTCCGGGGCGGCAGCGGGGCCTCCCCCTACCACTGCGCTAACGGGCTTCGCCAGCAAAAGGCACAGCCCCAAGTACTCCAAGATCAAAATACACCACGACCACAGTCCGCGCATTTTAACGGGCAATTAATTTGTAGCTACTTACTTATGATAACCACAGGATACTGTTTCCTGTGATAAGCGTATTCGCTCGGATTCAAACAGATTTTGACGATGTTCGTATGCCGTATGCTAAACTCGATCGGCACTAGTGTTTACTATTTTAGAGAAGCTCTATCTACATCCGGGGTCCTGGGTGGTTTCTGGTAATTTAATAGCTACCTATATATTTTAATACATAAATATTATACATAAATTTACCTGTGGTAGTTGATTGGTTTCAAAGTTACCTGGCTCGACGCTGACAGCGGATTCGCATCGAATAGTTATTCTCTTCTTACGGCACCACTGCGGAAGTGTTGCACCAACACTTCCGCAGTGGTGCCGCAGGGTAGCGTTTTATCCCCTTTACTCTTCGCTATTTTTATAAATGAAATTTCAACCCAATTAGTGTCTTCTTACCACCTTGATGATTTACAGTTGTACACCCAAGCACCTGTAGAAAAGCTCTCTGAGGCTATTAATATAATGAACAACGACCTAGCTCAGATAAGCAAATGGAGCAAATCGCATGAACTAAAAATCCACCCTACCAGGTCAAATACAGGTCATTGTGATTGGTGATCCAAGAATCAGGTCTAGACTTGACTGGTCGCACATCCCTGATATCGTTTTGATGGTGCCTTAAAAGCTGAAGAGCCGACGACGTAGCCAAAAATCTGGGTCTTACAAATAAACAAAGAATAAGTTTCGAATAGTTATTTCGTCTTGTGTCTCTTTTAAGGTCCTCGATCATTGAAGAATCGAAGTTTAAGGTACCTACTCAAATTTGAATGACGTTAACATAAAAAAAACACGGAATAAGTATTCAGAGCTTATTCTTTGTTTATTTGTAAAGGCACTAGTTGGTAGCCGACTCCACGCAGCGCAGCAGCAGACGACGCGGCCGGCGGCGGCGTGGCGATCTATGTATTTCTTTAAAATTCCCTCCGTAGCTAGCGACACGAAGCTAGCGACGACCTATTAAAAGACCTATTTAAAAGAGAGTACTCTATGAACGGACGCGTCGTCTTCGAGCGGCAGACGACACGTCGGGCGAGTTCAAAATGTTTTTTTCCGATTCTGAAGATAAAAATTGATAAACTTTCATATCGCTTTTTAAATGTTTATTGATTAATCAGTATTGAATAAGTTCCAAAGTTATAATTATGTTAATTGAATAATAAGATTACCGTTAGGTATGTTATTTTCATAAATAAACATGTTTATAAGATTCTCCTTTTATTATACATAGGTATTATAAAGTTGTTCTTATTTCCTTCTTTCCTTCATCCGCTCGTGGAAAATAATTCCACTCAATGAATTTCAATATAATAATATTTCGATCTCATGAACGTTCGATCATTTGTAAATTCGATGTTCTGAACGTTCGATCTATTGAACGTTTGATGTCATGAATGTTCAACGTAATGAACGTTCGATGTTTTGAACGTTCGATGTTACGAACATTCGATAATAAGACCGTTCGATATAATGAACGTTTGATAAAATAACAATTTGATTAAATGACATAAAAGGTGAACGCACACCTGGCCGCACTGCACGCACCGCAGTCGCCGCATTAAGTTCTGTGCAACCTCGCACAACCCACACGCGCCGCAGTTGCACACTTGCACAGAATTTCATGTAGGAATTCGAATGCGGCGACTAACTGCGGCGCGTGCGTGTGGCTAGGTCTGCTTTCACCTTTAAATTACTCGCTGTCGATATGGCGTAGGATCGGCGTAGGTAACCCTTTGCAAGTATTTAACAATCGACTTAGAATCGATAAAGACGTAATTCCTTAGGTACCTAGGCGTTTAATTTTTTCACTGTATTGTTTGAGGTGGTCCGAGATTTCGTGTACCTACCTGGGAGGGTCTATGCACGGTGGGTCTATGTATATAAAGATGATTTTTATTTTATTTTGTCTTTGACTGTACGGGTTTCCCGAGATTGGTTGATTTTTTTCTAATAAAATTTTATCTAAAAGAGTGTTTCCCACTTTTTGCACGACTCCATTTCTATAATCTTGTCTTGAGACTTGGGATCATCGGATCGATTGGCATTCGATATTATGACGTACGCAATGATATTGACGTACGTACGTAGGTTACCACTAGGGTTGCCAACCATACCACAGAATAAGTAAACCATACTTTAAAATAACATAATTATCCTACGTTATTTTCCATCCCCATACTTTATTCTTTTTAATAAAAATAAAGTAAGTAAGTATGGAAAATACTTTATTTCCGACTAATGCGTGCGTTTGAACGAAATAGGTATTCCTGTTGACTTAATTTCTGAACTACTGAATGATACTCAAGACTCAGGTGAAGTGAAACGAAACGCAACGTTAATTTCTGAACGCGTTTTAAAACAATAAATGTTCTCCCTTCTATTCGTTTGTGTGTACATAAATTATAAATAAAAAATTATTAGATAGTGCCAAGAGTACAAACAAATATGTTTTTAAACATATAAATAAATAAATTTGGAAAATACTTTATTTTTTCTTCAAATCCTTTTTTTTATACTAGTTAGAGCGTTTTCAGATCCGATCCGATATCGGTGTCGGACGAAGATAGCCGATAGCCGATAGCCGACACCATGTGCTGTTTTCACATATTTCCGACAAAAAACGTTCTATTTCGGCCATTTGCTTGATAGCTTTATGCGGGCTGGTCATCATGGCGGACTATAGAAAACTTTATTTGCTGTATCTATTATATTTGAACGCAAAAAAAGATCTGTCAAAAGAAAGTACTTATTGGATTTTTCATTGTGGAAGCTAGATATTCAGAGGGAGCATTTTATACTATTTTTAGCAAGCTAAAAAATAAATAAAAAAGGAGAAAAGAAATATAAATAATAAATATATAGGTACTTAAATAAAATACTCGGAGTATTTTATTTTTATATTGTTCGTGAGTTTTATCCCACAAGCATGGTTTTAATTCTACCAGTTTAATTAATGTAATATTATCGTATTTAAATGATGACGACGCAATCCATGTTAACAACCAAACAATTAAACAAAACAAGCTCAAAATGGCCGCCGCGCATCGGGCTCTGGGCATACAGAAACAAATTAGATACACGTATTATAGCACACTTACAAACAATATCGTCCGACGGACTGTCGGCTCCGATATCGGATATCGGGCCGGACAATGAAAGATAGATTACATAATTTTTACTTCCTCCGATATCGGATCGGCGCTCGACTCCGATATCGGATCGGATAATCTGAAAACGCTCATATTTACTTTAATTATCTGAAAAATAGTTGACAACCCTAGTTACCACTAAGATAATATTTTAATAATAATAGGTACCTATAGAAAAAAATATGAAACCATTTATTCAGTACCTACCTAGGTAGGTACCTATCACAAAATTACACATTCGTACAAATAAAATATTAATAATATATGTATTATTATGATATACCATGATTAACGTACCTAAGGTAATACGTTTACGTTTATAGTTTGCGAGAAATTTTTTTAGCGTCACCGGACGTTAACCTTACGTTAAAATAATGGGTTACATAATATTTTACTTAGTAAAAGTAAAATGTTTATATAATTTTTAACGCAAATTTTGTTGCGAACAAATTACAAAAACACAAAAGTAAAAAAACACAAAGTTTTAATAAAAGTATATAATCACAGAATAAAACCTATCAAGTTTTCTTTTGAACGTTGCCCAGTGCCCCAACCTTGTAAAGTTGCCCAATTTTGTGCACAATTTTTATTCTGACAACATTGAACAACTTTATCTTTGTATAATATTAAGCTTTCCGTATATAAGAATAAGACTTATTCTTGCGTGATTAGATTAATTTATTTGCCCAATTCATTTTTATTTCGTCGTTGTTTGAAACCTGTTAGTATAGCTGGCTATCGTTTAACTAAAATATTGTTTTAACATCAATGATAACTGAAAAATGATATTGCAAAATGTGTTGTACTTTTAGACTTGTTCGGGAGTAGGCTCTGTGTTGTTATCCGCAATACAGTTTTAAACTTAAGCGGATAGCATAGTTATTTAATGTAAAATGCCGTTTTCAATAAATACCTACATTTTTATTTATTTATTTTTCTTTTATCTTGACAAGTTTAAGGTTTCCACTTGTACTTTATTTTAGAAAACTGTACTTACTTATAACTTTAGGAAATACCTACATATTTCGCATTTTGCAATAAATAGGTACATATTTTTAAATGGAGGTACCTACCTGACAAATGTCATTTTGAATGGGTTCCCTACTAGCGATCAAATGCCTAATAAATAATCAAATAATATTTGTAAGTAAGTAGCTATTATTTATTTAACGTGATTTTTTTTCTATCCACTTTTTAGGGTCGGGTATAGAATCCAAGCGCAGGCTTTTTATATGTATGAGGGTTGAATTATGTAGGGGTTGGTGTAAATTCTCCAAAAACAATTTTTTTTAAAATTTCATTTTAAAAATACGTGAAATGGAACGCTATGTCATTCCGTTTCGTATGTGAAAGCCCTCCGTTTGTGTTTTTCTATGCTCTGTGTATTATTTCTGATGCATCTTAGGTCAAAATTAGTGACAGAATCGAATTAGTCAACCCCGACTCCACGTGGTACTAGTCTCCCCTACCCCTAGAGTGTTTATAAAGGCCCGGAGGCGCGGAGGGAGAGCAGCCCCCGCCCGCTGTAGCAAACCGCAGGCGACCAAAAAGCCGAAGCTGCGTAGGCGAGCATGGAGTGCCTGCGGGTTGGATTCTATACAAACCCCCATTTTTTACTTCTGGTAACATCTAACAAATATTTACATAACATAGAAAGCCTTACCTCTTTGTTTCCTTAAAAAAAAGCCTTCGAAATTCGTAGGTATTGTGTAAAAAAAACAAGTTTTAACTCTTTTTTTTAGCTGTCATAAAATGTAAAGTACCTACGTTTACCCCATATAACGACAATACTAGACTACATCATTCGAGTCTATAAACTTTCGAACCTATGAGGCCGTGAGGCGGTGGAAAAAAAATTCGCGACAGCGTGTCTTTGTCGCAACAGCGGCATTCGAAACTACGTAGGATACCCCTTTAATATGAAGACTATAAAAGGGTGACTGTTTAAAAATGTCGGCGCACGAATTTTACTACCTATGCTATTTATTTATCGGTAAAATAACCCGTCGGTCATATGGCTCCTCGATGATATGGTAGTGTAGAAGTGGTTTCGATAAAATGTCTTTCAGTGATCAGTCTGAAACCCATTTTTTTATATTACAGCTTAGTCCTAAAATGGTACCTAACAATTCCAAGATATTTATTTAATTACCTATTTATTTATTTGTACAAAAGCAGGTACAAAAGCAGATTTTAAGTTTCTTTGTAATTAACCTCACCAATATTGCGGCACACGACATTAACAGAAAAAATAAAAAACATTTTCGGCTAAAAATATTCTCTTTGTACCGATTAACGGCAAACAGTGATTTATATTTACAATTATATCGCTCAAGGGTTAAAGTTCTTATTCTATAAACAGGAGCAGGCTCGAAGTATCCAGCCAGCCATCGAAGTAACCAGAAAAAAAGTCAGAATGCTTAAAACCCTTCTAAGCCTTAATAAGGATTTTAAGGCCTAATCCTAATCCTGCTAAATCTGGTTACACTACTAATCAAAATTACTAAAGAAACCCAAAGTAAAAAACCCAAATAAAAAACGTTGGCGTGTCTATATCCAGCGACAGCAAAGCCCACGTTTATTTATGTTAAAAATTCTAATTAATCCTTCAAGTTCCAGTGATAGAACTTTACTGCGACTATTGTGCAATGATATTTAAAATATATTTTATTGTATTAAAAGTCAAAATTATGTTTTTATCATGCAAAAATCAATTAAATTCATTTTGTGCACTTTTTCACTCGCATCTGGTCTTTGTGACGCCACAGTAAACGTCGCGTTTGCGTCATCACATCGTGAACAGCGCTCAAACGGGGAGGACGTGGGATGAAAGTGTGCAGTGCTTAATTAGAAACATCCTTATATTTTTTCAAATGTTTCTAATATCGAAATTATAAAGTACAAAGTTATTAGGATAGGTAAATTCAATTTTTAATAACTACGTTGTGTTGGTTTTTCTCAGTGTTGTGTGGGCATTCTTTATAGTAATATTTTTGTTTCAGGTTCCTCGTAGAGGCGCCGCCATCATGGCGTCGGACGAACAATTTTCATTATGTTGGAACAATTTCCACGCAAACATGTCGGCAGGCTTTCACGGCCTGCTGTCGCGTGGAGATCTAGTAGATGTAACGTTGGCTGCCGAAGGCAGATTATTACAGGCACACAAATTAGTTTTATCAGTATGTTCTCCCTATTTTCAAGAAATGTTCAAAATGAACCCAACTCAACATCCCATAGGTATGTATAAAATGATAATTTTCTAACTTTTTTGATTCTAATTTTACTCTTGTTTTATGAATACTAATGAATTTTATTGTTTGTTTCAGTATTTTTAAAAGATGTTAGTCATTCTGCGTTAAGAGACTTATTACAGTTTATGTACCAAGGTGAAGTTAATGTTAAGCAAGAGGAATTAGCGTCGTTTATTAGTACAGCGGAACAGCTTCAAGTGAAAGGTCTAACCGGTAATCAAAATGAAGAAAGTTCCACGCCATCCAAACCAAAGCCGACGTCGAGGCCAGGCCCGAGGTCGTCACAACAAAGGCAATCTGTTATGACTAAGTTAGAGACTGATTTAGATTCTAAGCCCTCCTCAACTCCAGTAGCAATTAAGCGACCAAATAGGCCATCAATAGCATCAAATAATTCGTCATCTTCACAAAGTGGACCTGCGAAAAGGAAATGTGTGGACCCATTAGAAGCTGGACCTTCAGGATCAGCGAAAGAGGAATTCGTAACGATACCGGACGAAGATGAAAACAACGCAGTGGCACCGAAAATGGAACCCGAATTTGTCAACGAGAGTATGTGGGATGATGATGAGGAAGGTGCAAATAACGATGAAACTAATTTCGGCGAAGATGACTCTAATATGGAAATGACTGGTATGTACCAATGTACCAGTAGCAATCAAATTTTATTCATAGGTGTGACAACTAAAGTTAATTCATGTTTGTTTTCAGGTTTTGATGGCTCTGCAACAGGTGATGGCAATATATCGGCAGGCGGAGAAGGAGGTGCTGTAGGCGATGCACAAGGTAGGTTTACAAATTCTTTTCGTAAGGCGGCTTTATCATTTGTTATTTACATTAAACAATGATAAAGCTGACTTTAGATTGTACACGTACATGATTAGTTGATTTACACAAATTTTATGATTACTTATTTTAACTACTATTCTGATCATGTGCGTTCTAGTTAGTAGCAATGAAGTTTGTAAGTTAGTGATTTTAAGTAGTGTAGAATTAGATTATTTTTAGTAAAAACTGCTTGCCTGTTACAGGTGTTTGTTAAAGGTAATTCTACATTTGATTACATTCTGTGTAGAATTTTCTTCAAAGGTATAAAAGGTGTAGGTAGGTAACAACGTGGTTTTAAGTTAAACTGGTATCGTTTTCGGTTATTGGTAAAAAGGTTCGGGTTGGTAACAAAAGGTAAAGGTAAATTTGTAGAAGCCGGGAGAGATATCTTAAAGGTAACAGTGCCTTCCGAAGCATGGAGGAGCGACAGATGATACATACTTTGTCACCCATCTTAAAGGTAACAGTGCCTTCCGAAGCATGGAGGAGCGACAGATGATACATACTTTGTCACCCATCCATTGAAATAACGTGCGTTTTCAAAGTTTACAGGTGTGAGGAAATTGTATGCCCTGTAAAGATTTGTAAGTATATTTCAGGTAATCTAGTTGGTAAAGAGTTACTGGTAAAAGGTACTGTTGAGTAATTTTTTGATAGATTTGACTTTATTGGTATTTGTCTTTGCTAGTCTTATGTACAGATGCCTTAACGTTAACAAACTTAAAAATTTTACTAAATTTCTAATTAATACATTTTCAACTATAATGAGCATAAGGTTCAAAGTATTGAGGGAATTTAGTTTGATGTGCAGGCTTGTGTACCTAAACTTGCATTTTCTGAATTTATATCTAAATAAGGTGGTTATAAAATAATCTAAGGTACCGTGTTGAACTATCTATTGATACTTATGATTGGTTTAATCTAAAATGCTATATATGGGCTTATCGATACCTACAAGGTACCTGCCTCTGATCGATTCTGTCGATACCTACTAGAAGTGCCAAATTATCGATAGGCATATGGATTAGAATCTACAGTAGTATCGAGATAGCTCGTAACGTGACACTACGACCGAAAGCAATACTGTCGATACTAGTTTCCGAATTATCTATCGATAGGCGCATATCAACTTAATCGTTCACACGCAAAATGACCAATACGCATAATGAACAACGGGAAATACTCATTTTGACATACACGCGTAACGACCAACACGCATAATGACGCATACGCAAAGCGACCTATACGCATAATGACCAATATCAAATACTCATATTGACATACGCAAAACGCCCAATACGCTTTAAGACCAGTCATAATTTCATAGTGATAAACTTCAAGTGGTCAGTAATTTGTAATAAACTCGTCATAAATGAGGCAAGACCATTATAGACGGGGAAACTAATACCTACATTATCAAACCACAAACATTTACAGGTGTGTCGTTTCGCGTACTTTGTACGGATTTGTCATTATACGGATAGGTCTTTTCACGTACATTTACACGCAACATTTTGCGTGTTAGTCCAAATGCTGATACGTCAATATGCGAATGTGTCATATTGCGAGAAAAAACATATTATTGGTCATTATGCGTCAAAATGAACTTAATTACACTAGTATTGATAGCTTATAATGTGACACTATGACACCAATACTGTCGGTACCTACTACAGTTGGCGCCTCTTTCACACTAAGCAAATACACTAGTATCGATATTATGACATTAGATTTTACTGTCTACTAGTCTTGCCTAACTAGTCTAGGTACCTACTGCCGGCCGGTACCTATCGGTACGGTAGTATGATCGAAGCTCTAAAATTCAAAACTATTCATACCTAGTGTCTATAGTTATATAGTACCTATCGACACTACCAATAATATTGTTTTTTTAGAACTTCGATTGTATCGATAGTTTAAAATTTATGAGTAGGTAATAAAATAGCAATACAATCGATAGTAGGTATGTATCGTCAATAATATTCTAGCGTTCTTGCCTATCGAACGAAGATACCTACGGTAAAAAAGTAACTATGCTTGGTAACGTTATCTGGGTGGCATTTTTACCCGTAAATTAACTAATAAAGCAAGATCCCAGGGCCGCCAGACCTTACTTATTTTCATAACAAACAAATGTGTTGGATTAAGTGGTGTTAGTACCTACTCACTTTGTTTCCATACCTGCTACCATGGGTCTATGACCAATCTCCGGCATAGTAGTCCAACACCCAAACCGCGAATTTTTACTAACCGCGAATTCGGTAGATTTGACCAAATGCGCCAAAAGCACAAGAGTAAATAAACCTAAAGGCCGGGTTCGATTCCCAGTCGCGGGTACATGTTTGTGTTCTCGGTTTGGTTAGTGGTAAGGCTTGCCAGTGTTTGTACTCCCTTTGAGTGTTTGCATACCAGCTAGCTTGGGGCTATGAACAATCTACAGATACACATCATGGTAGCAGGTATGGAAACACAAAGTGAGTACTAACACCACTTAATCCAACACAATTTTGTTTGTTATGAAAATAAGTAAGCCTGGGATCTTGTTCTATTGGTTAATTTGGCTTCGGCTGATAATGTACAACACGCAAAATGCTAACTGCGCGTATAATGTGCAAACAGTCAAAATGTACATACGCTAAATCTACATCATGACAAATGTACAGTACGCGAAATGTACAGTACGCAAAAATAATACTTAACGCAAAATGTGTAAAAAGAAAAATACACATTTCGCGAATAATATTGTTCAATGCAAAGTGCATAATCCGCCAAATGTTACAAAAGCAAAATGCTCAATCGCCAAAACGTACAAAACGTAAAATGTACAAAAAACAAAATGGATAATAATGCTTAGTAGGCAGGGTGGTTTACCAAAACCCCGACGCAAAAAGAGGGAATTGTAAGTTTGACATGTGTATGTGTATGTTTATAGTGTCTGTCTGTGGATCGTAGCTTCCATACGTATAGACCAATTGAGATACGGTTTGTTTTCTTTTAAGTGAAGTACTGTCTGTGTTAGTGAGCATGAATACCGAGATCCCGAGATCTCGTAATCTCGAGATCTCGGTCAATACTTCCAAGGTTCAAATACCGGTATTGAACTTGGTGCAATACCGAATTAACTATATTTCTTATTTCTGATTTTTCTGGGCAAGCTTCGTCGGCCTCTTCTCATCCCTAGGGATTAGAATGAGGCCAAGAGCAAGCCCATCTCACAATAAAAAAAAAATAAGATATTGAAAAAAAAAACAGACATAATATGCCAAACATAATATGCCAAACATAATATTCTTAGAACGTTAACAGATTACAAGAACAATTTATTTATCGATTGTTAGTGTTTTAATTAAGATTTGAAATCAATATTATGACTGAAAATAATTTAAAAAACGTCATCATCTCAGCCAAAAGACGTCCACTGCTGGACAAAGGCCTCCCCCAAGAATGAAGGGAATATTGCCATAATCGCCACGCTTGGCGATAAAAAACGTGTTTTCATTTAAAATATTCCAGACAAATAGAAAACTCCAATACTGGTATTAATACCGGGATCTCGGTATTGAACTAGATGCAATACCGAAATACCGAGATCGAAAATAAATTTCCGAGATTACAAGTTACCCTGTTATGATTTTTTGAAATTGCCGCGTTTTTTCCTGGTTCAGCTTTTGTTTGCCAGACTTTACAAAAAGTACTTATTACTTATTACTGTACTGTGTTTGTACATTTTGCGTATTGTTGTTTTTACCCGACTGCGTCAGAAGGAGGGTTATGTTTTTCGAGTGTATGTGTGTATGTATGAATGTATGTATGTATGTCTGTTTCTTTGGCACGCCCTACAGCCTAAACGGCATGGTGGATTTTAACATATGAGGTGTCGTTAGATTTGTTTTGACTGTGGGTGAGTGACATAGGCTATAAAAATAAGTAAAAACGTTGCTAATTCGGAAATATTAGCAGATTTAAATTTTATTCACATGTTTAAAAAAACTCAAACAACTTGTCAGTCAAAAGTAGGTACTAGACGTCAAAATTTGCGTGTTAATTATTCTAACTTTGCACATTTTGCCACTATCGCGAGGAGTACATTTGCTTATTGTACAATTATCATTATGTACATTTAGCGTATGTACATTTTGACTGTTTGCACATTTTGACTGTTTGCACATTATGCGTGCAGTTAGCATTTTACGTGTTGTACATTATCAGCCGAAGCCGTTAATTTACGGGTAATAATGCCACCCAGATAACGTTACCAAGCATAGTTACTTTTTTTGCCCGTATCTTCGTTTGACAGAAGTATCGTTACCAAATAACGATATATTTTAAAGCCATGATTTATGGATATGTCGATAGGCAAGAACGCTAGAATATTATTGACTTATATTTACTATCGATTGTATTACTAGTTTGCTACCTACTCATAAATTTTAAACTATCGATACAATCGAAGTTCTGAAAAACAATATTATTGGTAGTGTCGATACTATCGCAGTTTAGCGAAGCATCGATATTTGTCAGAATGTTTAATAACTGTCGACACTATGAATAATTTTGAATTTTAGATCTAATGTAATGAGATATTGAAACTAGTATCGTTATGCTTAGTGTGTGTACTTGTGGTAGCTCGCCAACTCTAGTAGGTATTGACAATATTGGTGTCGTAGTGTCACGATATGAGTTATCGATACTAGTGTAGTGTGATGTGCCTATCGATAGATGATTCGGCAACTCTAGTATCGACAGTATTGCTGTCGGTCGTAGTGTCACGTTAGGAGCTATCGATACTAGTGTAGATTCGATATGCCTATCGATAGATTCGGCACTTCTAGTATCGACAGTATTGCTATCCCTATTGTCTCGTTACGAGCTATCGTTAGTATCGATCGGATCGATATTATGGCAGTCTTAGATCAAAACCGAGTAAAAGTATCGATAGTGCTCTAACTCTACTAGGTACCTATATAGGTTTTTAGCAGCCTTATTTACCTAAGATTTCTAAAATCATTCGGTAGTATTTCCAATGATGGCTCAACTGGCTACCATGACTGGCAAAGGCCGATCCTAAATAACCGTCACATCTACCTTTTACCAGTCTTGGATATTCTTTTACGCACTTGATTACCTGAAATATACTTACAAAATTTGCAAGGGCATACCATCTTGTTTTCATACTTGAACCTGTGAAAACTTTTCCCAAATACAGACGCCTGCGCATCAACCTGTCCAAAACTGTCAAATTTCTTCCAAAACATTTTCAAGCATTTGCTTGAGGCATAAAGTTCAAACTCTGTTGAGGAAATTTGACAGTTTGTGGTAGGTTGATGTGCAGGCGTGTGTACCTTTACCTTGACCTTTGTTACCAACCTGAACCTTGTTGCCGGTAACCGAAAATAATAATACCAGTTTACCAACAATACACCAGTGTACCACAAACAAACAACCACGTTGTTACCTATCTATACCACTACAACTTTTTGAACCTTTGAAGATAATTCTACACAGAATGTAATCAAATGTAGAATTACCTTTAACAAACACCTGTAACAGGCAAGCAGTTTTTACAAAAATAATCTAATTATATACTACTACTTCAAATCACTAACTTACAAACTTCATTGCTACTAACTAGAACGCACATGATCAGAGTAGTAGTTAAAATAAGTAATCATAAAATTTGTGTAAATCAACTAATCATGTGCGTGTACAATCTAAAGTCAGCTTTATCATTGTTTAATATAAATAACAAATGATAAAGCCGCTTTACGAAAAGAATTTGTAAACCTACCTTGTGCATCGCCTACAGCAGGTGCTGTAGGCGATGCACAAGGTAGGTTTCGCCGCCGCCTTCGCCGCCTGCCGAGATATTGCCATCACCTGTTGCAGAACCATCAAAAGCTGATAAACAAACACATGAATTAACTTTAGTTGTCACACACACCTATTAATAAAATTTGAATGGTACTGCTACCAGTCATTTCCATATTAGAGTCATCTTCGCCGAAATTAGTTTCATCGTTATTTGCACCTTCCTCATTATCATCCCACATACTCTCGTTGACAAATTCGGGTTCCATTTTCGGTGCCACTTTGTTGTTTTCATCTTCGTCCGGTATCGTTACGATTTCCTCTTTCGCTGATCCTGAAGGTCCAGCTTCTAATGGGTCCACACATTTCCTTTTTGCAGGTCCACTTTGTGAAGATGAAGAATTATTTGATGCTATTGATGGCCTATTTAGTCGCTTATTTGCTACTGGAGTTGAGGAGGGCTTAGAATCTAAATCAGTCTCTAACTTAGTCATAACAGATTGCCTTTGTTGTGACGACCTCGGGCCTGGACTCGACGTCGGCTTTGGTTTGGATAGCGAGGAACTTTCTTCATTTTGATTACATTACTCATAAACGACGCTAATTCCTCTTGCTTAACATTAACTTCACCTTTGTACATAAACTGTAATAAGTCTCACGCAGAATGACAAACATCTTTTAAAAATACTGAAACAAACAATAAAATTCATTAGTATTCATAAAACAAGAGTAAAATTCGATCATAAAAGTTCGAGTAAATTATTATTTTATACATAGGTACCTATGGAATGTTGACTTGAGTTCATTTTGAACATTTCTTGAAAATAGGGAAAACATACTGATGAAACTAATTTGTAAGCCTGTAATAATCTGCCTTTGGCAGCCAACGTTACATCTACTAGATCTCCACGCGACAGCAGGCCGTGCAAAGTCTGCTGACATGTTTGCTTGGAAATTGTTCCAACATAATGAAAATTGTTCGTCCGACGCCATGATGGGGCGGCGCCTCTACGAAAAACCTGAAACAAAAATATAACTCTAAAGAATGCCTACACAATAAATAAATAAACTTTCCTACACTCACACCAATTATCTAGCCCAAGAGAAGCTTCGTTATAAAACTCGTTAAATGGTTACTAGACAACGGATAAACATACTTAAAATACTTAAATACATACTTATTATTATACATAGAAAACACCCAGACCCGAGACAATTTCGAAAAACAATAATTTCTAAATTGACCCGACCGTTGATCGAACCCGGGACCTCAGAGGTGGCGACACCATGAAAACCGGTGTACAAACCACTCGACCAAGGAGGACGTCAAAAAAGAAAGACCAACACAACGTAATTTTTAAAATTGCATTTACTTATTCTAATAACTTTGTACTTTATAATTTCGATATTGGAAACATTTGAAAAAATATAAAGATGTTTCTAATTAAACACTGCGCACTTTCATTTAGTTTTAATTTGTACTCTGTTGCTGTACCTTAATTAAATAAATAAATAAATAAATACTCACCACGTCCTCCCCGCTTGAGCGCTGTTCACGATACATGTGATGATGCACACGCGACGTATACCAGTATACCGTGGCGTCACCATGACTAGATGCGAATGCAAAAGTGCTCAAAATGAATTAAATTGATTCTTGCATAAAAGGAAGTTTAGTAAAATAAATACTTAACTTATGTATTACTGGCCCACTTCTGGGCAAAGCCATCATCATTGAAATTAAGTCATAACTACAGATGGCTTAACTACCACGCTTGCAATAATTGCGGTTCAAGTGTGTGATGCTGTTCCCTCTAGAAAACCTCCGAAGGTGATTCGTTTCACACGGCTTGAGGTACCCTTTAAATACCTCGCCGCCCCCAAAAAGCCCGGTGACGCTGAAAATGCCGTTTGAGGCAATCAGCAATATCTCTCAAAAAAAAAAGAAAACAAGCCAGCCCGGCTATGCATCTAAAAATTCAAAACACTCTACCCAGCCTGGAAATTGAACCTGGGTCCCTCGGGTTTTATTAATAAATAACCCTGGCTGTGCATGCATTACATGTAATGCACTGAAGACCTAAGCAATTATAAATATAAATAAAATCTTAGAAGTAATTTTTAGCTTATAAAATAACAGACGTCCGCAACGCAAATGGCTGGACGACATCAAAAATTGGACTGGACTTAGTTATCGCCAATTAAAGCAAGCTATATGGGATCGCAGAAAATTCTGTATACCTACTGGTCTCCAAACTTCAGTATGAAGATGGCACTAAACTGGTTGTGCCGTGGGCACTTTTGATTTCCTTCTACACAACTGATTGGTCCATTGGGAAAAAAATATACTTATACTTTATGTTGGAAATATTAAATCTAGTGCAACTAAAAATACACATAACAAAAAAATACATACATACCTATACAAAGCAGTTAAGTAATCAACTACCGTTTCCCGCGACCATAACAGGTATGTAGGTAGGTTACTAATAACGAATCTAATATACAAATTGCAGAAATTGCTTAAATTCAGTTGCCGTTGTTGTACAACATGTATACCAAATAATGTACCCAGGAATTATATTAGTTTTTGTAATACGAAATATATAATGTTCTCTACATAACATTACTGCTACCTGGCACTAGATGGCGCTGATAGTCTGTTATCTAGAGAGTATGCAGTAATTCCTATTGCTATTGAAAAAAATATTTGCATATCTGTATTACCACTCCTATTTTGACCCTTTCCATATCTAAAGCTTCATGCTCTTACTCCACTTTTAGTGCATAATGTGACATTACAAGAAATCTTTATCCACAATCCAACTCATTCAGGCTAGTTAGGACGAAAAAAGCTATATTCTCAAAATGGTAAGTGTATCTTGAGTCTGAACCAATTTATTATCAAATGATTTTTTTGATATCTTACGGGTAAGCACTTGGCCTTTATCTCACCTGATGTTAAGTGATGATATGCTGAAGGTGGAAGCGCACCTCATCCTCATCCTCTTAAAATGGTAAATTCAATAAATGCCAAAATTTTAAACGGCTTATTATTTTATGTCTAAGAATGCAAATTCATTTTATTCAATAGGTAAGTAGCTAATTGGCAAAATGACCAAACGTTGGAAATTTTAAATAACTTAATTAATTAGGGAATTGGGACATAATATGGTAGCCGTTTATACAAATAACATTGAGAATTTTGTTATTTATTTAGATAATTCTTCGGAAAAACCATCAGGTTTTCCGAAAACTCTCGAAAGAAAGAATTTCCAAAGAAATCTACTCCAAAAGACTGTCATGTTTGTTGTAATGATGAGGCTTCGATTTGGGTATCCATTCCTACATTTCATTTAACAGATTTTCCCACTGCTTATGTATACCTATAATAGAATAGAAAAAAGAAATAATATGCATTTTATGTAGCATATTATCCGCATATCCCGCTATCTCATGTTCGCTTCTCTGCAAGCTTTCGGCATACGGCTTGCCACCTCGCCTATGCGATTAGGTCGCCGGGTTCCTGCATGAGCGCAGCATTCGCGTACTCTGCGAAAGCAGTGCCTCACAGTTTCTGCAGGTGAACGCCGGAGTGCCGCAGGGTTCTATAATATCGCCCACGCTGTTCCTTCTGCATATCAATGACATGTTATCCTTGGGTAACATTCATTGCTATGCAGACGACAGTACAGTTCATCGGCGTTATTTGGGTCACCCTGCGGCAAAGCAAGCCGATATAGTGGAGTCAAGACGTAAAATTGTCATTGAGCTGGACGAGGAATTAGACCGCATTTATAAATGGGGCTCTGATAACCTCGTCCAGTTCAATGCCAAAAAGACACAGGTCTGCGCTGTCACTGCCAAAAAGTCCGCATTTCTCCCCCAGCCCTCCTTCCAGAGCAACCTATTACCCATCCAGACTGGTCTCAGTCTCTTAGGTATGGACATACACAGCGACCTCAACCCGAAGAGCTATATATGTGCAACAAGATGAGCAACGTTGTCTTTTGTATAAGACTCAAGTGCGCTCCTGCGTGGAGTATTGCTCTCATCTTTGGGACGGATCCGCCAAGTACTTGCTCGAAGCTCTTGACAGGTTGCAGAGACGTGCTGTCCGTATTATCGGTAACGATGACGTTACAACCAGTCTGGAGCCGTTACAGCTACGTAGGGACATTGCTTCCCTTAGTGCTTTCTACCGCCTTTACCACGGTGAATGCTCTGAGGAGCTCTTTAACCTCATTCCTCCCTCTCCATTCCTTTCCAGATCGACGCGTGCAGGTCTGAGAAGCCACCCTCATACCGTGCTGACCATCAAGACACGTACCAAAAAGTTTGGACAATCGTTCCTTTGCCGAACTGCCCGTATGTGGAATGCGCTTCCCGCACACGTGTTTCCCTCCTCTTTCTCTCCCGGGTTATTTAAGCGGGGCGTGAAAAAGCATTTATGCAGGCCGCCATAGTGTGAGCGTTCGGCATAGCGTGGTAGCGCTGTGATGAACGCTTTCACTTCTTGGGCTTCACTGGCTGCTTTTCATCAGGCAGGGTGAAGCCATTATGGCGTGTCACAATAAAAAAAAAAAAAAAAAAATCTATTAGTGCTAATGAAAACTATAGAGCAGCTCTAAAGATGCATAAGAATATAATATAAATAGAATAGAAAAAATAAATAATATGCATTTTATGTTGCATATTATCCGCATATCCCGCCATCTATTAGAGCTAATGATAACTATAGAGCAGCTCAAAAGATGCAATTTGTGTCTAACAACTGAATTACGTTAATCATTTTTAAATTATCTTACTTTTTAGTTACTTTAAAAATATTCGTATAGGTATTAAGGTACTCATTCAATCTCCAAATAATGATAACAGCATTATGGTATTTTGTATAGTAGTAGTTAAAGTTTTGATAATCATCATCATCATCATCAGCCTATCTTAGTCCACTGCTGGACATAGGCCTCCCCTAATGAGCGCCATAGCGCCCAATAATAGTAGGTAATATTTATTTGTAAGTTTTATTGACACCTACATTGATATTGAGATGATTGAGTGAGATTGACCGTGACAATCAAACTCATATAGTAGCGACACCTACTTTGAGTTCTTTAAATCAGCCTTTAACTTTATCAATATAAATTAGTAAATCAATATACGTAGGTGCCTAAATGTATAAGTATTTAATACTAGCATAAAATTAAAGGCAGTAGTTTTTGATCAATCGTATTTGTCACATCATTATTTTTACAAAGTTTTAGGAAATTATCGCCTTCTATCTTTTTAAGTAATGGAGACTGCGTGTAATGGAACATAATTCCGTTATTTGTGGTCGGCCGTCTTCACGCCGTGAAATCTATGGTTGTAATTGTGTCAGTCAAGGATTGTTTACTATTTTGGGAAATAATAGAAATTTGTGTTAGTTATAGTAAATGTTCTGAAAGTTTCCTTATAAAAACATTATCAGTGACCTGTTTTACAAAGTGTGTTTCTTAGATAACTGACTTTTTGACTCCTGTGTCGTTACCGTGATGAACGTGTTTACGTCAAATGTTTTAGATTTATTTTGTGTTTGATATGCTACATGATTATTATATTGTGAATGCAGAAAGTGTGATAAATAATTAAGGTAATTTGTTGTGCAAAATGTTCACGAGATACTAGATGAACGTCGGGGAAAGTAGCGCTCCATGACTGTGTGTACATTCGCTGGTTGTCAACGAGAGTCAGGTACTGTGTTGATTTCAATGATGATTAGTTTCAGAAATTGTCATTTCCCCACGTATTAGCAACTTATTAGGGATAAGCTTTATATTATACTACAGCAATACTGATATTTTACAACTGTATTTTGGCAGCTTGTAAACATAACCTACAAAATGTGTGTTCAAATTATTATTAAAATAATCTCATATATTCCTAATATATAATATAAGTCGGCTACTTTAAGTGTTTTTAAGTGCTATTTTAAGTTACGAAATAGTTTGGCTTAGTTCTTCTTAGTCACCATAGTTCAGAACACTATCATCTATTCTTATTATTTGAAAAATTAAGCAAAATACTTTTTTGTATTCTTAAACTTGCACATTTCTTAGGCCACTCTAGTAAATCTTCCCTATAAAATATATTTAATCATTCAGCATATTCTTAAATTGATATTGGAACAATTTTAATAAAAAAAATACAATCATTCTGATAACACTTATTATAATTGGGATTTCAATATGAACCATATTGAACTTGATCAGGTCTTGAAATCTGCTTTAATACAGACTAGTAAAAGTCTACCCAATATCCAAAAATGTTGTCAGGTGTCTACAATCAATAGCAAAGATGGTTAATTAATTAATTTGAGCCACTGTATTTTAGTTTTCTACTATGAACAAGGAAACCATAAGGTTCGGGTATAGAAAAGGGGGCCCCAAAAAATAAAACAATTTTTTTTCATGAAATGCCAAAAAACATAGCTAACGAAAAGAGATTTAGGTTTTTTGGTTTTAAATTTTGTTTTTTTGTATGGAGTTCGATTTCTGTTGTCTAACAGAAAAAATAACCTTGATTGCTACGCTGCGCTTCGCGATTGTCTTAAAATCTAACCTATCACGTGACCTACAGCAAAAAGTGAAAAATTTTACAAGGCCTAGCTTCTTACAAAACATGATCGAAAAATCGGCTATGTCTCGGACCCCTTTGCTACACCCTAACCAACCATAATCATATTCTATTCAAAAGAAGGAGAATGCCTGCCCTCTGTTAAGAATTTTGTATCATCATCATCATCATCATCATCAGCTTCACACATCCACTGCTGGACATAGGCCTCTCCAAGTGCACGCCACGCATTTTGTATGTTGATAAAAGTTGTTATTTAGTGGCAGGGGACCGGAAGGTGTGGAAAAAGTGTGGGGAGGCCTTTGCCCAGGAGTGGGACAGCTATGACTGATATAATAATAATAAAAATTAGAAACAATATATGAGATTAGTTTGAAAATAAACCAAGATATATAATTATTTATCAATTTGTTATCAGGCAATGCAGGCCCGTAGATACATACCTTACTCCACCTTGTACCTTTATTCAGTGGCTTTTGAAGTTGGCCTACAGAAGCTTGAAATTGGTATTAAATGCTTTAAAAAAACAGATTTCAGTTAGGCTTAACAGCAGCATAAAGCAGAAAAAATGGGAATCATTATTAAAAACTCCTGTGTGTATTTAAAACCACTGCTTTTCACCCATTATATTGACATCTGGTGTTTTTCAATGAAAAAATGATGATAAAAATTTATTCAGATTAGACACAAGAGTGCACTTATGAAAGTCGATTCATTTCTTAGTTAAATTTATCAAGATTTATTTCTGCTATTATGAGAATTACAATAATCCTATAGCATTTACAATAACCAAAACTGATTAAATATATTAAACAAATGAACAACAAGATACCTATACCTATGTGCTAAGTATTTATAAACCCCTTATTTAATGTTATTAGCACCATCTCTTTTTATGTTCCCATTGCTGGGGCATGAGTCATCCTTAGGCTGAGTCTCCACCAAAGCGGAGATGTGCGGAGATGTCTGAAGCGGAGATGAGAAGAGATGTTTTTAATGTTAATTTTTTTTTTTGAATTCTGTTGGTTGTTAAAAAAATATCTCGTCTCCGCTTGCACATCTCCGCTTTGGTGGAGTCTCAGCCTTATGGATGGAAAATGTGCCATAATCCAACCAGGCCCAGTGCGGATTGGTGATTGTTAATGACTGCTAAAGCAGCCCGGACCAACATTTTTACATGTTTGCTGTAGTAAGGAAAACCTTGATATAGTAAATTTAGGGCCTTTCCAAAAGTTTCTTAACTTCAGCAATCGCAGATTGAGCTACACTTATTATTTTCAAGTTAAGTGATTTATGATCATTGTGTATAGGTATGTGAAAGTTATTAAAATAAAAAGCCCATATACTATCCCCCTTATTCATAAAAACTATTTAAGCATTTTTTAGTTAATCATTGTTTTGTCTCTTTTTCTCAAACTCAAAATGACGTTTGTGTGACATTGACAAAACAATATTTAACTAAATAATGTAAATAATTAAATAAAATATAATTAACTAAATAAAATAATAATAATAATACTTAAATAGTTTTTATGAATAAGGGGGCTAATTTTCCTACTAAATAAACATGTTATGTATAACAAGGGGACAAAAAATATGCAACTTATTTATATAAGTAGTAGTAGTAATAGCCTTTATACTTTCCCACTGCTGAGCAAAGGCCTCCATCGTTGAAATCAAGCCATTGCATTGCTACAATTTATGGGAATTGGCTTACCACAATGCTTGCAAAAAAAAAACCAGAGTATTATCATTTGTATAAATTCATCAAAATTTCTTTTAACTATTTAAAAAAACAGAGGTACAGTGTATGTTTATGTATTGGAAGCACTGAATAAATAATTACTTACTTACTCTCCTTTTAATCTTCGAAACAAAAGAACAGTCTGTTTTGACCATTGATGTACTTTGTTGTCATTCATTATGTTCCATTATCTGTTTCTGTTTGCTTTCTTAGATTATGTGCACTACCCTAGATGGATTGTAAAACTATATGTTAATTTTATTGGTTGTTTGACAACATATACATACATACATACCTACATATCATATTTAAGAAACATTACTTAGATGGCTTAATTCTTAACTGATCTTTAATATTTATAAAAATAATTAAGATATAAATTAATTAAGATTAGATGTTGTTGATGACGTAGTTGTCGACATTGAATTAGGTTCTTTTGGTTTACAAATTAAGAGTACGTCATGTTGATCAATTTCGGCGGGTTGGATAGAGTTACGATAGTATATATATAGGCATATATATAGGTATGTATATAGGCATGTCATGGGGTGCGGGTTCAAATCCCGCTCGTGAATTTTTTGATATAACATAACGTAGTTGCTTTTCAATGATGTAATTATAGATGTTAATAATAATAAACTTAACTCTTACTGCGCGAGTCCGACACGTACTTTGTCAGCAGCAGACTTTCTTTTTGTTTCATCATCAGCCTATATTAGTCCACGGCTGGACATAGGCCTCCCCTCTTTTTGTTTATGTTTTAAAATTTCAAACTATTGTACCTACGCGTGCGCCCCCGTAATCCATCACATGGCATAATTTATATGGCGACAGAAAAAGGTCGAACCACATTTATGCTACGACTGGTAGAGAAAACTTTGGGCATTAAGTCCACCTTTTGCTGAAAGAACATAAACAAATCTTGTAATTCCTCCAACAGAACCGCTGAACCAATTACTATTTTATTAATTTCAATAAAGTTCATAACTTGTTTATAAATCGTCGATGCGATAAGATTAAATACCGGCACAGTAAGCCTCCCGCTGACTTTAGATACTGCTTAAACAAACATATTTTAACATAAGATGAAAACTATGTGATTAATATTAAGATGAAGATTTTTATAATGCCGTAGCCAGGCTCATGTTTCGATCTACACTAGACTTAAGAGTACCGAGACGTTTCGTGTCTCGAATTTCGGAACTTTTTCCAAATTTTACTGTCTCGAGTCCCAGAATTTTAGAGACTTTCTGGGGCCCGACCGCCTAACCGATCGCTTTGACTTCGTGTGTGGTTTATGACGTCATCTTGTCGTTTCGTGCCGCAAATGAAAGCAATATCGAAAGCTATAGATAGCCTTTAGCTTTTGATATTGCTTTCATAGGCGGTGCGAGGTGGCAAGATGACGTCATAAACTATACGCGTAGTCAAAGCGATCGGTTAGGCGGTCGGGGGGCTGACCGAGATATGAGGTAGAGAAGTTTATAAGTGTAGAATACCTATATAATTTATATGTTATTTTAATTAATATACGAATAGGTAGTTGATAAACTAAAATGTTACTAAATGTCGTTAATTGATAAAATAGGAATAATATAGGAAGCCTGCGAATTACATACCCTTAGAGCGTTTACGCCGCACACTAGCGCCAATGAAAAAAAAAACATATCTAGTAATTTGAATGAAGTAATTTAGCATTTTTACGTCACCTAATGAACACCTGACATGTTATGGTTTAGTTAAATATGGCGTTATAGTTAAAAGTGGCCGTAACGTCTTATTTAACTAAACCATAACATGTGAGGTGTTCATTAGGTGTCGTAAAAATGCTAAATTACTTCATTCAAATAGTTTGTTGAGCATAATTTGATTTTCTATCTCTAATTACTAGATATGTTTTTTTTTCATTAGTGGCGCTAGTGTGCGGCGTAAACGCTCTTAACCTCGTGACTAAATACCTAAAACTAAATCGGGAAAAATAAACAACGGGATGTACCGGCAGGCAAGATTTTTATTATCTCCTTTTAAGTATAAGCGGAGTAACTTTTTACATAAAATATCATCATCATATATACATATATACTAAACATTAATACTCAGAAATTATAAGACTTATTCATTATCATGGCTATTCCACCCTAGTATACATTTTTCATAGGTTTAGTTAGACAAGAGATGCCAAGAATAGTGATTTGGTCGAGTTATTCGGCCACGCCACGCTCACTCGCCTAATATTCGGCAAAAGATCGGCATCTCATTAGTGATTCTCCATGTTGTGAAATTGCTAAAAAGCCTAATTATAGTATAGCGGAATTATAGTTCACTTCATTTCGTAAAAAATCATCAATGAATATAATTAAACACAATAGGACACAGGCGTGACTGTATTATATGTGTAACTTTTGGTTCTATGTGAGTTTGTTTTCTTGATAATTATACCGAAGTATTCGTCCGCATACCGAATATAGGCCGAATACTGAACAGTAGCTAAAACTCTCGGCATCTCTAGTTTAGTTTCTCTAAACAAGAAAATAAATAAATAAATAGACGTTTAGAAAATGGACTTATGAACGAACGACCACAATCGCAATCGCAAGGCTCTTTGTCAGAGGAATATGACGGGTGAGGCAAAACATACACAGTTTTTAAATTGAAATCGTGTCGAGTGTTCTAGTAGTAGTATATAGACAGTTATAGACAGTAAATTATAGCGCAAAAATCACGTCGAATGAGGAAGGGAAATAAGGCATTTCTAAACAATAATAAGAATAAATGAACTTTCCATTTACAACATTTTCAGTAGGTAGGTAAATAGGTATCCATCCTATACTATTATGTTTACATGCCAGTGTCAAACAAATAAGTAAAAAATTATAACCTTATTCTTATGTATGACGATGGTCTTATTCTTAATCTTTGTTGCAGTATGTGGTAAGAATATTTAAAAAATAATAATCGTGTTCCATTAACGTGGATTAGTTTGTAGTTATTACATTAAGCTACTTACTATGAGACTGCGTTTTTACTTTTAAACGTTGTGATAGGTTTATTTTGTGAAGAAAATTAGTGTAATAATTAATGTTATAATTAAACTAGCTGACCCGGCAAACGTTGTTTTGCCAAGGGAATTTGTAGGGTAGAAAAAAAATAACTAACTTATTTAAGTGTGTGAGGATGTGCTATATGAGTGAAAGAGGCATGGAGCGATGTGAACGATGACGGAATATAAAAATAACAAAACACTAAACATTTATCTTTTTACTTTATTATAATTTCATGATTATAATTTGAGGAGCTCGGTGGCGCAGTAGTTAACGCGCCCGGTCTGCGAGTGCTGAGGTTAAGCCACTTTCGCAAAGGCCGGTCATCGGATGGGTGATGGGTATCATCTCGAGCTCCTCCGTGCTTCGGAAGGCACGTAAAGCTGTTGGTCCCGGTTGGTCGTTAACAACCACCAATATGCACTGGGCCCGCGTGGTGGTTTAAAAGCCCGTTCTCCCTATCTATCCATAGGCAAGGCTCGTGCCTAAGGTTGCCAGATGTCCAGGATTTCCGGGATTGTCCCGGAATTTTACGTATTGTCCCGTGTCCAGTAATTCGATCTATTGTCCCGGATTCCGAAAAAAAAAAAAAAAACAAATAACAACAGTTCTCAATTTATATCTTTTATCTGGACTAAGAAAAGTATACATTTGAAAAATAAAATGTATTTTCCTAATAAATACAAATATAAAATTAAATATTCCGTAATTTATATTTATATATTTTTTTTATTTTTTTTATTTTTACATATTCATAGCCACGGCCCGACATGGAATTGTCCCGGACTCGGTAAGTTCCGATCTGGCAACCTTACTCGTGCCCCAGCAGTGGGGACATAAAATGAGCTGATAATGATTATAATTTATTCCTATACTCGTATACCTATATCATTAATTACGACAATAACACTAACAAACAATATCAATCCATTAATGCTACAGTGTGAACAATATTTTTTGTTAGCCCATCTTTAGCTAATACCTTAGCTAACACAAACAAACTGGATGGTTTGCCCACTCGAGAGCATGCCGCGTATAATTTTCCGTGTGAAATCATGGTGTGCTCAAATCTAAGCCACAAACAGACATCGATTGGCCTTGGGACTTATTGATAGTCATTCCTACTCCGTGCTGTTTACTGGGTGAGAAGTGACACCGGGGTCATTCCATGTAACGGGTGTAACAGGTCGTACACTTTTAACTGGTGATTGAATAATGTTTTATAAGGAAAGCATATTCATTTTATAACTTAATTGATAACCTTTTAGCCTATGTAAAGTTAATTTTAATTTAAGTTTCCTACAACTTTAATGGATTTCGTGAAAATCAGTTGCAAGTACCGTAACGGGCGTAACTTGATTTTGCCTCCCACTTCCAGATAGTGCGACATTTTTGCGAAACTCTGCGAACTACCCTTGTTTTATGAGTAAAAATTAATGTTAAGCTGTAGACAAATACTCAATCCTTCATCTACAACATAAATTAAAGTAGAACAGGCGATAATTTAAAATTCACGAAAATATTTGTGCGTAACGGGCGTAACAGGGTTTTGTAACGGGCGTAACGAGTACGAATGATAACCAAAACTTTATGAAAAATCTTTATTATCTAAAACATTTTGAATCACAAAACAATCTAAACGATGTAGGAATCAAGAAATGTTACTTTATTTTATTGTTTACTTTTCAAAAATATCAATACTGTTATTAAAATTGTAGTATGTTTGTATACCCTTATTTCTTACATTGTATCCGCTAAAATTCTTATAACATTTTCAAAAGAGATATCAGAAAGGTCTTGCTTGTTGCTAATGAATACTTTTGCGTTATTATCAACCTTTTTTAAAATTTCTTTCTTTCTTTCTCTTTTTGCAGGTGCTCGGCGTGCTTTGCTTGGTAATTTTTCATTCTTTCCCGATACTTCTTCATTCTTTCTTTGACTGAAGGCATCGTTTCGTGAACCTTGAATACCTAGACCAAAATATAAGCCATTATGCAAAACACCCAACATGCAAACAAAGTTAAATAACAACTAAAACTTATACTGTCCAAAATAAAAATAAAAAACCAAAGTGTTATTGAATTGTTACTTAAACCAGGTTTTCTAACATTATGCCCATAAAAAGAACCGAATTCCCATTCAACATAACTTAAAAGGTTTTTTTTTGCACCCGGTAAACCTCACTATAACAGTGTTACACCCGTTACGTAACGGGCGTAACGCAATTTGATTAGCAAAATTATTATAAAGTACAAAGTTCAATATAAAATCGATGATATTGGCCATTTGTTTGCAAACATGACCTTACTTTCCCAAAGCCGTAAAGCTCTTTATGCAATAAGTAAGCTACAGATTAAACTTTTGCCTTATTTCCGTAACGGGTGTAACATGCGATGTCCCCTTTGTAAAAGTACTATAAACAAACGAAAACTTACCGATTTCCAGTTAACTTTTCGTCAACCAAGCAGTTTATGTATCACTACTCAACATGGCGCGAAATCAGCTTTGCCAGTTATCGTCATATTACTTTTAAAGTGTTGTCATTTTTATCTCCAAAAGCCCTGCCACAAAAGGAGTATTTTTGTCATAGTTCAAACACATGAAATAAATTGTAAAAAAATTTTTTTTTTAGAAATTTTATTAAATTTATATGATTTAATGTTTTTAGGCTTACATAAGCAGATAAGTATGTAAAAAAAGAGTACTTTAAAAAAATCGTCGTGGTAGCGTTTGACATGGAATGACCCACCGGTAGACGCATGGCGGAGACAACTGATCAAGTGATTAATATTGGTGATAGAAGGGTGAAAATTTAGGGTTGAATGTATGTTTTGATGCCACATATTTTAAGCCAAAAAAATGAATAAAAAATCCAAAAAATAAAATAATATATGATTGGGGTGGACTACCCATATATAGTAGTATGGCAACTAACTTGTAACACGAGAATTTTATATATATAGATAGATAGATAAAGTATTATTGATTTATTTAATCTTTCGGTTGATTTTTAACTAAAGGTCATTGATTGTATTAGATTTGTTTAGGGATATGGTTCTTTTATTATATTGAGACCGTATCTAAGTTTATGCTTAGTGAGATAAGAATAGTTAGGAGACGATGTCGTCAAACTATCACCCGAAAAAAATAGCACATCTGTTCTCATGTACCTAAGTACTTGCGACGTTATGAATGATAAATGATAAAGAATTTAAAGCGTTAATTCTTTCCAATTTTAATAACGCGGTACAACTAAATTAAACAATGATTTCATTAATACTGTGGATTCAGTTCTCAGCTGTGCTAGTAGGCTACTTTAGATTCAAATATTCAGTGGCAGAACTCGAGTCCTTTAAGTTTTAATTCGATGGACTCGGCTCAATTTTACAAGACTCAGTGAACTAAGTAAACTCGGAGACTTAAGTCGAACCGAGCTTCAGTCCTTTCACGAAGACTCGAGCGCCAAAATATAACTAGTCTATAAAAGAGCCCGAGTCTTAAATAGAGCTCGAGTTTTAAAAAGACTCTGAGTCTTATAATGAGCTCGAGTCTTAAAAGAGCAGGAGTCTTCTTCAAACTTAAATAATCACTAATTTTTCATGATGGTTAAAATGTTTTTTTCTGTTAGGTAATAAACGCTTTTATTTTTCAAAATACTTTTCTGGTAACAAATATATCCAACAAAAGTAACATATTACGCCCTGCTTTAAAAAGGAAGACTCCAAAAACTCGAAAAAACTACTCGTAAAAACGACCGAGCGCTAAAAAAGACTCGAGCTTCATGTTGCGATCAAGAGCTCAATACAGACTTGAGTTCTCTAGTCTTGGAGTCTTGTTGTAATGAGTCGAGTCGTGTAATTTGTGAGCCGAGCTAAAGATATAGGACTCAAACTCGAGTCTTTACAACTCTAAGTGGCACCCTCATAGGTATTAGCGCTCTGCTGGACGATTTAATTTTGCTGCATACGCTGTAAACTGTAATCAAAACTTATTAAAGTTACTAAAATCACACACAAAAAGATCTTATGTAGGTTATGTAATATTTGAGTTTATTTTAATGTGTAGTTTTATGGTACTTGTTTATACTAATTTAGGATAAACCATCAGCCTTTCCATGCCATTCCTTTTATATTTTGCACAAATAGCAGCAATCAGGTCTAATATACAACCTGTTAACCTAGTGACCTGCCCTGCCTGTTCCTTGCGGAAAATGAATATGGTATTACGGTTATGAATTTGAATTTGAATTTTGTTAGTAACGACAAATAGAGACAGCATCTCTTTTAAACCATAATTTATTAACTTTACTTCATGTTTTGGAATAACATTGGTTATGCCTAAATTGCAACTTTATAACGTCAATAGTGTCACTTTTAAACTATTACACACACAGTGTGTGTCTAATAGTTTAAAAGTGTGACATACTACAACAATATCCCGAATAATGTTGAAAACATTTATATAATTTAATTATGTTTTTCGACAAATTAAAGATGCAACAAAGATATACCTACTATCAAAAAAGGTCTTACTGTAGATGATTACGTAAATGATAATAATGGAATTGACTTCCCACTTTATCCTCACGATGATGAATAGGAATATTTTTACAAAATGTAAGTCATTGTATTAAGAAAACTGTATACGGATAGAAATAAACATTAATTGTTTATCACTATAGTTTTTTGCAATACTGAACGAGAAGTTTTGTTTGTTTTTTTATGCTTACTTCTACGTGTGTTTCTTACACAGGCACTCTGACACCACAATTAGTGATTGGTTCCCATATCACGCCATTCCTATAACAAATAATAGAATATGTCTAAGGCACAATATTATTTTTTATATTAAAAGGAGGCATACGATCAGGCGGGTCATCTGATGGAAAGTAATCACCGCCGCCCATGGACACCCACCCGCAAAACCAAAGTAATCGCAGATGCGTTGCCGGCCTTGAGGAAGGAGAGAGGAGAAGGGGGGAGGGAGGGTGAGAGATGGGCCTCCGGTACTTTCACTCACCGGACGACACACAACTTCAACGAGTGCCATTGTTTCACGCCGATATTCTGTGAGACTTGTGAGGTATTACGCCGGGCGAGCCGGCCCATTTCGTGCTGCAACGTAGCGTGGTTCTACCACTCAGCAATAATTTTTAAAATGCATATTTAGCAAAATTATTTTTTCTTTATATGCACTACAAGGCTATTATTTCTTCTCTCTGAAGAGTTTTTGAAAAGTTATTAATCCTCCACAGTCTAGATCTAGAGTAATAGGAATTCAATATAAACATTGTACATTATTATTTGAATGTTCAGTATCATTTGTCTGTTTAAATAATCCCATATTTTGTAAAAGCATTGAGAGCATATTCAAATTGATATTTAATTGTTGTCATGTACCTACGTAGTTATTTATTAGCCTAATAAGGCACGGGACACACAGAAAAGTCGTAAGGCACGGACGGACGGGGCGCAGATGGGGCGTCGCCGGTGGCACCGCCGCCCGGCCGTCTCGACTTTTTAAAACATATAGAAAAGACGAGGCACGGACGTGACGCGTACCTTTTTTGAAAATAGTATTTTTTTCAAAACTTTGCTAAAAATATATTACTACTGGAAAATTCAAGAAAAAAAATAGCACACATTTATTTTTAATAATTATTTATTTTTCCACGTGTATTTGCTATTAGTCTTACCTTTGGTTAATAAAGTCTTATTATTTAAAAAATGATTATAGGAATCTGAGCAATTTAGATCCATATTAAAATAAATCCTTTCTTCTCGCTAATTTATATTAATTACGGAAAAAAAACTTTCCGCAAAAGCGGAAATTGCAGGTATGGAAAGTAAAAAGGAAATAATTTTAAATTAGGTACCTATTGTTAAATTTGTAGTTGTTGAGTTTTTAAAAAGCATTTGCCATTTTTTTCAGCAGTATTTTTAGTTTTAAACACTTGTTCGTTGCTTATTTTTGAAGTAATTTCATTAACTGTAATTACTAGTGGGTCGCCCGCAAAACTTTGCGTTTAATCAAGAGATTTTTTAGGAATTTTGAAACCTATGACAGGTTTCTTTATTTTTCTGCACATCTACGGCTGGAACTCTTCAAAATGAGACCATAACCGATTTTTTATGTGCAACTTTCGTCCCATAATCACTGGGACAAAAATCGACTTACGCTATTAATATATAAAATATCTGAATACAAATTATTGACATTAATATTTAATTTAGTGACAAAATTTAAAGGGTCCAATATGCTCTCGATTTGTTTAAATTCAATTTTCGTGCCTAAATTCAGAAATTGGCATTGGTTGGAGCCAATTAGTTGTGTTCAAATCAAACCATTTATTAAAATATATTAAACTTTTTTCAACGGTCGTCGGCGGCATTCATCAACAAATTTGATGTTCACGTTTATTGTTGTTTTTTGAAATCATCCCTTTCAGGAAAGGCTAAAGAACCTAAGCCCAATACTGCTAAGAAGTTGACGTAAAAAGAATCCCAGAGAAATAAAATATGTGACTTAAAGTATTTTCGCGTACTTTATTGTTCTCATAAAGTATAGAGTACAAATTACCCGAAATTACGTACAATACTTTATAATAAAGTACTGGTGGCAACCCTAGTGTGTGACAGCGACGCACGTGTGCCGCCCGCTCCCCTCTCTCGTCCGCTTGCGCCCGTGCCCTGTCCTTTCTGTATGTTTTGCGTTGCGACGCTTCTATACATTTTGTATGAAAGGGACGCGGAAGAGACATTTGTGTCTTACGTCTTTTCTGTGTGTCCAGCGCTTAAAGTGACAAAGACCCGTGGCGCTCACTGAAACGCTCTTTTGGAATCCCGATCTAACCCGAACCGCTCGGAGAATCTAGTAGGGATGATACCTTTTCTAAACAGGCCATTTCCTCTAGAAACCATCTGGACGGTGTGTCGAGACCACACGACTTGAGGAACCTTTTTAAGTTTCTCGCCGCTCTTCCAAAAAAGCCTGATGACGCTGAAAAGGGCGAAAGAAGACATCAGCAAACTCTCCCCAAAAAAAAAGCTCTTTTTCTCTCTCTCTTTCTCTCTCTTCTCTTCACTGGCAGCAGCTGGCGTTTTTCTCTCTCTATGAAGTCGGTTAAGAAGCAAGCCTTTTCAATAAAATATCATATTTTTTATAATTGTTTCATTTCATTACGCATGAATGTCATTAACGTTTACTTTATAGTTTTAAGTCAAATCAAAAGTTGTAATGAAACACTTCATACGAATCTAATCTTGTTTATTTTACTTTTTATTTTATCCTTAAAATTATATTCGTATAAATGTTTCGTTTTAGTGTTAGCGTAAACTTTAGAAAATATTATTTTAAAAGTTTTTAATTCAATGAAATGTTTGTATTAACCAAACCCTTATACAGTTGTAGGTCCGATAAACAGCAACGTCAAAGGAGAGTTACATTTTATTCAGACCAAAAGCGGCCACTTACAACTGATCTATGAGCCGTACATATTTGTGACGGACAGCGTGCGGAGTGGAAGAACCTTTTGGAGGTGCATGGAGTATGGAAAAAGGTGCCGTGCCAGGATCACGTCCAAGAACAATGTGTTGCGAATCACCAACCCTGTTCATAACCATATAGAGAATCATATGAAGAAAATAAACCGAAAGTACGAGGAAGGGGAAGTTGTCACGTGCCCTACGGTGTAATTAATTATAAGATGATTCAACTTGTTTTTTTTTTCATTTATGTCTTTGTGTGCGATTTGAAGTCAATAAAAGCAGAAAATGTATTTTATATTTTCAGTTTTTATTTTATTGTAATGAAAGTGTTTAAAATTTAGGATTGTAAATAGGTATGGTTTATTATAAATAAAAAACAGTAGTAAAATAAATACCACGTGTGTAATATTATAAATGCCCATCATAACGATAACTTTACAACTGATCGACTAAACGTATGCCGATATAAAATTGTTTTAAAAGTAAGTACAATAACCGTGGTTCTCAATTTTTTTGAAACATTGTGATCAACAAGTAGGTAGTAATAAGAATACCTCTGTATAAGTAAGGCTTCAATAAATAATAGAAATTATTGGCATTTTATCATTGGTGGTTAAGAACTTTAATCGATGTTTGTGCTACTGTCGTGGTTGTGTGTGGTGCGGCAGGGAGGCGATCGCCGCGTGTGTGGTACTCGGTGACGCGACGCGGCGCGCCAGCGCTGCTTGTGGACGGGTTCGCGTTCGTGGCGCGCAAGCGTCGCGGCGCGCGCGTCTACTGGTCGTGCCGCAGCCGCGCGCAGGGCTGCGCCGCGCGCGCGCTCACGCTGCACGGCCGGCTGCTCGCGCGCGCCGCGCTGCACCGTCATGCCCCGCACGCGCCTCAACAAGACGAGCACACGCGAATTGAAAGCCTCATAGAAACTATACCCTAAATAAAATAATATTTAAAAAACTATACTTTTATTTATTTCTTGCCATAGTAAAAGCATGATGGTAACTAACAAACTAATTCGCATGATGTATCATGGTTTCGGTATCCGATAGTGACGGGCGTGGTGTTTTACAGTTGAGTTCGTGATATCGAACCGGGGCCGGCGTCATATGCGACTCGGCGGTTTCTCGTTTTACGCGGAGAAGGTGTTCCCGGAGAAAAGTAAAGTGCGGTGGCGGTGCACGCGGCGGACGTGCAGGGCATACGCGCACACGCTGCACGACCGCATATTCGCGCTGAGCAACGTGCACTCGCACTCGCCGCCCGCGCTGCCGCCGCAGACGCTGGCCGCCGCCGCCGCCACCGCCGCGTCCGCCGCCGCCGTCGCCGCACACCGCGCATTCACGCATGCCGCGCTTGCCGCACAAGCAAAAGCAATGCTGGACGAATAACTCGCGCTAACATTGTATCGCTTACTTTTAGCTTTTCCTACAACGCTGTTCTGCAAATCTAACTACATTAAAAAAAATATGTTACAAACCTAAGTAACATTGTGTTTGTCAATTGGGGGGGGGGGGGGGGGGGGGGGAGTATTGGGATTTAAAAGTCTTTTAAAAAAATTGTATTTAAAACTTATTTTTTTGCGACAATATGGATAAGGGAATGAGCGAACACTTTGATGGTGGTGAACTGATCTAGTCAATGTTTATTTAGTTTGTCTATATTATATATTAGACAATGTTAACCAATTAGAAGATAAAATCAGCACAAAATAATAAAGGTGCGAAAATTACGTACATATACGTATTAAGTATCGTACTAAAATCTGGATTAATTCTCGAACTTTATTTGAAAGCTGTTTTTAAATTTTCTTACGAATAAGAAATAAATATAAAACAATAAATTACATGTACCTATGTACTATCGTAATATTTAGCAATAACTTTTGTAATTATTTTATTGGTTCTATGAGTGAGCTTATCTATCGATAGTAGTAAATTAAAGATGTTAAATTTTGTCTAGGCAATAAAGTTATTACCTACATGTAATTATACCTACCTATATCATAATTAGCAAATAAAATAATTAGTTACTAAACTTATTTCAAAAATATACATTTTTTTGCATTAGAGATCAATTCGAATACCAATTTATAAAATATTTTTTATTATATACATTTAAATTTAAAACCATAAAAAAAACAAAGGTTTTTTACATACAACATTGACAGCAACATTTTGTTTTCTGTTTCGTTATACTCGTAATTAATTACTAACAAATGCATGTTTCGGATTTCTTTAAAAAAAAAGTTAGGTAAACTTGATTTGATTGTATTTTGTTTGTTTAGAGAAGAACGTGCGCTTGTGCGTGGGTCCGGGAGGGCGGCCGCGGCTGTGGGTGCGCGGGCGCAGTTTCTACGCGGCGCACACGATGCGCTCGGGCGTAGTGCGCTGGCGCTGCACGATGGGTGGGTGCGGGTGCAAGGCGTACACGCAGAAGGGCACGCTACACAAGCTGGTCGGCGAGCACAACCACGCCGGCCGCTGCGGCCGCCGCAACAAGCCGCCCCCCGTCGGCGCCATCCCCACCCCCCTTTTGCTGCCCCGGATACCACGACTCGATTTTGACAACTTCGATCCGAACGCTTGGATGGTCCGCTATTAGTATCACATAGACATGTACAGTCACGACCATTAACATGTAAACAATGTAACTTGGTTAGTTAGTTAACACGTTGACTGCCGCAAAACCAGACTTAGAATAAAAGTCAATAATATTTGCATGTTGATGCTCGTGCCTGTACGTGTTTGTGCTGAACGTAATGCGCAGCGTTGCACTTGAAGCATTGCGATTGGCGCTGAAACATCATCATCGTCATGAGCGCGTGGGTGCTGTGAAGCCACACAAGTATAAATTACCAAAAATAGGAACGCTCTACTGTATCTTATAGTACGAGTACACACAAGAGTGAGAGCTGTGGACTGTTGACACCACCGACTTTATCTCCATCAGCAATAACATTTTTTATAGATGGTTGCATATCAATTTATCGCCATATATTTTTATTTATTGAGATGTAATAGACAATTAACAAATTAGGATTATACGAGTACTGACCTTGACGAAAGCTGCGTATTATGCAGCTATGTGTCAAAGTGACAATTGCTACTAGTAGTTTTTATTTGACTGCAGACGTTGACTCAAAGAAATAGGAAAATAAACAAAATATAGACTAATATAGGATAACTTGCCCGTTAGTTTTCTATGACTTTTTGTGCCATAATACTCAAGCTAGTCACAAAGAAGTATTTAATTAATATGTTATTTACAAAAATATTGATAAGCCAATTAGATTATTAGATAAGATCTCATTTTACTATCAGTAGTCTAAGTGCCAAAAATTAAATTTGATTATAGTGCGTTGTGTCTTTAATTAGAACTTTTCTGAGTATGTTTCTATGATAATAAAATATTAAGAAGCTGTTGTATGGGTTGTCATCGAATATTTTTAATATAATGATATTAGCGTCTTCCTATTATTTTAATAAATAACTGCATGTTAATTTTTTGTTAAACTATTTTCATAATTTTCTAGTTAATGTATTTGTAAGATTTACGCCAAACACTTTATTTATTGTGAAGTGCCAAAAATTTGCTCATTTCATCTCATAGAGAAAGAAAAGTTTTCCTCAATGTAATTTTTGAATGTTGGAATCATGAGTTGTGTATGTGTAATTGTGCTATATTAATAAATAGATAGAAATATTAAGGTGGTTTTTTCCTACGAATTCATTAAATTACTTACTATGCAATTTGTTGTTTTATTTTCCCTTGCATGTGAATCCTACTTACGAGTTAAAAAATATGTACCTATTGTAAGATTATGTAACAGATAATTTGCTTTGAATATTATTTTTTCGAAGCAAGTTAGCTTTCGATATTTTAATAGTAGATTAGATTAGAATAAGTTTGTTATGTATGATATTGTTACTAACATGTGATGTTTTGTTTAGCGCGCTTCATCCGCGCCGGTAAGGGTCGCCTGCTCCTCCACCGCGGCTACACGTTTCGCCTGAAGAATAACCTGGCGCATGGGCGCAAGCAGTGGTACTGCTCCTCGCGGCTCACCTCCCGCTGCCTGGCCGACGTCAACACGGAGGGTCCCGAAGGGCACGAGCGCATCGTCCGCTCACGATACGCGCACAACCACGCGCCGCCGAACGTGCGTCGGTTCGCGGACGGGCGGTACGTGGTGCGCACGCCGCACCAGAGCGGGCACCGCGCGCCGGCGCCGCTGGACCCGCACCACCAGCTGCTGCAGCTGCAGCACGCGCTAGCGCTGTACGCTGCCACGGCGCACGCCACCGCCACCGCCAACGCCTCCGCCGCCGGCACCAACGCGGGCACCGCCACGCAGCACTCGCCCAACTCGTTGCCGCCGCCCGTCACGCACGCGCCGGCCTCCAAACCGCTCCTCGTTGACACTCCTTGCAACGAGGAGGACTAAATACGATACGATTTGCAAACGTTCACGATATCTTTGATTACGATGCATAATATCGAGCATTTCTTATTATATGTAAGCCTATTGGCACACGAGTTTTGACGTAAATGATGTAGAATAATATACTATTTAAGTTATAAGGGTATAAGGTGTCGTTTAGGATTCAGAACGGCTATTGTTGGGATATTATGTCTGTAATGTGACTGTGTGTTAACCATTAAGTGGGTGTTGTGGTGTATTGGATGTTGCGACGACCAGTGAAGGGAACAGAGAATACCAGTATAATACCAGTGGATACGTCGTGTGTACGTACGTAGGTTAAGAAGGATCGTCGAGATATAACGTTATCCTTATAGGTGTGGGTAATTTATGGAATCGAATAAGAATGTTAAATGTGTAAGAACTTTTTGTATGTACAGTGGTGTCAACTCGTATCGATATCACAGGTATAGTGTATCTAATAAGCTACTGTTCTTTTAGCTGGTCTGTTGAAATTTTAAGACACTCACCATTTTATCCGTAACAAAACATACATCAGAGAAGATGTTAGTGGGTATTAGTATCTAAACATTGGTTTAGTAATACAAATTGTACATAGTCGAACCAGACGATATACAACACTCATAGGTAAATGAAATCTTTGGACGCGTCCTTAAACTCTCTTTAATCAAATCCTAAAAGAAAATCTGCTTGACCGACTGGTAAGTAATCTTGCCATAATTTTCATGCATTTAATTTAAAATATCAATAAAAAACTTACTATCTACTAGAAAATCTAGAGATTTAAAACGGGTCCGGTCCTAATTACTTTACTCGTGATCGTTGTATATACAGAACTTTAACTTGGTTCAAGCTATGAATAAATCGGTGTGTGTCGTTGAAACTTTACAAAGACACCCAGCTTAGTAGGAACAATAATTTATTAGACAATCTGTTTAGATAGATGGTTGTTTAGATAGATAGATAGATGGTTACTATCCGGAATATGGCCGATTTTAGCGTTTGATTTCATGTTGGCTCAGTCGATCCGTGCAGCATCATCGCATTGTCGCGCTAAGGAGGCCGAGGCAGGTACTAACAAGCTGGTAAATAAGTCAGGTCAGGTCAGAACTGCAGGGAACGTTGTGAAGTCAGAAGACGACTCGAGGGTATTCTGAAAGGCTGGCGGCTCCGGCCGCCGGCGACGCGTCGGTGACTGAATACGGCAACTCTGTTTGAAAAGCAATATTATTGAATGCCCAGACTGCTACTTTAGAAATATTTAATTTATTTTGAGAATTTTAACTTTACAATGATCCAAATATTGCTACTTAGACGATTAGAAATCCGCCTCCTAATCTTTAAGAATTTTGCATTAGCTATTGGCAATGTGGAATTATTCGAAGTACTTACCTTTGGTGGTGCACGCTCCACCTTCCCGGGTGAGAGCGGCAGCGCGCGCGCAGTTATAGTCGATGTTGTTGTGCTCTTTAGGATTGATTTAAGTACTTAAGCTCAATAAACTACCTCTTCACTTTTTTATACGGGTTTTACAGATTAGTTTAATTATACAATTTTATATACATGATTAAATACTCAGAAGCTTTACTCGAGTAAGGTGTCTTAGGTGTAAGCGTAGGTTAGGCTAGGCTAGCGGGGCGCGCGGGGCGGGGAGCCGCGCAGGGTCCGACGCGCCCTCTTTTACTACCTCAAACTTAACTACCTCTTTACTTAGTTTTAAACTTGTATTCGATCGTTCGCTGTTGACGACTTTAATATGAATAGGCACTTTTGTGAGACTGTTGTCTTAATATATTTTATTAATTGTTTTTTTATAAAACTTAATTTGTTGCTCGTCGGTGTAATCATATTCAGTAAGTTGTGGTTCTGCTTTTGTCTACCACTCTGATTTAAGTACAAATTTTTACTAATTTTAATTGTTATTTAGATATCTTACTTAATTACTATGGGTCTTGTGTGGTGTGATGCTATAATATTCAATGAAATTATAATAGATGAAGCGAGCTAGTCCTGACTAGCTGGCTCACGAATGTTTTCGGATAAGCGTTCTTTATAGGAGTGCCGACCGAATGCGCACACGATTGTATGCTGTTGTGCTTGAAAGCTGAAGAACATTTATCTGAAATATCTATATGTCTGCTTGCACCATTTACTTGTTCCTCTGTATATTTATGCCACTCTTGTAGGTATACACTTTCGCGTACCTGATCAATACTGAAGACCAAATATTATGATCGGGAAGTTGTCAAAGCCGTGGCGATAGCTATTTTATAAATGTAATTGCATAATTTAATGTATTTGTAAGTTTTATTGTATATTATTATAATTAGCGCAATGACAATATAAGTCAATTATTTAAGATACGATTTTATCATTTGAATTATAATAATTAGAACTATCACTTCACGTTATGTAAATACGTACCGATGGATTCGAAGAACGATTTATTAATTACCTCGTTTGCTATGCATTTTTATTACTATGAATTTGTAAAATCGAATGTTTTGGTCTGAATTATAACCGTAATAATAAAATGATGTGATTTCCGGTATTTGCTCATATTTGAACTTTTAACGAATCTCTTAGGTAGTGCTGGTACGGTGTTAGCGTAGGCGCTGCGCCACGGCTGCGGCCCGTCAGACCCAACCAATCGCGTAATGAACTACCTCATTCACTGTTAAACTACTCTTGTTCAAGTCTTAGCGATAGTGTAATTTTATTCTTGTACCATTATGAATAATCATAAGATTTTTGGTTCATCTACGGGGTACGTTTTGTGAAATCATATTAAATTGTACTTATAAATAACCGCTCGTTTTATTTTTAATCATTTGCACAAAAATCCTTAATAAAGTTTTAAATATTTTTAGTTTTTATTACAACATAACACATGTCCCGGTATTCTTGTTTTCGTGTAAATTATTTTAAAAACTTTGCTACAGTTATCTGACAAATTTATTTCCTGCAGGTATAAAATTTCTCAAGTCGCGGCGTGGGAAGATAATAATGATGGTGAACACGTTTCCTTTCTGCGAGGAGTCGAAGTTGAGGGACAAAGTAATTTGGAGGTGTACGTCGAAGAAGACGAACTGCAAGGCCCGGATACACATGCTGGGGTCGAGCGTGGTGGCGGTGAAGGGCATGCACAACCACGCGCCGCGCGCCGTGTGCCTGCCGGCGCGGCGCGGCGCGCGCAAGCTCGCCGACGACGACGCCGGCGCAGCCCAGCTGTTGCCCGTCGCTGCCAGCGTCATGAACGCGCTCGCACTACAATCCTCAGAAATCAAATGACATGCCTTAATTTTAGCGGCCACTCGTTCCATATTGTTAGCTATAGTTCGGTTAAGTAATGTGATAGATAAACAAGACAATATTTTAGTGGTAAGCGCTGTTAGCGTATTTATGATTGTTAATCCGAACGTGAGCTAAGATGTTTTTATTGTTTCATGATTCCATTCCAGAAGTACAGCCGCCTTTACTTTTTGGGATTTCGTATGTTGAAAAGACTTATAAAGCTAACCAACCATTCCTTAACAAATTTTTCCGTCTTAAATTTGGGGTTCTTCGGAACCAAAGCAGAACTGGAAGTGCTCAATGCCATATTAACTACTTTTTCTTTTCCCTTTTTTATTACATATCCTTTTAACCAAGTCTGAAACCAGGTACAGTCAAGTACAAGGAAAGCTTGACACGTATTTCTTTTTATAAAAAAGTGTCATTCTTTTACACTTGACTGTTGGGCCCTCTGTATTCCCGAATGACGTTGTTTCCGAGTACCCTAACTGAATGCGTGTCCGACACGTTATTAGCCGTTTTTGGCTTCAACTGGTGCTTACAACAAAGGTTGAAATATTCATAGTTCATAGAAATTTGAACAAGTTACGATTGATACTTTTTAAAAGTGTGATTGATAAGAATTGCTCAGTGTAATGAACGCATATTGTGGAAATGTTAAACTGATAAACAGTGTAATGTAAGTGCTTCTTTCTATTGCAACAACAGAGTTGTGATAACATTTGATAATTAGATAGAATTATTATTAGATTATTTTGTTAATTCTACTTTTAATCAGTAGTGAGTTTTTTATACAGTACTTATGATATTAATGTTATAAACTCGATTGATCGATTGTATTTTATTGTGGATCAAGTAAAATGTGCCTTCTATGTAATTAAGGGACCACTCTCAAGTTATTGATGTACTAAAACATTCCTTATAAAAAATTACTGAAATAATTAGTAGTGCCTTATAGTTTTTAATTGATGTATTTTCAATTTTAAAATATTTATATCGATTTAAAAAAAGTTAAATTTGTCAGTACGTAAGAATTATTAAATAAGTTTAAACTTCTTATGTGGTTATTCATTATTCAGACATTATTATGGTTCTGAAAAAAGTCAACACTTAAAAGCTACAGTAAGTAAAACATAGCCATATATTATTATTATTATCATTCACATATTTTTAGCTTTACCTAGCCATTATTTTCCATTTATGCATTATAATGATTAATGTATTTGCTTAATTACATACACTATTTTTCTAGAATATTGACTTTTCTAAATCAGTTCGGGGTTCTCTGTATGTTTAGATATGAGTGGGTTAGTTTTCTAAGGAGTCCACTTTGAGCTCAGGCAGCGCGTGTCTCCAGATTCTCCTACTCTTATTATTGAGTCTAATACTTCCATATACCTTACACTTTCCGGCATACCTACGTGAGTGAATTCATTAACGACATTTTAATTACTTATACAAACGTATCGTAAATGAGTGTTCAGTCGTGACGTACAAGCTATTAAAAGCCATTTTGCATTTCGGTACCTATCCCATACAAACTTCAAAGCTCCAACTCTTTTGAACCAATTTTAATAAAATTCTATGCTTTAGTTAGGGCAATACACAGATGTTGACAACTAATAGTAAATAAAAAAGGGTATTTATCTAATTTTATTCGATTTTAAAGGGGTATGGGCACAAATGCATGGACTCTGGTCCTGGGTCCCAATAGATATAAATAGAATATCGTTTGAAAGGTATATTCTCATAGAGCAGGAATAGGTATGGCGCTTGTCCTGAATTATGTTGTCCGATCGGAGTACGCGTACCTTGAATATAAATCTTTTGTGATTATATCTATATGTATTTTTGATATGTTTTTCAAACGGCTGAACCGATTTTAATGATTTAGATCTTAATTTATTTATTTATTTAAACTTTAGCAACATAAATATTACATGGCAGACTTAATGCCTGAGGCATTCTCTACCAGTCAACCATATGTAATCAAGATATATTATAAATAATTTAAATGTAAGTATATAATACATGCATAAATATTATATATACATAAACATATATGTGTATTGTAAATACGTAAACTACAATAAATAAACATACATAATTCTAATAGGGCGTTATTGAGATGATTCTGCCATGATTCTATCAAACAAGAGCTCAGAGCCATCCTGATTTCGAGAGGCAGCGCGTTCCACAGGAGAATGGATTGAATGTGAAAGGAAGAATGAACAAAACCAGATGTATGGGAGGGACAGAGAAGGAGAAGATTATTTGAGGACCGGAGATTTTTACTATTGGAGGAGCAAAGGTACTGAAAATGGGGAGCAAGATAAGAAGAAGCATTTAAAGAATTTAGTAATTTTAAGAATTTAGCCCGTAAACGTCTTCGCTGGCGAATAGGCAACCATTTCAGCTCCGACCTGAACTGCGAGATGTGGTCATATTTCTTCAGATTGTAAATGAATCGGATACTGTTGTTGAGTAATCTGTCAAGCTTATCAAGCAAGTCAGCATTAAGATCATAATTACATACGATCTTAAATCTTAAATGAAAGGTATAAATCTCTCCAGTGTTATAGGGGTACATAAAACGAATAAAATGGAGGCGCGTGCGCCGGCTGTGCTGCCAGGTAGCGGGAGGGAGGGGGTGTGTTTAGCGTCTCCCCTAACATTCGCAGATTAGGCTATTGTTAATACTTGCTTGGTAATAATAACAACTTGTAAGCCTAAATCTATATGAATGCCTTTTTTTCCTAAATAATAATTAATATAAAAAAACTAGTACCTATATAAATATTTTTATGCAGTTTTTGCTGTTGTGGAATGAGTTCACATATTCATTCCAGTTTAGTAATCACTACACATTACACAATATGTATTTTATTGATTTTTTGCGTACTATCTGAGATACTGATAACACATATTTTATAAGCCGATATCTCGAATCGAACAACAAATCCAAATGTAACCCAATAATAACTTTTTTTCCTCTTGAAAAGACCTATCCATCGATGTATGATTCAAATCCATTGGTCATAAGGACCAAAATGCCCGAACCCCCTTTCCATAGTTATGGCATAATTTAAAAAAAAACAATAGCTTTTCAAATATTTAATATTAATTGTTCTAGTATTGTGTAATACTTTACGCTCCAGGGCCGGAAATATCGATGTGGGATTACAGACCGCGAAACTTAAGTGGGACCGGGCAGGACATCACGGACGCATGCACCCTGATAGGTGGGCCAAGACCACTACTGATTGGTGACCTACAGGGCCAACACCTCAAGAAAGACCACGAAAGCGTTGGTGCGACGATTTGGTTTCGTTGTGCCCAAGCTGGTCGGAGACAGTAGGAGATCGAAAGAGATGGTAGGAAATGTAGGAGGTGTTAAAACAAATACATTATCAATATCTCTGTATTTACCAGCGTAGGACGATTGATAAAACATTGGCTTATTGGCTTAGGGCTTTGAAGTTTGTGTGACAGGAATGCAAAATGGGTGTTAACCAGCAGACATTGTCCAGATCGTCCCCGGCCCAAGGGGATGGCGTTCCGGTTCGGGCGCGCAGCCAGCCAGCAGGAGCCCATCATCTGCTGCGGCTCGTACTCCTTCGTGAAGGATCGCGAGTTCCCCAACGGCCGCACCCGCTGGCGGTGCTCCCACCACAGCGGGAAGTGCCCCGCCAATATTTATACTATAGGACCTGATGTCGTGCTCTTCTACGATAAACATGAACACGACTAAACCTATCTCAAGTCTGGATTTATGAAATTAGATAAGATAATTACATTTTATTGTACACCAAAAAAATTACAAGCCATTTTTATACAGGATAATTATTTTACCAGTGCGCAAATTTTCTGAAGCGATTCAGAATCGGTAAGTTAACAACTTTCTCATAGTAACATGGGTTGAAATATGTCAAAAATTTTGAGACTTCATACAAATCATGCTAATCAAGTGTTCGCTAAAGTATGGGAAGTCCAAAATTTTATGACATATTTCAACCCATGTTACTATGAGAAAGTTGTTTTTACCGATTCTGAGTCGCTCCAGAAAATTTGCGCAATGGTAAAAAAATTATCCTGTATACCTAATATTACATAAAAAGTACGCGTACAAAAGGTCCTGATACTGGAAACTCTTTGAGGAACCGAAATTTATACACGACATTTATATTTATAGCTCCTAACTCATGGACTAAAATAAGAAAGATTTTTTAGGGGAATCCAAAGCTTTTGTTTGATTTTTTTTGCATTGTATAGGAATTATACAAAATGTGATATTTGTTTACGATACAAGTAGGTATTGAAATTTTCAATTTTGCGGTTTTCAAATGTATTTAATGTATAAACGCATTTTCTAGTCTTGTCCTCAGATTGATTGACTTAATAGACTTAAAAAAGTACATTCATATCTTCCATTAATGTAAAGAAATAAATATTGGTAAGCCGCTATTATGTTGTTGTCTGTTATCATTATATAATGTACTAGCGGCCGCTCGCGGTTTCACCCGCGTGGTTTTCGTTCCCGTGGGAATATCTGGATAAAAAGTATCCTATGTGTTATTCCAGGTTATAAACTATCTGTATGCCGAATTTCATCCATATCCATCCGTCCGTTGCAGCGAGAAGAAGTAACAAATATACGAACATACATACACACAAACTTTCGCATTTATAATATTAGTAGGATAGTTGTTATTACATTTTTGCCTGGTGAGAAAATTTGCCATCACCGGTACACAAACTTACGAAGTCCACATTGACACATACCCATGCCACCAAGTTGGCGTTGTGTAACAAATGGTAGATGGTGTATGTTACCTTAATTCCAAAAAGGGATTGTTCCACTGCACCTTCAACTGTCAGTGACCGTTGTGGTTCTTCTAGGTCTGCTGTCAGCCGCATACATACCCACAGGTAGGGGCAAGTACAATTTGGTGCTGGATGGGTTCTCTTACCTCGAGACTTTGCCCACATACTGGGTGTGTTCGAGGCGCAAGGCGACGGACTGCCCGGCGACGGCGCGCACCAACCGCCGCCGCGAGGTCGTGGCCGTCAACGACCAGCACAACCACCCGCGCCCGCGCTTCTATCAGAAAACCACTCAGAAGATGATACATTTAAAGTAGCATTACGTATATTTTTATTACCACGCAGAAGATGATTGTATTGAAAAATATGACACAAGCGGGATTTAAACCAGCACTCTTTGATTTACCGGGTGTGCCGGCACTAACAATTAGGCTATTGTGGCTCTAAAAAATTATCTACACGCACTAACATTGTAAGTCAAGAAGCCTAATTCAATTTCATTAATTAAGACGGGTTGGAATCCCGCTCATGGAAATTTCTTCCAGCACCTTTTCCGTATTAGGTATATTTTTTGCACAAAATTGGAATATAAGTAAGTACTCAAATTTATTGTAGCCCCTTGTCGAAATATCGTTGTTTCTATTGAGAAAAGAACAAGCGTAATAATTATTTAATAGTCGTCGCCCAGTGGTCGAAATTAGACCGTTAATAAATAATTGTAACACATATTATATATAAATTTTATATTTATAACTTCTTCTCTATACTAAATTTAATTAGGTATACCAAATCTCACTCTTCCTTGCGCGCAATGTGCTTAAAATGGTAAATCAATTCCAAAAAGGGATTGTCCCATTGCCCGTTTAACAGTAAGTGACCTTTGTGGTTCTTTTAGGTCTGCTGTCAGCCGCATACATTCCCACGGGTAGGGGTAAGCACAATTTGGTGCTGGACGGGTTTACTTTCAATGAGAACGTGCCCACATACTGGATGTGTTCGAGGCGGAAGGCGACGGACTGCCCGGCGACGGCGCGCACCAACCGCCGCCGCGAGGTCGTGGCCGTCAACGACCAGCACAACCACCCGCGCCCGCGCTTCTATCAGAAAACCACTCAGAAGATGATACACTTGAAGTAGCCTTAAACAAGCCTACACTTGCTCGATGTTATTATTTTAACTATCTCGCAACAGATGATACTACTAAACTTTGAGATTGAAAATCTTTCGGAATGTGTTGAAAAATTTTCACGAGCGGACTTATAATTTACCCGCTTTATCAGGCTTTCTGGGTCTATCTATGGGCACTACCAATTTGGTTATCTTTTGCTATGTTAGCGTGAAATTTATCAACACGTAGGTACTCTATCTTTGTAAGCCAAAGGAGCCTAATTCAATATCAACAATAATAAGTCGAGTTCAAATCCCGCTTATAAAATTTTATTTTAACACCATTCAAAGTTTGCGTAAAATTTATATTATGATTTAATTGGTTGGGGATTTTATTAAAATATCGTTGATTCTAATAAGGAAAGAACAGGGTACCTAATTCTTTAATTAGGCTTTAACTTTTTATTTTCTTTGCTTGCCTTTAATGGGCTACGCCAATTGCGAATGAGTGAGTGTCTTTGACGGACAATTCGATTTTTTCTTGAAATAAAAACTGATTTGTTATTAATATTTTTATTAAGCGTTTTATTTTGATATAAGAAAAAAAAAATTAATTTAAATATAGTAAATAGATTTATTTGGTTAACATACAGGCGTATATTGATCGGATTATTTCTTTACAGCATTTTTCTTGCCGTCGAGAGCTGGAAAGTCTGTTCTCATATTCCAGTACAACAAGTTTTGGGTAAATAACCAGTATCGAAATAAGCTTAACTGGGCTTGCCGAGACAAGGACACGAAAGGCTGCCTGTGCAGGGTCCAGACTTCAATGGAAGGCCGCTTCATCCGCATTCGAGGAGGCCACAATCACGAGCCCAACTTCACACCGGACAATTTCGACGCGCCTGCTCCTCTGGACAAACCTGTGAACAACGACATCCTATCATTAAACTCAAACCATAACTCAAAATTTAATTCCCATGACAAAAAAAACTTAATAGCTGAAAACGTATTGATGGCAGCGATAAGGTCTCAATACTCCCAGTTATAGCCATCGGTATTGTTTTCAGTGTCTCCCAAGGCTGTGATAAAACTATTTATATATTCTACATACCAATAATGCGACCAATAATGTAATAATTACTCTGCATTCCTTTACATTTTGATGTGTTTTGTGTCTTAGTCGCCCCTATGTTAGGCATTCCTTTGTATTTTTATTAAACGTAGCATAAGTTATATTAGTTTTGTAATTATCTCAAACTTTGGATAAAATTATCTGAAATGATAATTATATCATATTATTATTATCTCTTTATTTCTTTTTTTTCTTAGCCTAGGTTTGTTATAATATTAATATAAAAGTAAAATACAAAAGCACATACAAAACATAAAAATATTATAAAAAACCTAAACCTAAACCTATTATTATTATTATTATAGCGCTAGGTATTATGTGTCATATTTTGTTTTACAAAACGACTGATTTAATTTTTATTATTAGAATGACTTTGTCCATTCCATGACATTTTAATTTTAGTTTTTCTTTTACTTCATACAAGTTAGGGTCCTCGTCATTGTTGTATATGATTAATATGTGCATCAAATTTCTGTGAATGAAGCGAAATGTTTGGGTAGGTTCTAATGATCATGAATAAAATATTTTTTTACACACTTATCATACTTTTATTTTACGTAGAACTATTTTACCTAGAATGTTGAAATGTTTTTGTGCAAATAGCAATGTTAGCGAGGCATGTTGCAGTACATTGGAGTCAATCGCGTTATGGGAATCCAGTGTTGGTGATTGACGGGCACCGGTTCAGGAGGTGCGGCTTCAACAAGAAGCCTGTGAGCCGCACGCAGCGCATCACCTGGCGCTGCATCAAGTCGGACTCGGGCTGCAACAGCTACGCCATCACGTTGCTCAACAGCGTCGTCGCCCTGGGCTCTTCTCACCAACATGACGTCAAACACCGCTGTCGGAAACCCAAAAAACGCCTTACTATCCCTATGCAATATCGCAATGGAACCTCGCTGGAGACATTGTTTAATTCAATATTCTGCTAGTATTCTTGACGTCAATAAAGGGCTTCGTAGAATTACTTAAAATAAATCTTTAATAATAGGTACATTTTCAAATTGTTTTCACAGGATGTTTTGAGTTGTATAAATTTTTTTGAATGTTTAGTAGGGTGATGTAAACGTGAAACACATTTATATGAATTTCGAAGAAATACAGATTCAATTAATGGTTGTCGTGGAAATGTGAATTTTGCATTTTGGGTCTAGTCTTAATAATTCTATTTTTGTAATACATTGCTCGTTACAAGCATTTTGTGTTAATGGTGTTTTACTTGATCGCTTGCCTGTATCGAACCTTTTTTTTTTTTTATAGTGATAGCAATATATCAGTTGTGAATGCATAATAGTTACTAACGGAATCGTTTCAGTTACAGGCGGTAGGAGTCCCGTGGAAGCGCCGCCGACTCTGGGCCTCCCGTTCCCGTTCCCGTGCTTTCCGGGGCAGTTTCGCTACTGCTTGAGCAAGCGGGGCAAGCCGGCCATCGAGGTGGGCGCGCACCGGTTCTGTTTCAACGGGCGCGCGGCCAGCGGCAAGGTGTGGTGGCGCTGCTCCCGGAACCCGCGGTGCCGCGCCGCCGTGCACACTTTCGGCCTGCGCGTCGTGCAGATGAACAGCGCGCACACTTGTGGCGTACGCGCAACTCCGCTCAGACCCATGTTCTAACTGCCTCTTCATTTATTGCCCTTCCCCTTTTTTGCGTAAGACATCATTTGTAGAACTTAATTATCCATGCCAAAAGATCAAGAATCTCAGACATTTTTTATCAATCATTCGCATTCAAGGAGGTTGTCTAAACTATAAAACGTGCAAACTATGTCCTACTTCCTATGTTTCTTAACTTCTTCATATTTTGTTAGCGCCAACCCCAATACATTGCCCTTTTGTTAAAATGGTCCACGTGTAGGATGCTAATCCACGTTTGTTTTGTATGCTGTGCTGTTTTATTTATGCAATGTAATGCTTGCTACATAGCGTAGCTAAACAATATTATTCCAAAAGTCAAATGAGCATAAGTAATGGCGGTTTAAAAATAGGATATCCATCGGAATTGTTTAGATACTAAAGGAAATAATTTTGGAAGATGCGTAGCCAAAGTTTGCAATATTAGGTGAGTGAGACAATGAAGGAACTAATGAAAATATAAGATCTTTATTAAGAAAACAACTGTGGAAAGTCAAATTAATTACTTTGAAATCTGGTCATACCTAGAGCATAATAAAAATATAAGAGAGATATTAGCAATTGCATTTACTCTTTTTACTTAACTTAATGATTAGAACAAAGTATTGACGTGAAGTCATTTTGTCATCGAATGGCCACCGGCGGGTAAAATGTTGTTGGAAATTGGCACAGACTTTGATCTCAACCGGGTGTTGGAATGTATTGTGTTTTAAGCTGGATTTAACTTTATTCTTTTGAATGGAACGTCAAATCTTGCTCTTGTGCCTTTCTGCCGGTGAGCCCATAGGATAAACTCCAACAACTAGTAGATAGCTTTTGACTACTGCAACTATGTATACTCATATGCAAACTTTAGTTTGCACATTAACTGTCTTATTTTTAAATTATATATATTCTCCAAAGAGATTATTATACGGTAGACATTTGCGCTGTGTAAAGTATACGATTATTTAATAAGCTTTAAAGTAATGTCCGTTTGCGTGCATACATATTTTGCCAATTTGAGACTGTTTGGTATCGGACAGCAAATTTATCACATCGTATTTTCATCCTTGTTTTCTGAAAAACATTTCGACATATTTTTACAAACGATCACTGTTTATATTTAACGTGATTTTTTTATTATTTGAGCATTAAGATGAGGGCATGAAATCTATAATTTTGCAGATACTTTTACTAGGAAAGTATGGTATCTTGCCATAAAATAAACACGAGAGAAAGGCGAATTAGTATCAAACTGTTGCATTCCGATGTAGTCTCGAACAGATCTTCCGCACGCAACGGCCTTAGTTGTAGTTCGTTGTACAAAGTGATAGTTCTCTTATGATATCCAAGTATTTTTATACATTATTTTTACATTATTTTTTTAACGATTTTATTGATGGATTTGTAAATATAAAGATTGTTGAAGAGGAGTGTAGGCTCCCGAATGGTTGGTTTCGTTTGCGAACACATGGATGCTACGGTTATGTTGTTGGCCTGGGACGGACGGACGGTCAGGTGAAGTCATGTCATGTATACGATTAGAATGTAATGTAACGACTTGTTAAAGTAGAACACGTGCATTTATTTGAGCAATCGAATTAATTATAATACTCATTGTATACGTTGTAGTTGTAGGAACTTTATTTAGTGAGAACTTAGTTTTTAAATATATAATGATATTTTGAATTATTGTCTTTAGAGTTATTTTAATTTTTTGAGTACTTAATGATTGTTTTGTAATAGATTATATTTTAGCCTCGGCTGTACTTACACAAAGAATGTTTACTATAATTTAAACGACTATCGTTTGACCACGAGTTGGTGGCACGCACCAGTTGAATTTTACCATGTATACGACCGTATTCTATGTTAACCTTCTGAGTATTACTTTAAAGTATTATTTTTACATTGTGATAAGATATTTTATTATTATTTTAATCAAGAAAGTATTATGGAATAATGGTAGCTATAAGCGGCAGTCGTCGACCTGAGAATGTTTATGCTGTGTAGTGAGTAATGGTAGCTGGAGACGAGTTCTCTTGTGTATAGGTACAAAGAAACGATTATATTGCGCTGAAGTAAACAGTGTTTTTTTTTACTTAAACCTTTATTTAACTTTCTATGCTTCAACAAATTTACGTCCAGACAAGGTATTCCGTAAAAATAAAAATTGTCAAGGTTCAAAGGAGGCTCTAGCTTTGCTTATATTTTACATCTTTTTAAACTAGAGTATAATAAAGAGGTTATTATTAAAAGTTTCTAAGCCATCTAGAAGTGATTATTTTCTAGGAACTAAACCATCTAGATATTTATTCAAAATAACTTCAATTTGTGCTAGAAAATTTGTAGCAATAGACGATGCAATGCCAAAAGGTATAATATAATATAACTAAAACGAATAAATAAACGTAAACGTGCGTATTATATTGGAGGTTTATTATTGGAGTTAGTTACATAGATATACCTAATAATTGTCGTTTTTCAGGATGGTTCTACATCCGGTCGGCGCGCGGCGGCCTGCACCTGGTCGCCGACGGGCACATTTTCTACGAGGACGGCGGCTCGCACCCCCGCCGCGTCACCTGGCGCTGCGCCAGGTCCTATCAGAAGGCTGAGCGGTGCCAAGTCGCGTTGTGCTTGAGAGACGGACGCTTGGTCTATTTCCGAGGAAACCACAATCACCCAGCGACATACAATCCTGCGAAGCACGACTCGAGAAAGTTCCAGGTAGACCCGATGGGTAAATATAAGATCGTAGCTAGCCCGGCGCCTCGAAGGGTCCCCGTGGCGGTGGTGGCGCCCCCGCCGCCCGCGCACGCCGCGCTGCTGCTGTAGGCCTGGCGCGACCTCCTTGTGCGCGGGCTGCTCGACCAGACCCACTGACCGCCACTTGGAGAGTCGCCTCAACATATTTAGAATTACTTTTAAGATTTTTCTAGCATTAAGACTTTGTCAAACAGGACACATCTGGACGTAGTTGGCGCGGCGTAAATCTGACGTGTTCTGCTCAGGCTTATAAATGAGTAAATGCCGGTCGAGATTCATCAGCTAAGCTCATTCCGTACGTCCCGAGTAGTTAGCTGGAGTAGAATACGCAGTCGCAATTGGTACTTACTATGCGTCGCGCCCAATCAATCACGTGTGCGGTTGGACAAAGTCTTACGGAAACAAATACGGCCTGCCTATAGGTACATAGTGATTAGGTAAGTATTTAAAAAGTGTTTGAGTGCGCTATTAGGCCCTCCTCAAAGAAAAAAAGACTTGGTCTGGTTTCCTTATAGCGACCGAAAATCGTTGCCTAACGTTTATGTTGCTTATGTTTCAAATAAATCTATGTTACTTTTGGAATATAATTGATACTCGTAGTATAGTATCCTAAAGGGTTTGTTATTGTTAGGTTTTGATGTTTGTCGAATCAAACCAAAGTCGAAATTTGTATCTTCCCCACCAGTGCAATGACTAAATGAATCAAAGATTTATTATTTTTAGTTATGAAATTGAACTAGTAATATAATACCAAAGACGTTTAGAGATTATAAGATATTGTTTATATTTTTTATTTTGATCGGTTTTGTTAGGTATTTATTAAAATGTCGTCGTTGAGCAGAAGCTCGTCATTTCTTGAGTCTGTGCCTAGCCGCGACTGTGCCGTTACTGCCGTTAGAGCTCGAAGACTTCTAGCAGCCAGAGTTTACTGGCATGGCTTTAATAACGTTGCTACTTGCAATATAACGATAGTCGTTATTTATGGTTACGATTTAACGGGAATTAATGTAACGGGGTGGGCCTAGAGACGCTTTATGGTCGCCTTGCACCAAATGCCTTAGCGGCTATTGTTTAATTGATGAGAGTATGACTAATTCATCTTTGTATGATCTGGATGTGCAATATTCTCTTACCAAATGTTTAGAAATTATGTATACAAACTGTATAGCTTTAATAATAGTGTAGCCGTCTTGTTGATGCTTTTTTATGAAATTCTATTTATTGACCGCGTTGTAGTCTGCGGACCGACTGATAGACGATGTTACGAAATACTTCAATATTTACGATCTGTATTTAGCAGTAGACGTAGTATACGTAGGTATAACGATATACCAGCTTATGAATTAAATAATACAAGCGATAGTTTTTATAATAGAGGATATATTATTATGATAATGATAGCGCACGTCGCTCAGTAGAAGCTAATAAGAGCATTTAGATCATCTGTAACCGGTTTGAAGTGTCGTACATATAAGAAGTTATCTAAATTACTTCGACATTAAGGATATGTTTTATAGTTTCTTGATAAGTAGCAGATCGTCCATCTAGAACATCCGTCATACAACTGATAAGTGCTAGTTGTTATAGACAGACAATCTGCCACTTATTGGAAAGCAGTAAAACTGACCTATATATTTACAATCTTTCATGTATGTAATTAAATCAGGGTTTCCATGTATTCAGTAAATTTATTTCACCGTAAAATTGTGGTCATTGTAGATCTATGTATACCATACCATACAGATAAATGGACTACTATTGTATTCTACACATAGGAATGAATAATAGAGCAGCCTTTTTAGAATGTAATATTACTATTTATTTGTAACTATTTTGTATATTTACAAAATACCTTTTTGATTTCATGCATATATTTATAAAATACAACGTATTGATCAAAGGAGCTTTTATTTATAAAACCCTAAATAGTCAACAACTCATAGTGAGAGGGGCTATCGTTGTTTTGTTGTTGTTCCTGACATTGAAGAAGCGCGCTTCAATGACTGACTCATCGCCCTGTTTATAAAAATCTACGAGTCAATTATAGTTCTTGGTTGTAAAAATTATACAAGGTTATGCAACATGTTAAATAAAAACTTATACAAGAGTTTCACAATACAATACCAATATTTTGTCTATATAAAGTCAAAAGAATAAAAAGCGTAAAAAAAAATCACTTTTAAACTTTTGCGTTGCACTTTAATCAATGGTTTATAACGGGAATTAACGCAAACTAAAAAACCCGTCTGCCCGTGACCACCACGACCGGTGCAACCCAGTCGAAACGTTCGGGTATAATGGTATGTCTGTGATACTTATACTAATTAGTTTTCGTTAAACCCTGTATTAAACCTTTGATTAAAAAAATGCTTTTGGAACTTGTACAAAAGCGAACCGGAAGCGTCTCGTGCACCATCCCGTAAGCGAGCGCTGCCAAATGTGAAAGAACTTGTAAGTTTGCTCTTGAACAATATTATATTTTACTTTATAAACAGGCCACCGGTGAGTTGAAGGCCAAACGCTTTCCTGTTGACAAAAAGAGGCGTTATTAGCATTTTTTGCCTAACATTGCTATGTTTTGTTGAAAATGAAATATGTAACTCGTAACGGCATTTTATTGTTATCCCACAACACATGCTGAGAGCATGCATGATGCAACATATTAGACTTGTAGCTTCATCATCAACTCATCCAACAGCTCAGTCTTATATCTCCACTGCTGGGGCACGAGCCTTCCTTATGGATGGATACGGGCGGAACGGGCTATAAACCACCACGCGGTCCCAGTGCGGATTAGTGGTTGTTAAACCACTGCTAATGCAGCCGGGACCAACGGCTTTATGTGCCTTCCAAAGCGCGGAGGAGCTCGAGATGATACATTTTTGGTCACACATCCGATGACCGACCTTTGCGAAAGTTGCTTAACCACTGCGCCATCGAGACCCTTAACTATAGCTTAGGATTTAGTAAAATATATCTTACTATGTCTATGGCAATTAATGATTTTTGTTCATTTTATGTTGCTTTTAATTTTAAATATAAAAGGAGGTTTATTTTGTGTTTGATATGTGCAGTTTCTGGTTGCGAGCCGGCGGCGGACGGGCCGCTCCTGAAGATGGCCGGCCACTGGTACCGCTTGGAGGGCTGCTACCGCGCCAAGCGGCGCTGGGTGTGCGCGCGCGACTGCGGCGCCCGCATCCACACCACGGGCAAGACCGTGGTCTTCTCCATATCCAAGCATCGCTGCAAGACGAACCGCACTATCTGACAACAGTTGAAATCAGGACAACATAACGTTACCAAATCAGCACTATAAATATCGTTAAGTAGCGGTAGTGCAGGTAATTTAATAAACTGTCGTTACTTTTACCTAATGCGCTTTAAACAATCCTCGTAAAGCAGCTAGTTAATTTACCGGTAAAAATTCCACTCAGTATCGATTAAGCATAACCTAATAATACCTTTACTATAAATGTTATCTTCGTATGATAAAGGTAATGTTACCTAAATTTTAACGTTATTCAAAGCCCCGGTTCAAATGTTATTTAGCATTAACAATGCTATATTTATGTCGAAACTGAAAACTGTCTTCTTTTTAAGGGCAATTTTCACACTATGTGACTTTCAAATTTACTACTCTTAATTGTAGAATTTTGTTAGAAGTTAAACACGGTATTTGGCGTAATACTTACGTAGTTTGATTAGTCATAAAAATATTTTTATGAATTATTTAAACAAGTTACATTTATGATTAGAGCTATTATCTTTTTAACGTTATTATTATTAATGTTGGTTGCCTCTCTATTTTTTTTATCTGTGTAACTTCCTCGTTTTCGCGGTCGCCTTTCATAGTCGCGTACTCGCGAACCCCAAAGCCCACCCCAAAGGCTTCCCGTGTAATTTTAGAACATCGGTTCCCACCGTTCTATGTAATTAATTCGTTAAGTTATTAACGTTTAATTTTACCAATACATCAATTGTTTTTTATAAGTTTTTGTATGTTATTTCTTTTTACTTAGCACATAAGGATTGCGATTTTTGCCATGAGGTCTACGGACGGACGACCAAAATTAATAGCCTCTAGCTCTTCCGTGTGTCGGCAAGTGATAACGATAAGGCGTTGGTCTCAGTTGTTGTTGTTATAAGATAGCAGTTTCCGACTCCTTTAAGAAAACAGTCCAGCAATTGTACGTTTATATGGTATAACGATGAATGAGGTGCCAAGTATTTTTGGAGGAAACTTCAGCGTTTTACTAAATTATCGGTCGTGTCTAACTTTTTTTGTAAATTTCAGTGCAAGTGATACACAGTCAGACCGGTTATCCGAAGCTTATGTTGAACGGGTACATTTATCGGCCCCACAACGCGTACCGAAACCAGCCGAAGGTGCTGTGGTACTGCGCCGCTCGGAATAAGTTCCAATGTAATGCGACCCTGCGCACGTATAACAGGGAGGTGGTGGCGGTTGCGGGGGCGCACAACCACGCCCGCTGACATGCGCGAGCGCGGGCGCCGCCCCGGGGCCGCGCGCGCGCCATCGACATGCTGCAGCTGCACGAGATCTTCAGGCTCTATGGCGAGCGGCTGGGGCTGCGCTCCGCCGCCGGCCTGGCCCAGACCACCCAACACTCTTAGTACACGCTCAATTGTCTACCGAAGCTCTGTCGCCCGTTTAACTATTGCAGCAGAATATATTCGGGCAGCTTGCGGAACATTGATTACCTGACGTGTGAAGTTGGGAAATCTCAAAGTCTGTATCGTAAAACACTGCAACTTTATAATGCTGTGACACGCTCCAAAGTCATTCCATGTTGTGTTTCACGAGAAACTTAGGTTCTAGTTATGATAGAGATATACATACGAAATAATTATGTGCCAATGGTGAACTTTTCTAAGTTTAAACAAGTTTGTTTCATATTAAAACAAAGTAAAATAAATACCAAGAAATTTAATCAATAAGTTTCAATACTCGTACATCCTAACTTATGTATAAAATAAGTTTATTTGTTTGTCCTCCCTTCACGTCAATACGGAGCAATGGATCGACGATATTTTTTGCAATAAGATAGTTGAGGGACCGAGAGTGCCATGTTACTTTTCATTGCGCTGAAATACAATGCTCTCTGAGGCACCCGATAAAGACTCGTGACAGACATAATTTTGAGCGAGCGAAGCCTAGTTCTAGCCAGCGCAGCGTTCAATAATCAGTTCAATTTACTCGATAGTAGTTTAACTTTGCCTATAAAAGACAGCTGTCTAAGACGTTTCTAAAATAGGTAGTAAGCGTGGAGTTCCTATAAAACGTCATATTGATATATTTATAAATTCTTAAGTGTCATAGAGTCATAGTACCGTACTAATAGTAGGTAGTTATTAAAATTAAGAATCAAGTGTTATTTATTATAAATTGTTAGGTTTTATTTTTTGATTCGTACCTATTGTTTAAAAATCGCGATCAAATTTAGTCAAAAGATAGCTCTCTACGTTAATTAATTTATTTTGTTTAAATAATATTATAATTATTGTAAATGTTTTCTGATGTATAAATATTTATTATCTTTCTCGAGAATTTTGATTGGTAACACTGTTAGTGCCGTAGACATTATTAGATTTGGCTGCCATAAATCGCCGCTTGAAGTATTCAGGGAGTTTTTCGGTTTGACTGTTGGTTTTGCGCAGCGCCGGCCGTGTACGTGCCGTCGCGGACGGGCAAGTCGCTGCTGCTGCACGACGGCTACACGTTCTACCTGAAGAACTTGCAGGCGCACGGGCGCAAGCAGTGGTACTGCTCGTCGCGCGACATGGCCGGCTGCCGCGCCGACGTCATCACCGCGCCCGGCCGCGCGGGCGCAGGCGACGTGCTGTTCCTAGTCCGCGGCAGGCACATCCACGGCCCGCCCAGCTACTACTTCACCCCCGACGGCAAGTATGTCCGAAGGAAAGATGTTTACCACAGGTACAGATAGCGAAGTACTTACTGTTCACGATTGTTTAAAACTTTTTTTTGGATTTTTTTTGTGACATTTTTTTTTAGATATTTTTTGTGCCATTTATTCAGTGAATTATGTAATAATGTTTTTATTTTTTTTATTTTGTATACCTAGTTTTTTCTTGTAACGAAATTATAAATATTTGATGAATTTATCTGAATATTGCAATTTACTACCTACATAATTGTATATTAGAAGTTTAATAAACTCGAGAAGTTCCTGTTAAAAAATTGTTAAGAATAGTATGTTCGACTTAATAGTGCCTATTAAATGGTAATGAACTAATTCTCGTTGAATGTTATAAGATCCAGCTTTAGCTGGTATTGAAGATTTATTTAAAGAAAACATATAATTTATGTTCGTATCTACATTTTTGTGTATTAAATGCAATATTATTGTAAAATTACAAAATGAGTTTTAAAGATGTTTTTATCCAATTAGTTTTTTAGTTTGTATAATGCAAGAAATGTAATGATTACATTTGAAAGTCTACATTTTTACAAAATGTTAAATGTTTATTATTTCTGGTAAATACTCTTTATGTTAAGTTTCTTCGTAAGTGACGTAAATACTCTGTATAAATAGGCGTGGACCTTTATTAAACAATTGAAACATTTTGCGTGTTTCCTTGAATTCACGTGGCGTGGGTTGTACGCGACGTAGTAGACGCCGCGCCGGCAGCTCCATTGATAGAGACGCGTCTTTTGTTTATGGACCTTACTGGCATAGGTTTAATGTTGACTTTCCTGTCCATGGCTATGGGCCGTGCCGCTGGCCGCGTGGGTAGTACTACGTCAAACATACTACGCCAAACATACTACGCAACGTCAATAAAGTTACTTATTTAGTGTGTTTATCTTTTTAGTTGTACAGGTATTGTAACAAGGTACATCAAACAAAAACTTTCTCTTACTAACGGCTGTTTTACTCATTGGTTCCTTTTATTGTTTTAATATAATTTTCAGTCATAATTTATCAATTGCTAATAAAATTTATTTTATATTATTAACATTAAACATAATATCTTTAGAATGGAACTCCGCTCTTGTGTTGCATGTCTAAATATTGGTTTATTTACATATTTCAGTTTGTGGTTGGTAGAGCACATCAAGTTTTATTTTTTAAAACAACAAGATACGTGGTACCTATAATTTCAGTAACAGCCAGGCGACATTACTTTTAATTTACTTAATGAGTAAGTTACACAAATTCCTAAAGAGATTAGAGCAAACTAAAATGCTTCTACGCATTCTGATATAATTTCATCTGATATAATTTCCCCCGATATAGTATTGCAATAACGGATGTATTCAAAAGGATATGAATTGCGCAGTTGTGACGGATCAATACCACCTACAAAGTTATGAAAGAAGAAAGTTCGGCAGGGCACGGGATCGCATGGGCGTGCCATCTCCGCTCTGCCTAGTTACGCCCTGTATGCCCTAATTTTGACGTACTACGCGGGACGGCGCGCCTGTGTGCGTGCCCGCGTCATGCTGTGAGCGATACAGAGGCCAAACAGCCCTATCCACGGCGGGAACTTTAAAAAAAATCAATGGATTGGAGCTCCGCGTATACTGTTGGTAACATGCCGCCGCGCCATGCAGTTGTATAGCTTTATGAATATGATATAACATGATCAAGGGGTCTCGCATGCGGGACTGACAGCCGTAATCACAGTTGAGATTCTGATTTATTTGCCCAATGCCTTTGTTGCTGTGTATGCTGGCTAGATGTATCTTATTGGGTAGTTTAATACTGAGTAGGTACTCATTCCGAGGCATCTTTTGGAATTTAACCTAAGAATTATTTGATTATACAAAAAATGTTCTCTTCCAATACTTATACGATGAAAAGAAATGCCTTTCCTTTTTTGTCACCTTAGGCTTCGGTCTTAACCGCTGACCATCATCGCCGAGCCGTGGGCCTCAATATCACCTTAGTGGTATATGATAACACCTATCATCATATACTAGGTGTTTTCCTTCTCACCAATCTAAATTAATTATATTTTTTAGAGTACGTATTTATAAACTATTGAACCCAGCCATATACGAGCAAACAAAACCAGGTTATAGCGGTTCTTTTACCTAGATTAGTAAGTTCTGTGCATTAGTAAAAGCCGTCGACAGTTCTCGTGGGAAGGTTTGTGGGCCGTGGCCCCACGCGACACATGCGCGCCGTTGGTGATGGGACTGGGATCAATAATGCCCCAGAATCTCACTCCAGCCCCTCTCGCTCCTCTCCCGATGCCCTAACTCACCATAACCGACAAAATATAACATCCCATTTCGGTAATAAAGTCGTTTTTACATTACAGCTTCCTCAAATACATTTCCAGAGCGCTTAATGGCAGCCATAAAGGAACTTTTAACGTAGCTATTGCTTTGTTTCGTTGTTTTGGGTGACAGGCATTGTTGTAAAATGTCTAAAGTACCTTTCCGTTATATTACAGTGCTTGTTTCGCATCAAACAAACATTGTTTTACGAACGATAGATACATACACAAACGAGTCTTAATGGAGTCTTGTAAGTCCGCTTTCGTTTCGATTCATTATAAGTCTTAATGCAAATTTTTTCATTTTTTAATGGATCAGTCACTTCATGGATCAGTCACTTCATGGATCAGTCACTTCATTAGTCACCATCATTAAAGGAGATACAATATCTGGACATGAATGTTGGTGTTTGTAGCGGCACGCTGGGAGACGCGGTCCTCGCCGCAGCGCTGCGTGCTGCTGGGGCGGCAGGTGTCTGTGTCGCTGCTGCACGCGCCGACCTGCTGCATCAGCGTCTACGTCAAGGAGTGCTGCGACTGTCTCCTACAAACCCCTCTGCGCCGCTAATTGATTTTTAGACACACCTGTTCTAACTTCTCTACTAAAGGGCACATAACTACATGCACAATGTGTTTACGTAATATTATTAAACTCTACTAATTAAACAACTAGGTACCTAGATGTCCGTATTTTAGATGGTGCTTAGTGTGAGTTTAGTTTGACGTTTGGTCACGTTAACGAAAACGAGAATTTGTATGACAACATTTTAAGTCTCCTCGTATTCCACCAAGAGGCTGCTTTATTGCCATACAAATTTGTATGACAACATTTTAAGTCTCCTCGTTTTCCACCAAGAGGCTGCTTTAATGCCATACAAATTTTCATTTTCGTTAACATGATCGAATAGCAAATGAAACACGCACTAGGTGGGTGACTAGTACCAGAAAAGCACTAGTAATGAAACCGTCCAAATGAAATATTTAATGCAATAATAATGCAACTGCACATTAGTGTTTCAATGGGTATATTATCATAATAAATATTTAATTCTAAAATAAAATTTATACGTTGGCTTGTCGCCTAATTATAGATTTTTTGCATTAGTAGGTACAAATCGACAAATTAGGGAATATGTTTATTTTAACTTAGTAGATTTGTTGAATTTTATTTAAGTATTCTGTATAAAATACAATAAACTATTAATTGTGTTTAAAAAATATGAAAATGCTTACGCGTTTAATAAGATAAGTGATGATTTGATAAGGGAGTTCATGTCCATGTTGAAATGAAATATAATTAAATTGCGAGATCTTAATAATATGCATTTAATAAGATCTTAGTTTCTAGACAATGTCTTTTTATTTTGTTTGTCAATTTTTATATAAACAACATTATAAAGACAATTTTGATTTATAAACTATTATAACAATTTGTAATTTGTAGATATTTCATCAAAATCGGTTTAAATTCGTAAGCATGGAAATATTTTACATAAGTAGGTACAATGTCAAGCAGCTCCTTTAAATTATTATGGATTTTGTAGTTGAGCTTAAGCTAGTGTAATATATGTGTAATATGAATAGTCTGCAATGGTGACGACGCTCATGTTAGTATGTCCGCCTGATTTGGGTTTGCATTATTTCTTTGATTATTTTGTTCGCAAACTTTTATTTTATTTATAGCAAAGAGTTTGTTGTAAAAAAAGTAGCTACAGAAGTTGTTGAAACTTATAATATGAATATTGAATATTGATTTTGAATAGTACCTAATTATTCTGTAATCCTGTGCTGTCTAGCATCATGCTACTTCTCAAAATATTAATCATTATCGCTTATATTCAACTCCTACATCAGGAAACAGTGGGAATGAATTTATACTGAAGTGAAACATGTAACATAGTACATGTGTAATTTAAACCAAAAAGAACGAAATAAGCACAGCGGACAAGAGTTATAGTGAAACAAATATTGAATGCTTTATGTTCTACCAGAGCAGCCGAAGTCCATGAAATGTTTAACTTATCAATGATTAAGGAATTTATAAATAGTGAACAGGTTGTCAGGTACAGATCTCCCCTGCAAGAACATCCGACACAGCTTACGAGGCAGCTTACTACACAAAAGAAAGGGCTGGCTCCATTGGGAGTAACCTACCCTACCATTAATCCTACATCACATCTGCTTGAATTTGACATGACTGACTGCATGTTATTTAAATAAAACAAAAACAGCTAATATAATACGTGTTTGAAAGAAACGGTAGTATGTGTATATTTTTTTCTATACACTTACATATGTATTGAAAATCATTATTTAGCATTAAAATATTAATTTATAGTTTCCACATTTTCCGAGGTCGATGTCGCACATTATTATTAAAATTTGGTGTCTTTTCCAGAACATAATTGTTGATTAGGTGTTTTTTCTAGAACAAAATTGTTGACTGACTTGTTGAATATATATTTAATTTAAATGTAATTATTTTTAATTATAGTATCATGAACATAATTATATGATCCTTAAATTAAAATAAACGTGAGCTAATAATACAGTTTCAAAATTAATATTATCCTTAAATCAAATATTTATTTTGAATCTGTATTAGTTCACGTTTGGCCGTATTAAGTATTATACCAGTATGTATTATGCTGCGTAGCTGTGAAACATAACGATTTCGGTGCTTAGTTTGTTGTGACCGCACGAACCGGTCTTTGAACCTAGTATTAAGGTTTATCTAACCACATAACCCAAACTTGTAGTTACCGTTTATTATTAACCTGTTTTTATCAGACGTTTTACTCTTATTTGGCGATTGATTTTAACGCTATTGCCTTAAATTTTGTTTAGAATTGACTGAGTTCTCTTAATGTACCTATAGTACTTAAAATGTACCATGGTATTATTTTGTTCAATTTCAAATTCGTTTTCTCTTTTCGCTCCGTTTGGTACATTATTCAGATTTCTACCTGCTCTTTCTGAGATATAAAAAAAATGTCTAGACATCCTGCCCTAAAAACATTTCTAATAAACGTTTTTTTATAAAGCGCTTGTATAAAGGTCTAGTATCAGGGCAGGTAGTCGAAATAGCTTTGTTCAGTCGAAAACTTTACCGTCTGGAGTTAAGATACCTTTTCACGCAGGGTCGTTTTAAATTCATAGAAAGCTATAATAAGTGGTGCTCCATGTTTTTTCTAGCTTAGCCCGTGTGCTGTCGCACAATTGAAAGAACAGCCAGGTAGAATCGTTATGAATAGGCATCTTGCGTTGCAAGTGACGTTTAGTATACTCAGCAGGCTTACTTTTGTACTAACATTTTATCGTGCATTTGATAGGTAGGTTCTCTATTTAGTAATTAAATAATAACATTTCCTTAAAGAATAGAGTTACCTAAATATGTGTTACTAACAAATACAATGGATGTAAGCATTAAGATGAACCATTTCGGCTAAGATTTATATATCTGTCGTTCTGACAGAAGCCAAAGCTTTTTTTTGTCGGTTGCTTGTGCTTATCCTATACAACTACTTACAAAGATTAAGGGCCGTCTTCGGACTGACCCTTGTGGATAAGATATATTTTGAAAATGTTATTTACTCTTATGTCTTTAACTTATAGCACATCTTATTAAAACTGTTGGAACAAACATTGTTGATTTTTCGAATTTGATATTCTATTTCTATACTTATACATTTTTATCGCGCCCTTGCTTTGAATGTATTAATTAATTAGTTACCTATTTTCTTTAATTATGTAGAGGTCAATAAAAGTATGTTTTTTTTTTCTAATATTAAAATACATCATAACAATGAACGCTCATCGAACAATCAAGAAGCGCCAAGGCCGAAGCGATTATGTGGAAGTAGAAGCGGCGCGGCGGCGTAGTGAGCCAGCCTCGAAGCACCTGCCCGTACCTACCTACTCAGGCGTTCTGCGTACCGTTACGGTGAACAAACCGCTCGCTCTACTCATTGCTCGTCTAGTTTACGGGCAGCTTCTACGGGTTATTACATTTTTTGTGCCTCCAAAATTCTTAATAATTTAGAGAATTTTAAATGCCTCCTTTTTAGGTGATACATGTTCAGATAACAGTTTGCAGATCAGATTCAGATAGCAGGTACTTTTTTTGTGTTTTGGCTTGATATATAATAGTTTTATTTAAATGAACTTGCTTAGGTATACTGAAAGATTTAAAGAATGTCATGAATTATTAAACGTTATCGACAACAACTGTATTACACGGGTGGATTTCACAATGAAAACGTAGTAAATTTACGTCTGATTATGATAAAATGTTTGTAGAGTGCGTACGGATGGATTGTGTTTTTTGGATTTTTTTGACTTGCAAATGTTAAGTACAAATACATTTACCTTACTACCTAACTTACTTACAGAACTAACACCTTTTTTTTATTGGTCTGAGTCGTCGAACAAGCTTACTGTCTCTACTGCAGCCTTTGACACTTTTTTTTACACTAATAGATGCAACTCGCGCGTTGCCGACTGTGATGCCTTAGTTATTGTGCCTCTATATCTAGTAATTTTGATGGAACTCATACCAATTACATTCAAATCAAAACAACAATGCAGGAGATTAGTAGCCATACAAACAAATTCTGTTGTAGAATTTAAAAAAAACTAGTCTTTTACGAAATCGAAAACGAAATGTTTGAACCTTAAATAGGTTATCTACTCTTACAAAGTTTATAATTTTAATTTTAAAGCACGACAACTTCATCCATGTGTAGACACGGATTACTTTTTTCTTCCCAATATCTATCATACGCTGCCTTAACAGGACTTTTGGTTTTAAAACGGGACACTTGTCAAAAAGATAAACGGGCATGAACTTTTTAGATTGAACTTTGTAGAAGAATTACCATATCAGGGAATCCGTTTTCATTGTGTTTGATGGATGTTATGTGATACTTGAAGATAATGAAATAAGCACTAAGTTATGAAGCTAAGCACTTGAATGATATATTTTTAAAATATATCATTCCACGCTTGGCAGGCGGGTTGGCGATCGCAGTAGGTTGAGGGTAACCTCAGAGAGATGCTGCTGCCCATCCTCTGGAATGGTCCCTTAGTCGGCTTTTACGACACCCACAGGAAGAGATGGGGTGGTGCAATTCTTTATCCCCGGCATCACACAGGGATTTAATTACTCAAGTTGTATTTTTCTTTGTAGGGAAAAATGATTTAGCTGTCAATTTGTTTCTATATAATTTATTTGTTTACTAAAAGAATTTTCAATCTCCGCAACATGTTGCACCGGTGTTTGGTGGACACCTGCGTCCTAGCAGTCATTCAGTAAAATTTAAATGAAACTATTGCTGTTATTTTTTGGATACGAAAACTGGTGCCGTGTACTAATCTTACTATGTTGAAGACTGGTGCCACTAGGATATTTTATGTGATTTCTTGTAGATGTTTCATGTGGAAAAATAGATGAAACAGCATGCAAAGCAGCCGAGACGTGTGTAGCGTTCCGTGAGAATGCCAACGGACTATTATCGTCGTACGCACTCTCCGTTCACATACTCTCCGTTACTTAGACCGATTGTTATACTGTGCTCATCATAGAAACTTACCAACTTGTACGAAACTGTTAAAAAGCTTCGATCCACGTTTGCTATGTTTTTATATAGAATATGATAGCTCTAATGAGTACAGCCTTCGTCCGCCGCAAAGTAATGTCAAACACGTTCTTGGAATGTTATTTTTGATTTTCACCAGTGATCTAGATATTAAATATGGTTAAAAAATATCTAACTGTTCGAGACTTTTCACAGACAATACAATATAATTTTCACAGCCAATGCCTTCGAGTACAATATCAAAGTGTGAGACTTACTATGTAACCGATTCAAAAATCACACCCTTGACCTGTGATTGATAATGATATGTGTTTGCTATTGATCTAAAGCAAAGTAATTATTAGAGGCCTACACTCAGCATTGGGTGGCGACAGGCTGAAGAAGAAAAGAGAGGGAGAGAAAGTAATTAAGTATTTACTTAAATGGTAATTTAGGCAAGAGTTCTTTGTGACGTCTAAAAATTTAGTTTTGACAAGATGTCTGTACTCAACATCATTTAATTTTGACCGCTTTTCATGAAAACGGCACCAAACTTAGTTATATCAAAAATATTTTTACTAATAACACGAGAAAACAATTGATACGCTACTAATACATATATTCTAAGTTGATATGGGTATCGCTCGCTTACACGCGCTTTCAAAAACCACATAAACGATCGTAGGTATCCGAACTAAAGTAATACCCAACATCGCAAACCAAACATCGATTAAATTCGTATCTAAAGCAATAAACAAGGAAGTTTCCTGTTATCCTAACCACCGCCGGAGATCGAAGTTACTATAGCAACGCAGAACAGTTACAATAAAACAGTAGTAGATCTGTAGTATCAAGCGGGGGCGCCATGAGTACGAGAACACGCCACTTGCGTGAATAGTACACATAACAAGTTATGAATGGTAGGAGAGCAGCAGCGCCACCACCCGGGAGAGCGGTGAAGGCTCTTTTCTTATTTGAAACGCTCAAAAGCAGATATTGTCTGTCTTTAAGAAAGTCCGCTAGATGGCGGTCAATGTATTTTCAACACCGACGACGATCTTTTGAACTCTTATTTTCTAAGGAAGATTATTACATAATCGTGCTGTACTTAAAAATGGTACTTTAATCATCTTTATAACTTTACTGCTAACAGTTTCAATTGAAATTACATCAGCAAGATTATTTAAGAAGATCTTATTGATGAAATTCAATTAACTCACGTAGTCACCTGTATTCCGAACTACGTTAAATAACTTTTAGTTAATCCGGTAACGTTGCAAAGGCCGTTTTTGGCCAACAGCTCTCTTTTTTATTTAGTCCTCAAAACTGATACTTAACAATCATAATAAAATAATTTGATGAAACATTAAAATAAGATTACAATGTTATCTTCTAGATCCGATTTCTGCGCGACCGACGCGTGCGTGTCGACACATGTTTTTTTACCATTTTATTACAATTTTGTAATAATAACAGAACAATAATAGCACTCTCTCGATAGTACAAATCATACATTAGTAGAAAGTTTTTTCAGATAATCACTTTAGTTTTTCTATGCTTTGCCAAACTGTAAAATAGCAACAACTCATTAATTTCATTATCAGACTCCGACTCTGAACTCATTTTGTTCATCAACTCCAAAACGTCATTCCTTTGTACTAGCTAGGACGTGAATAAAGTGTCTGTGCTGTGTCACTTAGCTGCTTCGCAGCATGCGTTCGCGGCCTGTCTGACCCAACCCAACTGCCCTGCCCTGCAAAATCTGCACTGCGCTGTGTTGCGTTGCGTCACTTGCGTGTTAGCATACGCTTAGCCTTAAAGCCTGCTTGCGGGCGGCGTGGCTGATTTACACAATTTAACATCAAAGTTTCATATCCCAAAGATGGCAGCAATAGTACATATTTGGTAAACCTTGAAAACAAATATGTTTTTGTATTTTAATTTCAGACTGTGACTATTTGAATAAAGACAAAGTGTTGGAAAAATTCCACGAGCGGGATTCGAACCCGCACCCCATGGCATGCCGGGTCAGGTGCACTGGCAACTATGCTATCGTGGCTCAATCCAACTCGCCGAAATTAATCAACACTATCTAGTTTTACTTTATAAGTGACTATTTGTTCAAATTTAGGTTTTGGTAGGTGCGGTCGACTAATAGGTTGGGACTGCCCAGCCTCCTGTATTTAAGTGGCAGAATGAATTTAAGTACTTAGGAGATATTGCAAAGTCTGTTAACTGTTAATCACTACTGTTTGTTTTCCAAATAAAGCAAAATGAATTAAATGGATATATAAATTTTAACGCAAATTTTGTTGAATTAAATAATCAAAGTATTTTTGAATACTATAAAATTTTAACAAAAAAACCAATTTCTGATAAAATTGCACTAAAAAGTAAAAAATAAACGCGTAATTTAGTTTGTTTAATTTTCTTGCAATTAACCTTTATTATACTCAATCTTAAAAACTATGCGACTGCCTTAAACTTAACTTCACATCTCATATTATGACAAACAAGCAATTACCAAATATTTACTTGCATTCCGCTTAAAGAAACAAATAAAAAAAAAAACATTTTATTAGGAAAATATATAGGTTATATATTTTATTATAGGTTATTGTTATTTTTGGAGCCGGTGCAAGCCGACGAAGTTTTTGGAGCCTGTGGCAGTCCGCGTTTGCAGTCAAAATTTTATTCATAAGATTAAATGTACTGTTTATGATTATATATAGTATGTCGTTAAATGTTTATATTAAAGTTACCTTGGCTGGCACCAGCTCTAACGAATTATTAAAATAAACAAAAGAGAAAAAAACTGAAAAGAAAAAACAAGCTCTACGATCCCAGAATTCAATTTGAGCGATGTTGAATGCCACGTGAAATATTTCCTTGTCCGATACCTATATTTAAATAATAAAATCTCTGGGATCGTAGAGCTTGTTTTTTTCTTTTCCGTTTTATCTCTTTGCCGTTATTTTTTATGTTAGTCCGGTTTTTACGAGTATAAAATTGTTTTTTATATGGTTGTTTTAGCAGGTTTTTTTGTCTTGTTGTTCTTTTGTCATGGTTTTTTTTGTTTTATTTTAATAATTTGGTTTATTTCAAACGTTTTAGTTTTGTAAAGTAAATAACCAAGCATTTCAAAACCTACATAAAATAATTATATAACGCCTTACTCTTTTAAATAGTAAAGTCATAGCGCACACCAATTGTCAATAATCTGATTAAGGCGTAAAAACGAAACTCTTGACGTCTAGTACTTTTGACTGACAAGTTCTTTGAATTTTTTAAACATGGGAATAAAATCTGCTAATATTTCCGAGAACAAAACACCATAAAACATTGCGGTAAATGAAAATTATTAACTACATCCACGGCCATATCCTTTAAATTCCGTAGACGTTGTAATTCGTTTAAAGAATTTTGATCGTGTAGGGTCAAGTACTAATAGATAACCTGGCCAATGTTTTTCCTTTTTTTCTATAGCCTATGTTACCCCCATAGTCAAAACAAATCTAACGACACCTCAATTATGTTAAAATCCACCATGCCGTTTGGGATGTAGGGCGTGCCAAAGAAACAAACATACATACATACACTCGAAAAACATAAATCTCCTTCTGACGCAGTCGGGTAAAAATAACAATAATTGTACCTATATATTTTCCCAATAAAATTATTGTCTATATAGGCAGTCTAAAAATATTTTTTTTATTTGTTTCTATATGTGGATTGCAAGTAAATATTTGGTATTTGCTTGTTTGTCATAATATGTGTTCTGTTAGATGTGAAGTTAAGTTTGAGGCAGTCGCATAGTTTTTAAGAATGAGATTGAGTATAATAAAGGTTAATTGCAAGTAAATTTATCAAACTAAACTATGCAATTATTTTTTACTTTTTAGTGCAATTTTATCAGTCTAATTTTTTGGAGTCGAATTTTGTTGTTACATTTTTTGTTTATTTATCGCTTTTTAGTGATTCGTTTCGATTTATTTATCTAAAGCGAATATAGGTAGACCTACTAAACGCGCTGCTCGTATGAGATGGCGCCGTTTAAATGAGACAAGCGAAGAAAACGAGAAACGCCTATCTCAAAGTAGGAAAATCAAAAACTAAGTTCCGGTGCCTGCCTTCTTTTGCTTCGTCATAGTCGCTTAACTATCTTAGTCGAGATATCTTATTGCCACCCGTGAAATACTTATCATTTAGGAGTTCCAGTGGCAATCTGTGGTCTTTTTCATCAGTTACACTTCATCAAATGATATTTTCTGAATGCAAATGCTTGACTTATTACTGAAAATATCAAAATCGCTATAGGAATGCCTACAATATTTGAGGAGTTCCCTCAATTGCTTAAGGATTCAATCATCAGACCTGCCCCCCGACCGCCTAACCGATCGCTTTGACTACGCGTATAGTTTATGACGTCATCTTGCCACCTCGCACCGCCTATGAAAGCAATATCAAAAGCTAAAGGCTATAGCTTTCGATATTGCTTTCATAGGCGGCACGAAACAACAAGATGAGGTCATAAACCGCACACGAAGTCAAAGCGATCGGTTAGGCGGTCGGGCCCCTGGACCACCAATTAAAATGGGACTACATGGGAAGCACCAGCTTTCAAATAAAGAAAGAATCACCAAAATCGGTTCACCCAGTCGAAAGTTCTGAGGTAACAAACAAAAAAAAAATACAGTCGAATTGAGAACCTCCTCCTTTTTCTTGAGGTCGATTAAAAATATAATTTGCTGCATCAAAACAAAATATTGACTATTGATATATTATATTCTGGATGTTTTAAATGTAAAAACTGGAATTTTCAAGGGAGCTAAACTGAAACTGCACATGGTGTATTTAGCCATATAAATATTATAAAATATGACTACTTATAAACACTACATGACTTAAGAAACTGCATTTAGACTGATTTTTGCAGGTTGCGGAAGCCTTTAAAATATAAAAAGGAGAAACCGTGTAATAGCTGGGACGCGGCCCAACAGATATTATTTAGAGGAGATGCTAAAGCTCGAAGTAGAAAAGCTAAAAGAAAAAATGAAGTCCTCGAGATTAGTTGAAAAAATATTTGGTATACCTAAGCGCACAATTGTAAACAAAGTTAAAGTGAGGCATAATACTGACGTTGGACATTTCACGCATAATTATCCAGAGTCGAAAGAGAAGATTACATAGTTAGAGTTTGAATTGTAGCCAGTGATTATGGTACTTCCTTTACGAACCTAGACTTACCTTAATTGACCTATCTCGAAATCTTTAAAAAAAACATGGATAAAACGTTTTTAATGGGGAACTACTTAGACAAAACTGGATCACAAGTTTTTTCGATCGACATGCAGATGAACTTGCCGTAGAGAGTACGAAAAACATGAAGACAGCACGTGCAATTTTAAATTTTATTATGCCTTAGGTACCTCACAACTTATTCGTATCTATTTCTTATAATTACGTTGGTTACTTTAAAATTAAACAATTTAAAAAATGTGAATAACGTTTTTTCATAGCAAAATATTACATAAATCTGTCTTTTCTTTTATCCTTTGTTTAATAATTTAGTCTGACTACCAATAATATAAAAATCAAATGATCCGTCTTGGTGTCACATCAGTGACAACTTTTTATAATTATCTGTCTGAAGATATGGTAATATTATTATTACCATTACTAGATCCAAACAAATCAAGAGTGAGTAGTATTGGGCGGTTTGAGGATAATTTGTCCCGGCTCCTTATCAGTGATTTTCTGAGATTCTGTTGAACGTTACCTTATATCATTCACATTCTTTAACTGTTTATGACCAAATTAGCGTAGGATTCCATAGATACTTTATTTTGCTTTATTCTAGGCCGATTTCTGCTATCTTCACTTTGTCAACCTTTTGACTTTGTTATTTGGCTTTGTTTGTTGTTTTCCATTGCATTGTAACTTTTCGATTGTTTTTTTATGATCCCATAGATTTCATTTCTGAACTTTTTTGTATCATGAAAATGCTGTGCATTGCCATCCTCGCTACGCCATCTATCTCTGAGCAGTCGAAAGGCGGAGCAAGTTTTGCAAATGGGGCCAAGTGTAAACATCTGTAGATTTCGTATATCCGATTTAATTTTTAATTTTTATGTCAGTTATTGTTAAGGATATTCATTTGGGAGTCATGGCCGTCGTCGTCTCCAATCAATAACGTCTTAGATTCCTGATGAGCGCTTGAAAAACGGTAGGCGATTTTGGGGTCACGTTCGCAATATCGGGCAGTTTTACCATTTTCGATATTGAAGATTGTCTGATATCGAACTTTCGATATATTCGATACACACCATCAAAAAAACTAAAGAATATATTTTATAAATCATTTATTTAAAATTATTATCACCAATACAAAATATAATTTTGTACCTTTATAATTTGTATGAACTTTTAGCTTTAATCAAATACTATGACTTCTTATATTTTTTTAGCACTATATTAACAACTCACCTAATTAAAAACTTTGCATTAAATCACGAAAAATAAACACGTCGGGTCACCAATGTTCCCGTGGTCGAGGTATGTGTAGTTAAGATGATGGAGGGTTCCACGGCGATGGTAAATAACGACTGCGTCTCTTTATGTGATGTTGTATATTTACAGTGACTACATTGTGACTGACTTATTATCTAAACCTTACAAGACTATTTATACAATATAAACTGTAGATGTTGGAGGGAGGATGCCGTGTCTTATCTTAATCAGATCTACACGCGATTAGGAATGCGTTTACAAACTCTTTAACCATACGTGAGAATAAGAAATTATGTGGCGACCGCAGGCCGCCACAGTTAACATTACACTAAAACAATATCTTTCTCAACTAATAAACAAAACATTTATCAAAATATCAATCAACATTGAATTAACTTTTGCTTCATAAATTCTTAAGCAAAGCATAAGTATTCATAAATCAACACAAATAATCAACACAACATATCACAGTATTCACAGTAACTTTGAGATCTTAGTAATTCTAGTAAAACAGGGTAGGGTAAAACCTAGTGTTTTAGGGTAGGGCTAATGAGTAAAATAAAAGGAAGTTATTTACGGTTATAGTGTGACCTTAAAAATGACAGTGTATTCATTGTGTCGTCGCTTAATCGGCTACGTAAATGATTACACAAGTAACAATTTACGTAATAAATTTTTTTTTTGATAAAAATGAATATTGATAATATCGAAAATTTCGATATACCTACAGGAATATAAAATCGATATTTAATATATTGAATTGACTCCGATATCTTGATATTTTCGATATCCGATATTTCGATATTCGAACCCTTACGGAGCCATAATGGAGTTTGTGGCGATTACAGTAAATATTAAGTACTAATATTTTGCAAGCTCTACCTTTATGGTTAAGATTTAAGATTCCCAGTAAGTTGATGCTATCCAATGTCTTTTTTTCAGATTTTGTTATTCGAAATTTAAATGTCTAGGTATTAGCAAACAGGAACACTTTGAAGATGCATTTTTGTTCCGGATCCTTTGTACATCATTGATTGAAAAATTGATCGTAAAATTTTTTTTCAGTGATTATAATATAATCACTACAATTGATGGGTAATGGCTTAACCACCACGATTGCCAAGTGCGGATTGGTGATCACACTGATCACAAACCCGGACTATGCATCGAAAAATCCGAAACACACTTTGCCCGACCTGGGAACCTTGAATCCGGGGCCTTCGGGTATCGGACCGAGCGCTTTGCCACTTAGCCACCGAGGCGTTCAATGATTCCAATAATGGAGGACTTTGCCCAGCAGTGGGACAGTTATATTCTATTTACAGTTATATTCTAAGTACCGGAGGCCCATCTCTCACCTCTCCCCCCTCCCAATTCCTACTCCCTCCTCAAGATCCAACTCCTTCCTCAAGGCCGGCAACGCATCTGCGATTACTTTGGTTTTGCGGGTGTCCATGGGCGGCGTTGATTACTTTCCATCAGGTGACCCGCCTGCTCGTTTGCCTCCTTTTAATATAAAATAAAAAAGATAAAAAATTAAAAAATTACTTACTATAATATAATAAGCGGAGGTCTTTGCCCTGCAGTGGGAAAGTAATGGCTGATAATAATAATAAAAATAATAACAACCGATACCGATACCGATAGTCGTTTCAGCAAACGGTCTTTTAGCCAAGAGCCTCGATCAGCACCTAGAGAGGCTCTCGCTGAAAGGTTGGGTCAAGGGTCAGATGCAAAAGACAGTAACTCCTTGACACGACACGTATTGTCAGGAGGTTCCTCACTCTGCAGCCCTAACCACCTATAGCTTGGGTCTATGCCCGCTGCCGGTGGCAACCTAGGTTAACTTTTTTATAATATTTTATATTGTAAATATGTTTTTATATAAAATATTGTAAAAAAAAATCTTAAGATATATAATAGGTTGGGAAATTTTTTCTTCTCATTTAAAAAAAATAAATAATAATAATATAGTTTATTTACATTTAACTAAAGTATGTAGGTGCCGTTTTGTTCGATAACTTTTTGCCATCTTGTAGGTAGGGACATGATCCCATTGCTATAGAAATTTTGGGGCTTCTGATCAAAATACCGCGACAAGTGGTTTTGGCAGTCCTCTCGTAATTTTAATCTGACACTGCCTAAAGAATTCTGAAGAGACCGAAACAGGTGGAAATCTGAAGGTGCAAGGTCAGGACTATACGGCGGATGCATTAACACCTCCTAGCAAACTCTTCATTTTTACTAAGTGGCTTAAGATGTGTGTGTGCGTTATCATGATGAAAAACCACACCCCTTCTGTTGATTTATTCCGGCTGCTTTCTCTCAACTTCTTGCTTTAATCTAATTAGTTGTTCGCAGTAGAGTTCAGAATCGATCGTCCTGCCTGGTGGTAACAGCTCATAATGAATAATGCCCTTCCAATCCCACCACACACACATCATCACCTTGTTGCGTGTTAACCCGGGTTTCGCCACAGTCTGTGAAGCTGAAGCCATTGACCACGACCTTTTCCGCACGTTCTTGTCGTACGTGATCCACTTTTAATGTTATCAGCTTCTTCAAAAATGGTTCGTTTTCATTACGTCGTAATAAAGAATCACAAATGAGTACACGGTTCATTAGGTTTCTTTCAGTGAGCTTGTGAGGTACCCAAATATCGAGCTTTTTTGTGTACCCAGTTTTTTTCAAATGCGCCAAAACTGTTTTGTGGTCAATTCCCTGTTCTTCAACTACGTCGTAACTACTGATATGCTGATCTTGCTCTATTTTTATTAAAAATGGCATCCATTTTATTCGTAATAGGGCGACCAGAGCGACGTGCATCTTTGACATCTAAATTTCCGGATTGAAAACGCTTAAACCAAATTTGTGCTACTCTCACAGACACTGCACTAGGTCCATAAACATCGCAAACTTTTTTGTAGTAAAATTTGAAAATATATCGATAATATTTCTTCATTATATTTACTCATCTTGACAGTAAGAAAAACAAATGAAATTCACACATTTTCCTAATTTGAATTTGGAATTATCTTCTTAAAAAATTTAAACTTTTAATGATACCAAAACCAGCCAAATACAAATTGTATAGGCAAAGAGATTTTATTACAAGTTCATACATACTAATATGCGAAAAGACTTTTTCCCGCCGCCTAAAGACCGCTATGTGGGATGTGGATTCGACAATCATTGTCCTCATAGTCGTATCTGCAAACGGCCTTATAGCGAAGAGTCTCGACCAACATCTCAAGAGGCTTTCGCTGGATGGCTGGATCAAGGGTCAGATACAGAAGGCATCACTCCTGGACGCGGTACGCATTGTCAGAAGATTTCTTTCTCTGCAGCGTTAATCGCCGGTAGCTTGAGGCCTGCTCCGCTGCTGGCGGCGTTCTAGGTTTAGGTTTTTATAGAAGTTGTATTTTTGTATAATATTTTGATATATTTTACTTTTTGTATAACTTTTATAGATAACCTAAATCTAAGATTTAGATAAATAAAAAGAATACTAATATGATGAGTAATAAATATCAATAACTATAGAAAGTGGAGGAAAAAATGAATTATGTCAATATTTGCTGATATTATACCTACTACTCTACATTCTAAAGTGAGTCCTATTCAATGTCATTAATTATGTCATCGACATCCCATGTAAAAATATTTATCAGTTAGTCAACTTCATTCACTTTAAGTCCGAATAAAAACTACTGCAAGCGGGATTTTAACTCGAACCACTGAAGAGATAATAGTACTGCCCGAACCTAATGGTAAGTCAGATTAGGAAGCACTAGGCCATGCTTACTAACACTGGTCATTCTCACACGTCCAACTTCTAATGATATAAATTTCTTTATTTTATTTTGTTTTATTTTTTACAGTTATTGTCAATTTTCAGAGCTAATATTTATTACATCGCGCCGGGGAAACCCTATGATTATTTATGAGGGAAGGAACTTTATTCGTGAGAAGTCAAACTGGCGGTGGACAAGATGGGTTTGCGGGAGGAAGCGACGACTCAAATGCAAAGCAACTTTGACTACTATCCACGGAAAAGTAACTAAGAAATATGGACACCACAATCATAGCTAGACTAAATTACATAGTGCCTTGACATTCAACCCATAAGACTGGAACTTGCCTTTAAATGCCGTTAGTATTAATTTTATATGAACATCAGGTTCTATGGAAAGTATTGCCACAAACATAAATGGTGCAGTAAATAAACTAAAAATCAAACATATATTATGTTTTTAAAAATAATTAAGACAAAACATGTTTAATGTCGAACTTGGAGTGGGTCAAGCTAAATCAGTGGGGTATAGTCGTCGGTAAAAGTGTATGAGGTAAATTGAGGTATAACTAACTGCTACCTATAGAATACTGTTCAATTTTACTAAACCAATTGCACCAAAATTTTAAATGTAGTTTCAGCGCTAATTCTGCTTAAAACACAATTGTAGTCTGGTAGTTGTTTGGAGGTGAGAGGGACAGATTGGCGATTCAAGTATAATGTACACCCGCCTGCACACGAGACTACCACAATTGTCAAAATTCCTCAAAAGACTTTGAACTTTATGTATATGTGGTGTATGGTTGAACATTGATTGAAGAAATTTAACAGTTCTGGATAGATTGATGTGCAGGCGTCTGTTATGTACACCATTAGAAGTTTCACCCGAGTTCTTTGTGTAAGAACACGTGTTGTGCGACTACGTTAACTCAATCTACCGTTCAATTCTTATTTTATCTTATACTAGCTTTGCTCGCGACTTCGTCCGCGTGGAATAGTGACTTTCGGCAGCATTTTTAATTTTTTAGGCTCTTGTTCCCGTTTTTGCAACGTTTTTCACTGATGCTTCGCACCTATTGGTCGCAGCGTGATGTTATATAGCCTAAAGCCTTCCTCGATAAATGGACTATCCAACACAAAAATAAATAATTTTTCAATTCGAACCAGTAGTTCCTGAGATTAGCGCGTTCAAACAAACAAACTCTTCAGCTTTATAATATTATAAATATTTATATAGATATAAATAGGTACCTACAGGACATTTTTTTTGCCAGTGCGCAAATTTTCTGGGGCGATTCACAATCGGTAAGTAAAGAACTTTCTCATAGTAACATGGGTTGAAATATGTCAAAAATTTTGAAACTCTTCATACAAATCAGGCTAATGTTCAATCATCATCTCAGCTAAAAGACGTCCACTGCTGGACAAAGGCCTCCCCCAAGGATATGAGGGGTATTTGCCGTAATCGCCACGCTTGGCAGACGGGTTGGCGATCGCAGTAGGTTGAGGGTAACCTCAGAGAGATGCTGCTGCCCATCCTCTGGAATAGTCCCTTAGTCGGCTTTTACGACACCCACGGGAAGAGAGGGGGTGGTGCAATTCTTTATCCCCGGCACCACACAGGGGACTTTAATGTTCAATAAAGTATGAGAAATACAAAACTTTTTGACATATTTCAATTCAACCCATGTTACTATGAGAAAGTTGTTTACATACTGAGTCGTTCCAGAAAATTTGCGCACTGGTAAAAAAAATATCCTGTATAATCTTATGTGCGTGTGTTTGTAATTGAACTCCTTCTAAACGGCTGGACCGAATTTGATGAAATTTTTTGTGTGTGTTCAAGTGGATTCGAGAATGGTTTAGATTTACAATTGGACCCGGTAGGTGGCGCTGCAATAGGGTTCCATCATGGGATACGGGTGTTCTTAAGCAGATGAAGTCACGAGCGGGCTTCTAGTAATAATATAATACCACTTGATATTGGCTTAATGCTAAGCGCGAAGCCATTATTTAAGATATATAATAATTACATCACCAAGCTCAAACGACAACGTCCTTGTCTAAAATATATATTTAAAAGTTCTTTGCTTTATAAACATAACTCGTTCGAAGTATAATTTAGACAATTACATACAAAGATATTAGAAGAAGAAGAAGAAAAACGTTTATTAACTAACACTCACATACATTAAATACAAAAGAAATAAGACAGACAGTAAACAAAAAGAGTAATTAAAAAGAAAACGAAGAGTGTGAAGGTAATAATGCCCTGTCTCACTCAGCATAAGCTGTTAAGATATAGTGGTGCAGATCTTTTAAAATTAACTAATTCTTAATTCTTACTTTAACTTCTTATACAATTAGGTATGTACAAAAAACATGTTAAGTTCTGATAAAGAAAATGTTTAATAAGCTTGAAGCATTTAACAAAACATACGATTATTTTTTTTCAGTTCTTCTTCTTCTTTTCTTAACTTTGAGAATTTTAGCCAGCCTGTTTTAATCACCTAATGTTTCGATTTAAATTATGAAAAGAGCATCTTGATAAATCTTTTCTGAACTTACTTGAAATTCTATAACGGATCTATTCTTGACTATCAACAGAAAAGAATTTACAAGCATTCATTTCGTGTGTAAAGTTCCAACTTCCAACAAAAACCTGAGATTTAATTAGAATAGTGGTCTCACTATATAGTATATAGTTAGTGAAAACATTGAGATTGTTTATGTATTTATTATAACATTTTTTTCACTGTATTTTGTAAATTTTATAAATATTTAATTTAGCTTCAGTGCAGCAATTAGCACTTGAAAATAAAAAGTAAAAAAAAAAAAAAAATTATAACAGGTTAACTGCTATTAATTTGCAATACACATGCGAAAAGAATAAACGCTACATGTAGGGATCACAAATAATAAGAATAAAATAACTGAAAAAAACCACTAACTAATAAAATGTATAAGGTAGCTAGAGTCGAGAAAATTCAGAAATCGCACTGATTTTGTAATGAAAAATTGGTATTTTTTCAACGAATTAATAAAATCTCTTAAATAAAAATAAGACCCTATAATTAAAGTTTTGCCTGATGCCTTTTGCCATTTATTTATTGGGCAGTCAATTAATTAGGTATATATTTTTTTTATTATTATTTATTCAGTCTTTTGAATGATTATAAATGGGAATAGGCTTTAGGCTCCAAAGTTGTTTCCGTTAACTACGTCTTAACTACTTTTTTTACACGTGAATCGTGAATCTTTCACTATTTTCGAGTGCCGCTGTACCAGTCAGATACATCTATTCTATATATATAAAATTCTCGTGTCACATGTTAGTTGCCATACTTCTCCGAAACGGCTCGATCGATTTTTATAAAATTTTATATGTATATTCGGTAGGTCTGACAATCGGTCATAATCTATTTTTCATACTCCTAAGTGATAAGGGTGGTCCACCCCAAACATTTTTTTTTACAATTTAATTTTCCAATACAAAATGTTCCACGATTTGTTTGTTTTGTTGTCATAGATACTGTCAAGGTGGTACGAAGTCAAGTCAGCTAGTACGTTTTCTAAAAATGTATACAAAATCCTTTCAGATTCCGTTAATTACTAAGCCAGTCTGGCTTTATCCATTCTTTGCCAAAATTGCATAAGAATTAAAAAATTCTAAGCGTTTGGAAGCGCGTCTGACCCGGATTATCAGAGGGTGCGGGTTCGAATCCGGCACGTGGATTTTTTTCAATACCTTTCCAAATTATAAAATATCAAATGATTATTGTTATTTTCATAATTCTTGGAGAAAAATAGTAGCATTCACATCAGAATATGCAACATTTTTAAATTTCTTCATTATAAGAGCTCTTTCAAATTAGGCGTTTTCCTTTCTTTGTGAGGTACTTGTTCCTTACAATTTTAGAAAATTTTATCTATACACCTCGTATACCTATGTTAAAAGTGTCAAAAACTAGGATGATTATGTACAACTCGAAATGAAGCTAAAGTTCATGCAAACGGAGTCGCGATCTCAGCTAGTTATTCAATATTTTAATGTTATAAGTACAACCTCTTTTGTTAAATCTTACATTCCTCATCTTAAATGATGTAAAATATAAGTGCTTTAATTGAAGTGTTAAAATAAGTGAAGGTCTCAGGAGAGCCTTCTGCTCAGCAGTGGTACACCATAGACTATAAAGAACAAAAATTGAGTTCAATGTTGTCATAACTATTATAATTTGTCTAAAATTTATGTTATTTATTTTACATTGAACGTTAAGTACATTTTTTAAAATTTAATATAACTCTTGCATATTTATTAAAAATATAGTAGCTAATTCATTAGCTCCAACACAATCTTAAACAATAATTAAATTGCGCATAATTTAAGAAATAAAATAAAAAGTTAAGCTCATTAAGGTTCCGATAAGAACATTATATTATTTAATAATTCAACAAATTGCTGAACTAAATTAATGAATGCACTATAATAAAAAACTGTATTTAAATAACTGAGACAAATGTAACAACAAAATAAGCTTTATTAACGCACTGCAGTGCCTGTTTGTTTTTCATTTAATGCGAACTTTAAAGTTGTTATGCGAAATAAATGCTTTAAAGCTAAGTTTTGTTATCATTAATTTCCTTCTAAACGATTTGCCAATCAACGTGAAGTCAGACTTAAAACAGCCAGAAGATAATATATAAAAAAAAAATTAATTATGTTTTACCAACCTTTGGCTCCAAATGTTTTTGTATCACTACCTACTGTATTTTAAATTATTTTTAAAAGAAAACACATCGCTCTTTTTCAGATTCAAATCCTGACGAGGTGGAACCTATTAGAATGTTTCTGAAAAGCAATGGTAGAGCTTACTCTTTCTACGATCTCGAAATGGCTCTTCATCATTGTTCTAATGATTAACAGTTATTTATATCGTCGTAGACCTTCGTCCAGTAAAAAGTAATATAGGTGGGTTTGGTGGAATCAAGGAATGAAGTCGAAAGTTACCGTATGGGGAAATCTTTGAGAACGCGAGAAGTGGTAGTTCAATCCCCGTAGTTATTTCAGACTATCTATTGTTACACAGGGAGAAGAGTGAAAGGATGGGGTTGCACAAAAAATCCCGATGGGTCGAAGCGCTACTGAGAGAGGAAACCTCGGCTGGCCCCACTAAGATAAGATAAGATAAGATATGTCAGACTAACGGCTAGGGTGGACCTTGCTTTTTACCTTATAATAGTAGTCTTTGAATAAGAGATCCATAGATCTTAAAATATCATTCTTCTACATCGTATCCTGTTACAAAAGTTGGTACAAAATCAGGTTGGTCTTGTCGTAGTTTGTGTACATTAATACTGTCACACATCTTCTACTGCGACGAGTATCTTCTATATATTAATAAGTAAAGCAAATTCTTTGAATCCCTTTATAAGTAAATTGCGCGCATGGAGAAGTGTGAAATTTGGTGTAGTTAAAGTTAATATGGAGTACATCTTATAAACGTTAAACTATATGTATAATATGTCTTACAAATACATTAAATTAAATAAACGTTGCTTCATAAATTTTTCAAAAATTTCAAATTTGGAAGGGGAGCGGCCGAAATCAGCAAAGCCAACCCAAACTCATATTCTATCTTTCTTATTTTTTTATTGCTTAGAATACAATCCTTGCAGCCTAAAAAAAATATTGTTTCAAAAATGGAATCAGGGAAACGAAGTAATAGGGGTTAATGACAAACACTTATAATGTTTTTTTTTAAATTTTCTTATTGAAATCGGAGGTGCTGTTTATAATAATTAATTATGTATGACATACTACATTTAAAGGTCCAAGAAGCGGGGACTTAATTTTTTTTATTGGCTCTATCCTCAGACCCTATCTTTAGTTATTATTCTGAGGCTCTATTCGTATTTGAAAACTTTAATGAAATTAAATATAAATATAATAGGTTGTCGCTTTTTTGTGATTTTAAGTATGACATTTATTTCGAGATCCAAGATGACGAAAGTGATTATTTCAATAAAGTCATTAGAGGTATTGTTTTTGAAGTTTTTTGGGTCCGATTTTATAAAAGACATCCGTTTCGAAATCTAAGATGGCGGACGTGATTTAAAAAAATTGAATGGAGGTATCGTTTTTAAGGTTTTTGTGGGTGCCAATTATGAATATGACATCTATTTCGAGGTCCAAGATAGCGGACGTGAATTTTTTTTAAGTCAATTTGGGTATCGTTTTTAAGGTTTCATGGGAGCCAATTATGAACATGACATCTTTTTCGAGATCCAAGATGGCAGCCGTGATTTTTTTTTTCAAAAGTCAATATGGGTATTGTTTTGAAGGCTTTCGTGGGTGCCGATTATGAATATATGACATCTGTTTTGAGACTCAAAATGGCAGACGTGATTTTTTAATAAAGTCAACATGGGTATTGGCATTCGCAATACTTCGAAGGCGATATCACACTCTTGTCATACAATCCCTGTAGTTAGAATTTAACAGTATTTTCACGTCTTCTTTAACATTGAAATGCTGGTGTGACACATTTCAATGACTGTGGGAGACTCTTCAGTAAAAATCACGCAGCGCCGATTGAAGACTTAGGGTCCCGGTCGCATGAATTCACTACATATACCTACAAGTCGAGCGAGCAAAAAAAACACTACGTTTAAAAGAAAGCCGATGTGCAAGACAGATACAATAGTTTTAACTGCCATGTTCTTTTGGCGTGAAGAGACTCCATATTGGCCTGTGGTCAAACATTTGCCTAGAAAAGAGATTGCCATAAAGGAATTTATGTTTAAATTTATTCATATAAGTAGGTAATCTGTGTATTATACGTGAAGAAAAAGCATTGCCCCCCTTTTAAAACATATTGCGCGCACAGAGGACTGTAAGACTTGGCATAGTTAAAGTTCAAAAGAAAGCCGATGTGCAAGACTGAGTGAGATACAATAGTTTTGACTGCCATGTTCTTTTGGCGTGAAGAGACTCCATATTGGCCTGTGGTCAAACAGTCGCCTAGAGAAGAGATTGTCTTAAAGGAATTTATGTTTAAATTTATTTATCGAAGATAAAGCTTTGCCTCCCTTTTAAAACATATTTCGCGCACAGAGGACTGTTAGACTTGCCATAGGTAAAGTATAAGGAGACAGAGTGCAGAAAGATAAAATGTATATAGGTATAATGTGTGTTACAAACAAAAAACTTCAAAGGATAGTAAAAAAATGAGGATGATTTGAATCTGTCAATGTCAAACACATATCTTTTTAATTGTCATGGCCATTGGTACCTACAACCCTTCAGCCGAAATAGTAAACATTTTTTATATTGTTTTCTAAAGTTTACGCGAACACTACACATTGAAATGAAACAATTTTTACAGATCTACTCGCGTTTATTTTACACATTACTTATTTAATGTTTATCCTGACGTTTCGAACCCTTTGCAGGGTCCGTGGTCACAGGGAGACTGAGGTGTTGGTCATCTCATAATTAGTTGGTAGCTTGTATACCCTCATTTAATTTAATCAGGTGCGTTCCGTTTTACGCAGAAAAAGCTTACAGTATCTTTTGGTCTGGCAGTGTGGTATCGGGGCTGGGATTTAATATTTTGTATGATGGGATCCCAGGCTGGTGGTAGATTCCAACCATCTTCTCTATTAAAATTAGGATGTTTTTTAATTTCAATAGCCTCGCGTATCATCCTAGGGATGAATCGTTGTTCTTTAACGAGTATTTGTGGTTTATCAAATCTGATGTAATGGTTGGGCCCCTCTAGGGAATGTTCGCATACTGCAGACTTATTTTCGCGCCTATGCTTGACGTCGGCTATATGTTCTTTAACACGGGTTCCTATACTTCTCTTTGTTTGCCCGATGTAAGAGAGCCCACAGTCGCAGTCCAGTTTGTACACGCCTGCATCTTGAAGGGGTATGTTGCACTTGACAGGTCGTAAAAATTGGTTGATCTTCTTCGGCGGCTTGAAGTAAGTGTTGATTGAAGCTCGCTTTAAGATATGTCCAATCTTGTCAGTGACACCTTTCATATATGGAAGTACAGCAGGTTGGCGCTCGACTGTGGTTGGTTTATTGCGTTTTCTGTGACAAAGCCGTGGTACTTTCAGTTTATTATCCTGTAGTACGTGCTTGACATGCTGAAGCTCAGCAGCCAGGTGTTGGGTGTCACAGATGCCGCGTGCTCTCTGAAACAAAGATTTCCCTACAGTAGCCAACTGTCTAGGATGGTGGTGAGAATCACCATTGAGATACCTATCTGTATGGGTTACTTTACGATACACAGTGTGACTCAAACTATGATCCGGATTTCTGATAATTAAAATATCCAAGAAAGCTAGCTTACTATCTGCCTCTAACTCCATTGTAAATTGTATTTTTGGATGTATGGAGTTAAGATGATCTAGAAAAGCAGATACTTTATCAGTTGGTAGGATAGTGAAAGTGTCATCTACGTACCGCTTGTAGAACCTAGGGGTTACCGGTGCTGTGCTCAGGGCCCTCTCCTCGAAGTCTTCCATAAAGATATCGGCGACAACGGGTGAAATGGAACACGACTAACAGTAGACTATCAACCATAGACAGCCACAAACGTCAAAATCAAAAAGATGATCGCACAATTGTTAATTTATCAAAACAAACACTGGACAGGCCCACCGTTGAGGTACTAAAAAAGGGGCTAAATTACGCCGTAGCCCCTCGCAGGATACCGTATGAAAGCATCATTAGCAACGTCGAGGATTGCTTAGTTAAAAATAACGTCAGGAAGGCTGATGCTGAGGCAATACTTCAAGACATATCGTCTGTCTTGCGCCGGAGCAAGTTGCCGAAATCCAACCTTCCCCGTGATCAGTATTTCGCTTTAAAGAACCTGCGAGCTAAGCCTGAATTAACTATCCTTCGTGCTGATAAAGGTAATGCTACGGTAGTAATGGATACGTCTGATTATAACGAAAAAATAACAATACTTTTATCGGATGAGAAGACGTACAAACGCGTTAAATGCGACCCAACCAACAAAATACTTAAGAAAACTAGTGATCTTGTCAAACAACACTCCGAAACGTTAAATCTAGATGCTAACTATTTAATTCCTTCCTGCCCTAAACCACCAAAACTGTATGGGTTACCGAAAATTCACAAACCCGAGGCTCCGCTACGCCCTATTGTAAGCCAGATTGATTCACCAACTTACCGACTGGCCCGGCATATAGCTAAGATTCTTTCACCACTTAGAGGTAACACAACAGCTTATGTGAAGGATTCCTACCAATTTGTCAACGATATCAAAGACCTACATCTCGCTGACATTGAAACTATGGTTAGTTTTGATGTGCAGTCCTTATTTACATGCCTACCAGTTCAGGATTGCATTGAAATTACCAAAAAACGTCTAGCGGAACAAGATATGCCTGATGAATATGCAGTACTATTAGAGCATTGTCTAACATCTGGCTACCTTTTGTGGAATGACATTTACTACCTGCAAGTAGAGGGTGTTGCCATGGGTTCCCCTGTTTCGCCCGTTGTCGCCGATATCTTTATGGAAGACTTCGAGGAGAGGGCCCTGAGCACAGCACCGGTAACCCCTAGGTTCTACAAGCGGTACGTAGATGACACTTTCACTATCCTACCAACTGATAAAGTATCTGCTTTTCTAGATCATCTTAACTCCATACATCCAAAAATACAATTTACAATGGAGTTAGAGGCAGATAGTAAGCTAGCTTTCTTGGATATTTTAATTATCAGAAATCCGGATCATAGTTTGAGTCACACTGTGTATCGTAAAGTAACCCATACAGATAGGTATCTCAATGGTGATTCTCACCACCATCCTAGACAGTTGGCTACTGTAGGGAAATCTTTGTTTCAGAGAGCACGCGGCATCTGTGACACCCAACACCTGGCTGCTGAGCTTCAGCATGTCAAGCACGTACTACAGGATAATAAACTGAAAGTACCACGGCTTTGTCACAGAAAACGCAATAAACCAACCACAGTCGAGCGCCAACCTGCTTGTACTTCCATATATGAAAGGTGTCACTGACAAGATTGGACATATCTTAAAGCGAGCTTCAATCAACACTTACTTCAAGCCGCCGAAGAAGATCAACCAATTTTTACGACCTGTCAAGTGCAACATACCCCTTCAAGATGCAGGCGTGTACAAACTGGACTGCGACTGTGGGCTCTCTTACATCGGGCAAACAAAGAGAAGTATAGGAACCCGTGTTAAAGAACATATAGCCGACGTCAAGCATAGGCGCGAAAATAAGTCTGCAGTATGCGAACATTCCCTAGAGGGGCCCAACCATTACATCAGATTTGATAAACCACAAATACTCGTTAAAGAACAACGATTCATCCCTAGGATGATACGCGAGGCTATTGAAATTAAAAAAATCCTAATTTTAATAGAGAAGATGGTTGGAATCTACCAGCAGCCTGGGATCCCATCATACAAAATATTAAATCCCAGCCCCGATACCACACTGCCAGACCAAAAGATACTGTAAGCTCTTTCTGCGTAAAACGGAACGCACCTGATTAAATTAAATGAGGGTATACAAGCTACCAACTAATTATGAGATGACCAACACCTCAGTCTCCCTGTGACCACGGACCCTGCAAAGGGTTCGAAACGTCAGGATAAACATTAAATAAGTAATGTGTAAAATAAACGCGAGTAGATCCGTAAAAATTGTTTCATTTTAAACATTTTTTAATAAAATTACGGTCGAATTTCGACCACTGCGCGACCACTAGTATTAATAAACTATGCAACAGTACCGAGTAGGGATGAGAGAATTTAGCATATCCTCTATAATTGAGATGAAAGTGACCCCACCAGAAATGTGTTTTTTGTAAGATATACCTACTTGTATGTTTTATGGAAAAAAATGTTACTACGTTTTTCATGTTTTATTAGCGTGGTTGTTGATTGAATGTTCCTATTTTAATGTGTAAGTTTTTTTAGGAATCATTGTAGTACATTACATAACGTGTAAGGCTTCTGCCTACTTAATGTAGGTAATATTTGTGTATTAAGATCAATTGTCAATAATTAGTCTTAAGCTAACAGTGGCGAGTACTCGTATCGGCGGCCAAGACTCACATTGGGCACAGAAGAGATCTTTGTGTCCCTGCGCCGATGGAGTTAGTAAGTAAGTAACAGAGGCTGTTAATGTACCACCAAATACTATTTAAAACTTAAAGACAATATGAAAATGCCTGTGCGTAAAGTCAAATTAGCTGTTTAAGGTATTAGTCAAGAGTTGTGTAACGCTACGGTAATGCGACGTTACTGATAGTGTACCACCAGCTGTAGCCATAAGTTTAGAAAAAGAGACAAATAATGTAATAAGTATATGACTTTTTTATATTCAGTGCAATAGATTTTTAATAAACTAGTAACATTTAGAGGTGGAATCGTTTATATTAGTGGTTGCTTGATGTAATTTAAATTTGTAATTCAAAGAAATCTTCCGCGTTTGTGCCTTCAAGCACAGAAATAGTCTCGTGTTTGCATTTAGTCTGTCTTGCGTATCATAAATGGTAATAGACTGTATTAAATATACCTACAGTATGTATAGAAGCATTAATTACCTTATAAAAATTATGTCTAGTTTTTTAATGAAATATTTTAGTAAAGTTAATAAATAAGTTACTTATATTTTATACAGTTTTCTAAAGTTTACGCGAACACTACACATTGAAATTAAAACCCTGTAATCACGGACCCTGTAAAGGCATCGAAACGTCGTCAGGATAAACATTAATTAAAAGTAATGTGTAAAATAAACGCGAGAAGATCCGTAAATGATGTTTTATTTCAATAATAAAATTTTAATTTATTTTTTTACATCTTTAGTTAGTTTTTATGTTTTGTTAACAATTTTGTTGTTTATTAATCAGTGTTGTTATTCTTATTTTAATAAAATATGAGTATAAGAATGTGTTTTATTGTTATGTTATAAACTCTTAGTATAAAGTTAAAAACTTTGATGTACTTAAAATTTAAACTTAACACTGCATAAAAGCTTTACTATTTGTGAGTTCTTTATACTCACCTGACGCTAGTGATTAGGTATAAATAAAAAAAAATAAAAAAAAATTACTTTCGCCAATTGCCTTAGAGAAGCTTCGTTATGAAACTCGTTAAGTGGTTACTAGACAACGGATAAACATACTTAAAATACTTAAATACATACTTATTATACATAGAAAACACCCAGACCCGAGACAATTTAGAAAAACAATAATTTCTAAATTGACCCGACCGGGAATCGAATCCGGGACCTCAGAGATGGCGACACCGTGAAAACCGGTGTACAAACCACTCGACCAAGGAGGTCGTCGTGGGTATCATCATGATACCCACGAAGAGCGGGAAAAAGTTTCTGCTCATGCGCGACGGGTACACGAATTCGCAAATCCACTATTCATCGCGTTGGGTGTGCTCGTCGAAGGCGCAGGGCTGCGGCGGGCGCCTGCGCAGGCAGCCCGGCCGGGGCGGGCTGGTCAGGTGCTGCGCCTCTGTGACCACCACTCGCATCCACGGCCAAGATACCTCTTTAGAAATGGCTCGTACTGTAAGTCGTAGATAACGATACCACTAAATATATACAGTGGATATTCGTGAAAAATTTATAGATTCAATATTTAATAATCATGCAACAATATAGCCACTCAATCAAAATACTCATAAAATACATTAAAAAAACAAAACTACCTAAACTTCAATCATAAAAAGAGTTTTAAGCATACACAGCTTATTTTCTGTTACTGGCCGCTTGGACGCCTAATTAGAAACACTTTAGAAAAGCATGCTCGGCACATTCCATATTTGAAATTGAAAAATAAAATTTCTTTCTTAGTTATTTCTATTGTTTTGGCGGCAATTGAACATCAAATTGGAATTTCGTTTACGATCTTTTGTTCAAAATAGGCAAAAATAAAAGTTGTGACGCGTCAACTAGGATAATAATTGTTAATTTGGACATCGACCAAAAATGGACGTCAGGAGAATAGCTGACCATTTAAAATGTTCCGTAAAGAAAGTTTTTAATGCTATTGGCCATTATAAAAAACACAGAACTATTGAAAGTGTTCTTAGAAAGGCTCGACCGAGGAAAACTTCGACCAGAGAAGATATGCTAATCGTACGTATTGCTAAACAAGACCCATTTCAAGGCTCCAACCAGATTAAAAATTAAGTTTTTTCGCCTGATGACCCTTAAAACGTCTCGTCAAGACTGGTACGCCGTAGATTAGTGAAGCAAAATTGTTTGGGAGGGTTTCTAGAAAGGTACCGCTTCTTACCAAGCTGCTGCTTCTTACCAACTCTGCTGACGACAATTTGCCTGTCACCTGGATCTTTCAGCATGATAGTGACCCTAAACACACCGCCAACAGTGTAAAATATTTTCTTAGGGAACAGCGTATTTCCGTCTTAAACTGGCCTGCAAATAGCCTTGATTTAAATCCCATAGAAAATCTGTGGCATGTCTTTTTAAAAAAAAGTCTCAAACAAACGTAACTCCAGTCACAACGAACTCTACGAAGCTTTTGATGAAGCATGTAATTCAATCCCACTAGAAAAATGTATGAAATTGTTTGAATCAATGCCACGTGTCGTTCTAGAGCTGTTATTGATAATAAAGGATACGCAACAAAATATTAATTATAAGTTTTAGTAGCCTATACACAGTATCTATTACCTAAATTATATAGTGCTCAATAATTAAACCTATAAATTATTTATCTTTTTTTTTGTATTGTTTCTAATTAGTTGTCCATTATTGCTGGTACTGTAAAACTCATTTAGTTGTTTGTATGAAATTTAATATTGAATCGGTACTTGTTTAGTTAATATTTTGTTGTTTTTTCTAATAAATGATAAGTTATTGAACATATTTTATGCTATTTGTTGTTTCATTTCCAAATAAAAAGTATTAGGGTCAAACTTTGATTATTAAAGGGGTCAAATATATTGTACAATGTTAAGTTCCGTTGGTAGTGTTTCTAATTATATGTCCACCACTGTATAACTAGTTGACCGGTGGACTTCGTACCGATTTGACAGTTTCCATGACAACAAAGCAATTAAAACGTTGACAGTTTCCATGACAACAAAACAAAGAAATCATTCGTCCGCTTAGGAACACCCGTATCCCATGATGGACCCCTATAGCAGCGTCACCTACCAATTGTAAATCTAAACCATTCTCGAATCCACTTGAACACACACAAAAAATTTCATCCAAATCGGTCCAGCCATTTAGAAGGAGTTCAATTTCATACCACGCACAGAAGATTTATATATATAAAGATATCAGGGATCGTTTGCAACTGGTTTTTTTTTGAGAGAGTTTGCTGATGGCCTCATATAGCCTTTTCAACGTCGCGGCGAGAAACTTAAAGGGTTCCTCAAGCTGTGTGATCGAAACATCGGCAGATTTTCTAGATGAAGTGGCATCACGCAAGCGTGTGCCCTTTCGCTACTAGATTCTCCGAGGGCTTCTGATCGGATCGGGAGCAGAACAAACCGAGGGCGCCTTTAAGGCTAAGCGTATGCTGAGATGCAGGCGACGCAGCTCCGCGCAGCGCACTCGCTGCGACTCGTTGTAGTGCCGGCACAGATTTTTGCGCGACGCGTGCGTTATGACACATATTTTTTTACCATTTTATTATAATATTGTAATAATGACAACAATTAACAGAACTCTCTCGATAGTACAAATTATCCATTAGGTATTAGAACGCCTGTAAAGTAGTAACAACTCACATTAACAGACTCTGACATTGACATTGGCAACTCATGTGTCGGTGCTGTGTCACTTACCTGCGTCGCAGCATGCGTTCGTGGCCTATGTCTGCCCCAACTGCCCTGCCCCGCAAAATCTGCACTGTGCTGTGCTGCGTCACCTGCGTCTCAGCATAAAGACTAGGCTTGGCTCGTGTCCAGGTTGTGCAGGTAGTGTGAACCGGGTCTCCATACTCTTGTTCAACGAGTAAAGCGTCTGGGCCTATACGAATGTGCATGTTTAGTGTATCGTGTCAATGTGTAGTGACATTTTTAGCATCGGGCGGGGCTTTGCAACTGGTGCGCGGCGCATCCGCCGTTGCTTAAATACATGAAGACTGACTATAGCGAGGATGCACCATCTTGTTCCTTCCATTCTATTTATTATATATATTTTATTTACTTTCCATTATCCAAAAATTCATTTTATATATTTAGAGATAATTGCAACCTGTATCATGTAGTTTAATATATTTATATAAGTCTAAAAAATAACCTATTAGAGCTCATGTAATGAGTCTTACAGTCAAGGTGGAAACGATAAGTGACCTAGCTTTATATTTTTTAAGCCTTACATAAATAAACTGTGGCAAAAATATTCAGTATAATCCATACTAGAATTGTTTTAGATGTTTTTATTGGGGTTTGACGCTGTTTCAATTCTATTGAACATTAGTCAAAAAGGTGAACCCTGTATCGCTTGTATGCAGAATGTGTGCACTATTTTAAGACTATATCTTATTGAATCCAGTGTGTATCCAATATAGTAATTATTTATTTATTTATTCAAGGCACATCAACATCCTAACACGGTACATTTATATACATGTCATATAGTTATCGACTTAAGCACATATTTTCCGTAAAACCGTAAGTACATGATTTTTTTACTTTATATGCGACGTTACATTAAGTCACTCGCTGATTATTCCGAGACTTCTCTCTTTTTTTTTACAATTCTTTATTCATGCTTTGCAAAAATAGTACATAATTTGGTTAAAAACCAAGACGGTTTATCTGCGGTAACGTGAGTCACTCGCTAGATCGTATACATTTCTGTAGTATAATATTTTATTATTTTAAAGTAGATTTACATAATTTTTTATTTGTGTTTTTTATTTTGATACAAGTTCAATAGGACATACTCCCACATTCTTTGCCCATGTACATTATTGTATGATGGTACATTGTACATGAGCAAATAAGTAAGTTGGCGCATTCTCGCATCTCGAGTTCTTACTGATAATTATTGAATTTTGTCAAAGTATTCACTTACAATTTCCAGTTTATACCGATCAAACACATTTACTATCTTGCAGTATTTAAACAGGCCGATGTCGTCGTCTTTGAATGATTTTTGAATGGTTTTTTATTTTTTGTGGTACTATAAATTTTTATTAATACTATGCATGTATGCCATCAAAATGGAGTTTAAAACTATAAGTGAATACGTTACAGATAAACCAGATGAATCGGATCAGGGCATCATGATACCGACGAAGAGCGGGAAAAAGTTCCTACTGATGCTCGACGGGTACACGTACTCGCAGATCAACTACTCTGTGTACTGGGTGTGCTCATCAAAGGCGCAGGGCTGCGGCGCGCGCCTGCGCAGGCAGCCCACTGGGCAGGTGCTGCGCCTCTGCGATGACCACACGCACCCACGGCCAAGATACCTCTTCAGAAACGGCACGTACTTTAAGCTGTAGACAACTGTAACTAAAGAGGTGCCCCTGGCCAAACGATTGCGAATCCAGATAGAAGGTTTTGTCATATAATCATAAGAACGACAAGAGTACATAATATAGAAAGATAATAATAAACTATACTAATAAACGGTTACCATTACGGAAAAATGCAAAATTAAAAAAAATGGAAAAAAAAATTCAATATATTTTTTGTAGAAAATAAAATAATCCATAAAAAGCATATAAATAAATAAAAGCATTTACGTAATATTAATCTGGGCCCTTAGACACAAGAATAGCAAAACTAGCGAGTATCAATAACGGCCGTATAACTTGCCAGCTTCATGCTTTCTGCATATATATTCATACCTAATACATACTTATGCACTGCACACCCATTAAGCATAATTTCACATTGAGGAAGGATCTACCTACGTTTGAGGATCAATAAAGGTAAACACTACTAGCTGCATTACCTGGGCAAATATTTGAGCATAAACAGAAGAGAAGCATTTTGCAGGAAAGGGTTCGTTACTTCAAAAAAAAATTTTTTTAATAGATTATTCTTTAATAAAACTATTAATTATAACAAATGTATCATAGTATTCACTCAATTAAAATAAAATTTGTAAAACTTCAATATTATCTAGTATTTTTACTATCCTACTTACCTCCGTATTTGTGTGATGTTTATCTTGAAATATTTACAATCTAGTAAGGTATACTTGTAACGCTAATACCTAATGTTATTAACCAACTGGTTAGTTGGTTAATGACATTCATTAGTATTCCTATTTACTGTAGGTGAAGTGATCGAATGCCCAATGCCCATCAAGAAAGGCAGGCTGAATACTAGAATCATAATAAACTTATAAGGCTAAAAGCTGATGGTGTCCTGCCCAGCTTTTCATGAAATAGTTGTTAACGCCTAATGAAATTACAGACGTGCAGTTCATACCGACGGAGAAGGGGAAATACATATTGGTGCTAAAAGGCTACACTTATTCTCAAGTGGGAGGCCGGTTTTTCTACTGTTCATCGAAGCATACTGGGTGCAGGGCGCGCGTGCGGCTGATGTCGGGCAAGCTGGTGGCGTCGGGCGACGAGCACAACCACGCGCCGCCGTCGCACGCGCGCTGCGGCAACGGCGCCTTCGTGCAGCTGCGCCCGCGCAGCAACGCCCTGTGCCCCTCACCTACTATCCTACCCTCCCCGCTCACCTCCCCTAGTGCAGCTGCGCTCGCCCTCCACGCCTTAAGCTTCCCAAGACTGCTCCCGAAAACAGATCTATGGCTTCGCTCACCGAACCCTGATGTGAAGAAAGATCTTTAATGTAGAGCTGTTAGTGACAGTATTAGCAATAAGGATGGTGTAGTTGACAACAAGTCGATGAGATTAATTGACAATTTTATAGTTTTGGGTATGGTTACTGAAGATTTTTTTTGCATCCGTTGTAGAGCATTCGTCAAAGCGATTGCTTGATTATCACAGAGATAATTTTAGAATTCTTCCAGTATTATCGACAAGTATATTGTTGTCAGAATTTGTGATACATTTATTGTCATGTTAAAACTCCCGTCTACAAAAGATTTATACATAATGAGTGTTATGAAAATAAACTGATGTGTTGTCAATTAAAACACCAATTAGATTGTATAGTATATTGTTAATAGTGAGTAAAAATAGACTTCCGAATAGCTTACCTGTTGATCTCTTTAAATCTTTGAATATTTCGGCGACTATGCAAATCCTTGAAGCTTTGCTTATGGTGATATATTAACGCGATACGTAATTTGGTGATATTTTATATTAGTTATTATGAGCCTTATTATACTTTAGATATTAAGAATGTCCTACTTACACTATTATGTTTGTATATAAAATATATTATTCCATTAAGAAATATATTGTGCTTAAACTTTATTTTTGTCTTTTATTTTACGATTTTAAACAAAAGCTGTTTCTATTTCGTGGTTAGCATTGTGATGAACTTATGACGTACGTGGGCTGTTCCAAAAATAGTTAGTGAAATGAAAAAAAGTTAGAATATAAAAAAAAGTTTATTTACAGCTTTTCAAAATATCCCCCTCCAATCCCAATGCACTTATGCATTCCGGTGATCCAGCTTTCAAAACATTTAAAAAACGTGTCTTGCGGGAGGTCGAAAAATAACAACTTTTGTGGGCAAATCGTCCTCTTCAAGCACCCATTGCGTGGATTGCTGCTTCGTGAGAGGATCGTAGCTATATATCCATGATTCGTCAGTTGTAAGAATGTAGGATACGTTTTTTCTAACATAAATTTGCACCAATCAACACGGCGGCATTTTTGCTCATCGGTGAGAGAATGAGGTATCCATCGCGAAGCAAGCTTCCTAACTTTAAGGTATTCATGCAGGATGGTGGAAACTGCCTGTGATCCAATGTTTAGTTCAGCCTGTATCTCTCAACGTGTAATACGTCTATTCTCTCGCAATAGCCACTCTACCCTGATGAGGTTTTCATGAGTAACTGCAGTTGGTGGTTGGCCGGATCTGGGGTCATCGCTTAAGTTCTCTCGACCACGTTTAGATTCACGAAACCAATTAGTAATTGTTGCTAACGCAGGAGCAGACTCCCCAAAAGCAGCTTGTAAATTTTCTTTAGATTCCTTGAAGTTTAACTCTCGTTTATAATCATAGAAAATCATAGCACGAAAAGCTTCCCGCGAGACATCCATTGTTGCAAACAAAAGAAGAGTGACAGATAATCTTTAAACATATATTTTTTTTAAACTACCCATAGGTGGCCAATGATTTTCACAAAGGAGGTTAGTGTTGAAATTAGCCGTCAATCCAAAATAGTTTCATGAAAGAAAAGATTGTACTTATTCTTTGGCTATCAATTTTCGGAACAACCTAGTATATGAACAGTAAATAAGCTTACCTATGTAAGACCAACCCTTATTAAAGTATAAATTAATTAACACATTGTAATAGGTCATGTACTTACATAAGACTTGAATTAATATGAAACGCCATTGAAAAATCTTTAACACAGACACATATCTTAAACCTTGATTTACATTATTTATTATTTTAGGAATTGCAAAGAGTGAAGTTTTAGATGGTTAGAGAATATTTTGTCTACTAAATGGACGGCAATTTAAGATTTTCTTTCAATTTGTATGTAAATAGCCTAAAACTGTCCCACTGCTGGGCAAAGGCCTCCATCATTGAAATCAAGTATCGGTACAATCGATGGGTAATGGCTTAATCACCACGCTTGCCAAATGCGGGTTGGTGATCACAAACCCGGGCTATGCATCGAAAAATCCGAAACACACTTTGCACGACCTGGGAAATGAACCCTGGACCTCCGGGTATCGAGCCGAGTGCTTTACTACTCGGCCACCGAGGCTTTGAATTTGAGATTACCTTAAATTATAATATTTTTATATGTCCTCTCCTCGATCACTTATTTGATTAGTTTAGAGATACAATATTTCTCTTTCACTCTATGGAGAGAGAAAGATCTGTATTTCCCTTATTTCTCTTGTCTTGAAAATCTGTTGAGGGACCTTTGGACTTCGAATATTGAATACATATTACAAAATTATAGCGTCAATCTAGAAACATGCATACAGACAAGACAATCACTTAAAAATATACACTTGGCTACTTCGATCAATTATCTTGGCTATTACAATTTACGCTCTAAAGTTTTCCTGAATATTTTCGAATTTGTATCGTTTAAAAATTTTAGCTCAACTGTTAAATATGGGAATCAACGATAATGTGAAAGTACGTGCATATTCTTAAAAAAAATAAGTTTTTTTTTATTCGCTGCGGTATCACGTGTTGGGGTCGGTACAGTAGTCCACTGGTATGTAGTTTAATAATAATGTCAAAAAAAATATATAATTTTTTTATTACAGGCAGTAACACCTTCACGAAGAAACCTAAGAAAAAGAGGAAAATGACGAGAGAAGAAAGACTGGCTTATAAAAGACAATTGGAACGTTTACGGTACCAACGTCTAAAAGACGATCCCATAAAGAAAGAAGAAATGAGAGAAAAAGAGCACCAAAAGTACCTGAAGAAAAAAGAGAAACGTGCATTAAAGCGGCCAAGAAACAAGAATTCCCGAGAAGCAAAAAAGAAATGTCTTTGTGCTTTTCGAGTTAAAAAAGAACCCTGAACTTTAAGCTAGCCAGAAACAGGATGTTTTATTATTTTCCAATGTTATGATGAAACTAATTAATGAATAAATGATAAACAAATTTATTAGACTGATTATCTGTGTATTATAGATAGTTTATTAAGATAAAAGTGATTAAAAGTTGTATAGTTACCAACTTTAAAGCGTTACTAAATGAATTAATTAATTATTAATTTTAATTTAATTTGATCTACCCAAAAATATATTTTGAGTATATTTAATAAAGAAAAAAGTCTAACTTGGTTTATTTCTTTAAAAAATGTATTTACTATTTTCTCACAGAACAAACAAACAAACAGTCCAGCAGCAAATGTTAATGTTTAGCTATATATTATCGGTAAATAAAGTAAGTAAAAGTAAATAAGTAGTTTGACGGCCTCCGTAGCCAAGTGGCTTGCACGCCGGACTTTGGGCGGCGCTAACTCTGAGGGTTTGATTCCCGTTCGGGTCAATGTCGAAAACGAACTTTTCGATATTGTGTCAGGTCTTGGTTGTTGTGGTACCGTCGTTGGTTCTGATATACATAATACGAGTGCTTTAGCTACTTACTTGGAATCAGAACAATGTATGTGATGTAGCCTTATAAAAAAAAAAATAATAATAAGCGGTCGGTTCAGCAGTAAACGTTAATACGACAAACTTCGCTGACGTTGCCGCCGCGCGCGCTTCGTGCGATGAAATCTACATACTAAAGCTGTGTATAATATCAACATTGTTTCGGCCAAAGTGTTTCGGATTTTTCGATGTATTGCCCAGGTTTGTGATTACAAACCCGCATTTGGCAAGCGTGATGGTGATTAAGCCGATAGTAGCGATGACTTGATTTCAATAATGAATTGAAATGGAAATGGAATCATATGATTATGATTACAATAGTTTAGTGAATTTTTAGGACTCGCTGTATTTTTTGAGACCCGTAGAGGCAAAATGGCGGTGGCGTATGAGGGTTACCAATACTACAAGAACTATACTGGCGCTGATGACACTATATCTTGGACTTGCGGCAATAAGCAGTGCAGGAGCAGGATCAAGACGAAAGGCTCAGCCGTTGTGGGGCACAGCGTCAAAGGTCATAACCACACTAAATGAGCCTAGTTATGGAGATATTAATCCAAACTGAATATTTTGATTTGTAAATGTAGCAAAGGATTTTCCAGAATTGTATTTTCATTTTGTCTAGTGATACATACTTAGATCGTTATTGAACAACTTGGTATTTTTACTGGACAAACAGAGCATGTAAATTTTTCAATGGTTTTCGAAATTTTACCGAAAAATAAGTTGTTTAATTTATTGTGGGTTCTAGATTGTCTTAACTATCAACGACGACCTTCGTAGCCAAGTGGCTTGCACGTCGGACTTTGGCCGGCGCTCACTCTAAGGGCCCTGATTCGACTCCCGGTCGGGTCAATGTTGAAAAAAAAAATGAACTTTTTGATTTTGTATCGGGTCTGGGTTGTGGGTGGTACCGTCGTTTTTTCTGATTTCCGTAAAAATGAGTGCTTTAGCTACTTACCTTGGGGATCAGAACAATGTATGTATGTATGTGATGTGATGTTGTCTATGTCCTGTCTTGCTCCATAAGCAATAAAGAAATTACCGAGGAAAATTTGTTAATCGTTTTTCAATAATACTTTTGAAAAACTATATTTCTCATGTTATCGTATTTTATTATTTACATACGTATTGTTAAATTGGATGTTGATGGATTTCATATTGATTGTGATTCATAAAATCCCCTCTGAAGTTTAAGTTACAAAAGTGTTCAATTGATTTTTTTCCATCATATCTAAACGATTCAACGGCTACGTGATTTTTTGCCAAGAAATAGAGAATGTGGTTGATACTTGTTTTAGAAAGGGAATGTTGATATTTCAAATAATAATTATAATAAGTTATGTATATAATACTTGTGATTTAACATTTTTAGATATTGAAACAATGAACTATCACTATGAAAGGAGTAAGTTTGGCAACCCGGTGCTGGTTTTGGGCAGACACCGGTATAAGTTCATGAAGTCACGCGGCTCCACAAAGCGCTGGCTCTGCATCAAGACCACCAACAAGTGCAACGCCTTCGTTGTCACCGAGGACGAGGACATCGTCAGGATGAGCGTGTCGCACACACATTGATAGACTATTTTTTTATAAATTACGGATACACAAAAAATGGCCACATTGCACGAAGAGGCAGTGACAATCTGGAACGTCTTATGGTGACAGGTAAATTTGAGTGGAAAAGACCTACAGGCCGAAGTCCCAAACGCTGGTCTGACCAAGTATCTAGTGAACTAGAAATACCTATCAGCGACGCACTAGCCAAGCAACGGAGCGCAACCGATGGAGGCAACTAGTTGACAGAGTCAGGAGTTACGATACTCAGCAGTGAGTCAACGACTACAAAGAGAAAGAGAGACGGATACACACTTGACCTTCATCTCCTGATGTTAAGTAATGATAAGACCGATGGTAGAAGCGCGCGAGCCCGGATTCCTCAACTACTATGGCACTGGCTATCTTATCTCTTACTGTTGGAACATAACAATGCTATCAACATTGATGTTATAGTGACATATTAAGGTGATAGCAAGCCAGGCTTAAAACAAGCTACATCGAGTACAATCATGTACCCAGGAAATTGAACCCGAGTCCCAAAGGTCTAAGACCAGTGGTCGCAACGTTAGACCACATAGGTTGTTAAAATAGATAGTTGATCAAAGGCGTTTTTAACACGTGACGTGGCGTTACCTATAGTGAGACAACTGTAAAGATAGGTTGAGCGATAGTAAAATATGACAGACGCAACGTTTATCACTGGACAGTGTAATGGTGCATCCAACTACACCGCAGTTACTTTTCGTGGTGTTTCTTATCTCCATTTCTGTTGATGCTTGGTGTACTCGTAAAATTTACCAGTAATGAGGTCCTTCATAGATAGATATCTTCTTTGGAAAATTGTAGCTTTTTAGTCTTTAATTGGACGGAAAAAATCGGCGCAAATACTGGAATAAGGCGGAGAAAATCTTATTTATTGGGTAGAAAACAAAACACTAGCTGAATTCTGTTGTTATCAATTTGATCATAATTTAGTAATAATTTTAATTATATCTGTTACGGATTTTATTTTTATTTTACATTTAAAAAAAAATAAAGACTGCCCTTTTACCAATTCTGCACTGAAATATCTACGATACAAATAAAAAGTTTTTTAACATGGCTTTTTTTATTTTTGCCATTCAAGGCTATGCTGTATTTTGATTTAAATACATGTTATTTTAGATTCACGGTGGTCTGGGACTTAAAAAGAACGTGCCATCTGTGTTACCTTCCTAGCTTGTCGTAAAAGGCGAGATGGGATATTGGGTTTGTGATTGTGTAGGCGATGGGCAAAAACGTTAATATATAAATGGGAAAACATATTTTTTTATACCCTTAATAGCGTAACACGAAAGCGTAACATTCATGAATTTTATTACTACTTTTCCGATTTTTGCAAACCAATACTTTTTGGTTAATCGTGGTCCAAGTAGTTCGCAGCTGTTTGGACTCTGCTTACACACTCCGGCGGGCGTGACGCTATATATGTGTGTATGTGTGTACATCTAATTCCTTATGACCCCTAAGCTTATGCTGACGTTAAGTTAAGACTAAGATAAGGAACTTCACCCTTTTTTTTTCTTTTTTATTATTCTTTTTGTTTATCTGATTTTGTTCTCTTGTGTGTATACGGTCGGCCTATTTTTTTATATGGTATGTCGTTAATAAATAATTTTCTACTTCTTCCTTATTTAATTGTTGTTTAAGGGTCAAGCGTCTTCACTAGTCTTTATATTCTCTCTCCATCCGACTGGTTGTCTGGAAGAAATCGCTTTAAAGCGCCGTCAAATTGTAACTTTGAAAATTATTTATTTTTTGTTCATGTTTTTGTTTTATAGTGTTGCAATAAAAGTATTTTCTATCTATCTAGCTATCTATATTGGTGTTGTTTTTTTACAGTTGGGTTACAGTTCTACCAGACGAGTAAAAACACGACTATGCTTCTGCACAACGGGCACAAGTTTTCAAGGAATTACCAGAACGGAGACAGGGTGTCGTGGAAGTGCAATAAATCGGGCTGCATCGCGCGCATCAATTCCATAGGCCAACAGATCGTCGCTTTCAAGAACGATCATAACCATCCATCTTAGCTTAGAACTATGATCAGTAGGCCCAGCACGAACAATATCGTATTCGTATTATAGCGTAAAATAGGAATATTGGGTACGCTCTGCCACGTCTTGCACCGACGACTACATTTGGTTCAAGTCGTATGTTACAGTCGCCTCGCCATCATTTACAACTGAGCAGTTTAAATGCCAATAAGTTTTTACACTATCATCATCATCATCATCATCATCAGCTCCTCTCGATCCACTGTTAGGCATAGGCCTCTCTTTGTTTATGCCAATTGCCTATATATCATTCGATTGATCATAAATATCTCAGAAGTTTGATATTGTTGCAGATATTAAAGGAATGCAACTGCTCAGATATTTATGTAAAATTAACTGTTCAGATATTAATGTTCAGACATAGTGTAAAAAACTTATGTATTGTCATTTAAACAACTCAGATGTATCCGATCAACTTGGCTGTTACGATATATCTGATGGCGACTGTAACACAAATAATTTAAAACCAACCGCATTTTTAAAAGTTATTTATAACTAGTTGACCCGGCGGACTTCTTACCGCTTTGACAGTTTCCATGACAACAAAACAAACAAATCATTTTGTATTGAAAAATTTAATTGTTTTTAGTATTTTACGTTACTTATTATGTTTAAACCTTCCTTGAACTTCCACAAATATTTAAAAATCAAAATTAGCCTAATCGGTCCAGCCATTTTCGAGTTTTAGCGATACAAACGAACAGCCAATTGATTTTTATACAATGTTAGTCGGAACGGGGGTACTAAGCCGAAAGGAGGGTAAATATACATGATAGTGAATAACTTTTGTCTAAGAACTTCCTTAGAAATGGATAATTTTAGATTAACAGCTTTTTAAGATTTCAAAAGAAATTACGCTGTGGTAGCACTGGCGGTCACAAAAAAAACATGGAAAGAAAACTCGACCCTTACAATGCCCGTACATTGACTTTAGAGGTAAACCTATTTGCTGAGAACCTATGTCAAAACCGTAGCCTACTAGATTTTTGTAGACCAATCAAAGTGTGGTGTCTTAGCGGGAAAGTGAAGAGTCATGTCTGCGGTTTTGTTTTATTTTCAAAAATTTGTGTTATGTCGAATATTAATGTGAAATAATGGTGGAATAACCGTTAAGTGTTCGTAAGTTCACATGAGTGTTGGCAAATGAAACAAAACAGTGCAACTTCACTTTTCAAATTCTTTCAAGAAGTCTGCCCGAGGACTCAGTAAAGCCCCACATCTTTACTGAGATACTCGAGGGGTTGGGGGGTATATCATTTCTCACTTCTCATTTCTATTATCATTCATCATCATTATGTACTGGAAGGAATTGTATATTTATGTATTACTTGTAAGAAAAATTACTTTGACACTGGCTAAATGTGCTAATCGCACGAAGCCATCAACTAAAGGAAAAAAATAAAAATAAAATAAAAAAAAGTTATTCACTATCATGTATACTTTACCCTCCTTTCGGCTTAGTACCCCCGTTCCGACTAACGTTGTATTAAATAGATTATCTTATCATTAGTGCGCTTGTACAAGTTGTTGTTGTGTTGTCATTGTCATTTTATAAAATTAGCATGACATTAGGATAACTTGAACTTTACGTTGTTACGATTTCGATAAAAGCTCGTGCTAGGCCTACAATATGCATAGGTAGTGTACATTAAGCGTCTGTGACTGTCTAATTACGTATTCTATATGTGTGTGTGTGTGACTTGTGTTTTGTTTTTACGATGGGCGTTACGCACTAAAGATCTCATTCGGTTTAAAATTGTTTTAATACTTAATTTAATAGTGATCTGATGATGTATAATTAGACGTTTGTTTTCTTCTAAGAAACTTCTGAAAAAATTTGCTTTTTAATGAATTTGGAATTCTGATCATATGCTTAAGATTTAAATTGGTTAATTATATAAACTAAAGAATAAATCAATTTTTTTACTAGATAAAAATTCTGGGTGTGTATTTCAGGATTTTTATTATCTAGTAACGTGTCATTCAATTAATAAATCAATGTAATATTTCATATTATATTGATTGTAACAAATCTTTTTAATTTTTATTTATTTTTAAATAATTGTCAGCCTCTTTTCTTTTAACTTTTTGAATTATATGTAAAATATATTTGATGCCGTTTTATATCATTCGTGTCATTCTATAAAACCATTTTTAAAATTATATTATTATAGTAAGTCTAGCTAGTAATTATATATTCGTTAGATTTAAGATATGCACGAGAAGACTTTGCCTTGATATGTAAGTATTGTCCACAGTGTCTGCAACCAACAAGATACAGTTCGAGATGACGAGATTCGGTAACCCCATCATAACTTGGGGCAACCATCGGTTCATCAAGAAGCTGTCGAGGCGGGTGAAGACTTGGTGGGAGTGCACTGGCAGGAAGAGGTTCGGCTGCAGGTGCGTCGTGGTCACCGTCGATGACCGCCTCGTCAAAATGAACGGTTGGCACAACCATTAGAAAAATACATGAACTAACATTTTAAACTTTCATGGTCACTTGTATAAGAGTTATTATTATCGGGATAAACTGTTAATTCCGTTAATACTTACTTTAATACATAACCTATTCAACTAAAGTCTATGCTCCTTACTAATAAACAGAATATAAGTTTCGAATAGATAGCCTATGTTTTGCTTCTTTTAATTTCTGCCATCATTAGCTCATTTATGTCCCCACTGCTGGGGCACGAGCCTTCCCTACGGATGGGTAGGGAGAACGAGGCGTAAACCACCACGCAGGCCCAGTGCGGATTGGTGGTTGTTAACGACTGCTAACGCTGCCGGGACCAACGGCTTTACGTGCCTTCCGAAGCACGGAAGAACTCGAGATGGTAAATATTTGGTCACCCATCCGATGACCGGTCTTTGCGAAAGTTGCTTAATTTCTGTAATAAAGTTACCAGCTCATTTTATGTCCCACTGCTGGGGCACGAGCCTTCCCCTAGCAGGTTACGCAGCTTTCGCAAAGGCCGGTCATTGGATGGGTATACTATCAATTTTTCATAACGAGCTCCTCCGTGCTTCGTAAGCCACATAAAGCTGCTGGTCCTAGCTGCATCAACAGCCTTTAACAACCACCAATCCGAACTGGTCCGGCGTGGTAGTATCGCACGTTTTCCCTATCCATCCATAGGGAAGTTTATATGACGGAAACAGAACGCGGAATATCTATTCCAAGCTTATACTCTGTTTATGAGTAAGGCCCTTTATGAATGTTATACATTAATCGGTATTCACGCACACGAGACGGAATATCTCGAGATATCTGTAAAGATCTCGAGGCATTTAATTTTTTGTTAATGAAAGTACCCCTAAAACGTACCTTTGTCGTTACTAGTAAATAAAAATGTCAATACTTAACTACTTAATCGAAGTTATATCTGTTAACGTTCTGTAATTTCGTTTATAAAGTTTTTTTAATGTTTTATTCTTCGTCTGGCAATGGCGAAATATTATCCATTTTCATTGAACCATATAAATAAATCTAAAGGTATATATCCATATAAATAACCATCTCTGTATGGAGAAGTTCATGAGTTAGATATAGAAGTGTAATATCGTCGTTGAGCGTGCGAGGTAGCGTAAGAGCAGTTTGTAAAACTGCGTATCTGCAAAAAGACGAAAAAAGTGAATATCTTGGTCATTTAAATGTATTTTTCCGTCTGAAATTGGTAGCTACTTCTTTGAGGCAAGCAAGAACAATAAAAATAGATTTAAGTTGATAACGCCATATTAACTTTTTCGTAGTCTTGAAAAATTGTGCAAAAGCAGATACTCGGTTTTCACAAACAGCTCTTAGGCTTAGAACGCTCTGCGATTTAACGCAAGCGGTTTCAAAGCGCCGAAAAACGGATTTGTTCCCTTGACGTCGAGTCCCGCGCCACGTCGCGTCGCCGCCACGTCTGCTTGTTGTTTTGTATGATGTTTATTAACATAGGTTATCTGGCTTTCTATTGAAGTGCACACATTAGACATTTATTCAAAGACTTATTTTAAAAACTTAACTTGCTACATTTGGATAAAGGTTTGAAAACGCGCGACTTTTGTTTTTATCGCATAGTAATAGGTGGTAATAGCACAGTATTGCTTGCTAAACTGTGGTAATAGTATGGTGGCGCACGCACAGCGGTTAACCGCATTCGGTTTTTGATTCAGTATCGACTGGGCAATTGCAGAGAATAGTCGTTGTTGGCGGTCGGTGCTAATGTAAAGAGATACTGGCCCACATCTTGTAATAATTTATTAATAGTCCCAATCGACATTCGATCGACAATCGATGCTGTCGCACGTCGTCGTTGTACATTTTTTAAAAGTATCCTTTCAAATGATGATATATTAATGAATATTTATCTATCCATAACTGGATATATACAGTACTTACGGTGGAGGCGTATTTTCCTTTTTTTTTAAACCAAAGCTACAAACACGCTGGTCGCCAGAAATGTATGGTAAAACTTCAATAAAATTAAGCTAAATCGCTACCCGCAGTACATGTTTATACTATGGTTTGTAGGTACTATGGTTTGTACGCAGTTTGCTACGCTATTGCTAAACCGCTCGTGTTTATACGCGGTCTCGAACGCCCATCGACGATATCTAATTTTGTTATAATAATAATTATAGATTCTAGGATTATTAAACGTGGAATGGTTTTAATTACTTAAAGTTGTAATTTAGGTTGTATTGCAGTGGATTGTAACGTTTGGAAGTAGATCGTAATTAATGTACCTAATTATAAAAGTCATTAGGACTGAACGGCTGAGGTTAATTAAATCTTAATGTTATAGAAAGTGGTTAAAGTTTAATATACGTTTATATCCGTTATTTTAGATATGGGTCAGCAAGTAATAATAATATTCGATAAACCAATGGCACTTTTATTATCCTTTCTGTGTTTCATTTTTCAACTTTGTTTATTTCTGTAATTATCATGAATAATACGAACTTATATATATGTCGTGGCCGGATCTTAAAATTTATCACTTTATGATGTAATCGACCATTTCATGAAATGGTTGTGTTTCATGATATGCCCAGCTTAAACTGATCATCATATCGTTAAAGCGTCAACGTTTGATGATATGCCCTTCCACGTTTGGCCATATCATTAATGTAGAAAATCCTTACTGTTGGTTAGGTTAAGTAAATTTTATTTTTCCTAGCGAAGCGCAGCGTAGCGAGAGAGGGCCAGTCGCGGAAGGGGGGAGCGGTATAAGATTGTACAAATCGATTGTATCGACACAAAAAGTAAACGATATCAGCGCCTCTAACGGTGGATAATGTAAATATTTTACGATATGATCACTGAAGTTTGACCATTTCATGAAGCAGCTGCGCGTTTAGTTGCCCTTATCGAGAAACGATTTCTTATCATTGATCTGCCCAACCACATCCTGATGTGGCTAATAGACAGTGAAACATTTCATGAAATGCGACCGTTTCATGAAATTCTCGAGCACGATATGGCTACGACATATACATTTTTCATACAACATGTTGGAATGTTGCTAATTATGTTTAGGTATAGTTGTGTGTATATGATACTTTATAAATATAACTTAAAATTGTGTATGTTTACTTAATTAAAATGTTGAAATAACTTAATTGTACTTTTTTGTATAAAGACTAAAGCTCCATTATAAATATAGTCTTTGTACTGTTTGTACATAAGAGAAAAATATATAATTATTTTGGAATAATTATGTATAAATTAGTTAGCTGTTGCTGTCACACATAAGAAACTGTAGTTGAATTACAAAATGGTATGCATTGATCATTCTTCAATATTTCCTTACTTTTTATCCAAACATATATTAATAATCGGAAAGAAGACCACTACGAAGAATGGGCATATTCATATATACATAGGTATATGTAATACCTTTTGTAATTGTATACTTTACTTAGACTAGAATAATTCAAATAAATTTTCTTCGTACATTGCCTTTTTTATTAAATTGTGTCAAAACTGAATCCTAAACCTTTATTTAATTAACCTTTATTTATTGGGTTTTTTTGAAAGGGTTTATTTTACCGACTAACTAAGTTTGCTTGCGGTAATGGAATCCTACATTATTATACAAATAAAAAGAACTCATAATAATATTAGTAATGGAAAGGTCTGTAAAACTGACATAAATATAATAATTATTTTGTAGCTTCATTTAATTATAGCAACCTCGATAAAATACAGTACCGGCAGGACGATATTTAAATCCTTTTGCCGCCAACACAGCGCGTCAGCAAAGCTTACACAATCTCCATCACAACAAGTACACAATACCTACTACAAAAAGGTTGTATTGTATGGTATGGTATTGGCGTTTTGTAAGGTACTTAAACAATAGCCCTAACATGAGCGAAAGTACCTTGCATCTAACACTCGTTAAATAAAGTTATTATTAAGGAGACTACTTTCAAGCTTAAAGTGGTATTAGGACAAAGTATTGACTTTGACTATTGTTTCAGAACCAAAATTCGAACTGTCGCAAAGAGGAAACTTAGTGGTGCAGATTGGAGAGTGGCGCTTCAACAAGCATGCTTGTTGGGGCTCCAAGGTTCGCTGGACGTGCATTAAGAAGAAGACGGGCTGCACTGCCTCTATAACCACTGTCGATAACATAATCGTCAAGACCCTTGGAAAGCATAACCATTGATCAGTTTAAACACCTAAATACATGCCCATAAACGAAGTTCCTTATACAAATAACATTTTCACAGAAAAGTCCATGTTTTGTAATATAACATTAAAAAAGGTGTACGTCTAAACTTTCGAAAACAGACAATCGCGTTATTTCAAAATCATAAGTCTAGATGTATGTGTCTAGTGAGCGAGCAACAACGAGTTGCATAATGTGGAAATCTCAATCTTAACTTTTCTTTATTTGTGCATTTAATTACGCCGAAGATTACGTATTTGAAAAAAAAAACTAACGTATTTAAAATATGAGGAGGCAAGTTAGTATATTAATGTTATTGTGATTGATTCGTCAGTTTCATAATAGTTCGGATAGGTATTGCAAAGTATTTTCTTGTTAAAGGGTGTACTTGAGCTGCCATTACATTCGAAAGCTGCTCTTTCATAATCTTACAGACTGATTGAATAAAGCACGTGCCAACAAAGAAAAATGACAATTTTTTTTTTAAATTCTTTTACTTTTAATTTAAGTATGTGTTTTTCAGTAATTTAATTTGTTATTCTAACGAGATATGAACATTCTTTAAGTACATTTTAAAGGAACATTGTATGTGAAATAAAACTGTGCCACAACGTCCGTAAATGGAACTAACAATTGACAGACTTAATTTTATAGATTTTATGACATTCTTCTTCTTCTTCTTCAGCCTATAGTCCACTGCTGAGTAGGCCTATTGACAGTAGCATGACTGAAAATTTACGTTACGTTTTCGATAGAAGCTCGTGCTAGACCTACAATATGCATAGGTAATTTACAATAAGCGTCTGTGACTGTCTAATTATGCATTCTATGTGTGTGTCACTATGTTTTATTTTTACGATGGGCGATACTTACGCACTAGAGATCTCATTCGATTTACAATTGTTTTAAGACTAAATTTAATAGTGAACTCATGATCTGTTTTAATGTTTGTTTTCTTTTAAACATTATACTGTATCGTTCAATAACACTTTTTAAAATTTTTACTTTGTAATTAATTACGGAATGGAATGGAATACGAATCATGTGCTTAAAATTATAATTGGTAAATATATAAACTAAAGATCAAATATTTTTTTTTACTCGATAAATGTTCTTGATATTTATCAAGATTTTTATTTTCCAGTAATGCCTTATTATTTTAATTTTAAATCAATCATATTGAATCATAATACTTACGCCTCTTTCCTTTTTATTTTTTGAAATAATATGTAAAATATATTTGATACCGTTTTAAATCATTCGTGTTATTCTATAAAAACATTAATTTAATAAATCATAGCAAGCCTAGCTAATAATTTATTATTAATATTCGTTAGATTTAAGTTGTGCACGAGAAGACTTTGCCTTGATATGTGATTGTTGTCCACAGTGTCTGCAACCAATAAGATACAGTTCGAGACGACGAGATATGGTAACCCCGTCATAACCTGGGGTAACCATCGGTTCGTCAAGAAGCTGTCGAGGCGGGTGAAGACCTGGTGGGAGTGCACTGGCAGGAAGAGGTTCAGCTGCAGGTGCGTCGTAGTCACCGTCAACGACCGCCTCGTCAAAATGAATGGCTGGCACAACCATTAGGAAAATACATGACCTAACATTTAAACCTCTCATCTGCGGTGAGCATTGATGCCCTAAGCAACTAAAATTGTATTGTGTGTGAATTCACAGCAGACGACTGGTTAAAGTATCACGGTCACTTGTGTAAGAATAATTATTACGGGATAACCTGTTAATCCTGTAATGTAATAAGTAATCCATTAAAAGTCCGTACTGTAATAACTTATTTAACTAATCTCTATTCCCCCGCCTCTATGGTCTAGTGCAGGGATGGGCAAACTACGGCCCACGGGCCCTCTCCGGCCCGTGAATGATCGAAGTAAATTCAAGTGCGTGTGTGTTTCAGAAATTGCATACCTATCAATATTTTTATTTCACAAAAAAAATATATATTTAAAAAATAAAGCAAAAAATTCAATAGCCTGGCCCGCCATAGATTTTGTTAGTAAATATTGTCACACGAATGAAACAGTTTGCCCATCCCTGGTCTAGTGGTTAAGCCCACCGGTTTAGATCTAGTGGTCCCGGGTTCGATTCCCAGCATGTGTATCCCTCATGTTTGTGTACTTGGTTTGGTTGGTGATAACATGTTTGTAGCATTATTGTGTTCCGGCAGCTAGAGATAAGATAGCCAGTGCCTCACTAGTTGAAGTTGATGATTCCGGGTGAAGTGCGCTTCTACTACAATTAGTTAAGGTCAATACCTTATCGTCACTTAACATCAGGTGAGATCAAGACACTGCTTACCCGTAAAATATATATAAAAAAACTAATAAACAGAAAATAAGTTTCGAACACATATTCCATATTTTGCCTCTTTTATTTTCGCTAATTATTAATGAAGTTTACATCATCACCATCACCAAGGAGCTCGAGATGAAACATTTTTGCTCACCCATCTAATTACTGGTCATAAGGTGGACTGACCATTGAACTTGGCACCCATTTAGATCTCACTTCTTTTGTCGTTGAAGTCAACAACCAAGGCATATATCATAATATTGAACTTGGCTCTATTTCACATTTTTGTTTTTGAGGGGTATTTCCTTACTTTGTATCCAAATATATAAAATATCGGAAAAGAAGACCACTATGACGAATGGGCACATTCATATATACTTAGGTGTATGTAATACTTCTTGTGACTGTATATTATTGTAGGTATACTTTACTTAGTAGAATAAGTCAACCGATCCAATCCGAACCACTCGGAGAATCTAGTAGGGCACGGGGACACGCACTAGTGCGCGATGCCGTTCGCTCTAGAAAACCTCTGACGGTGGTTCGTTTCACACAGCTTGAGAAACCCTTTAAGTTTCTCGCCGCCTCCAAAAAAAACCCGATGAAGCTGAAAATGCCCAGTGGCAATCAGCAAACTCTCTCTCTCTCAAAAAGATAATAATTCAATTCTCTCAAATAAAATAATAATTCAAATAAAGGAGATTGCCCATTCTCTATTAGCTTAAGACGAGACCTCGTTTTGTAAACATTAAGAACGGCTGATCCTTCCTTGCGCGATCTTAAGGTCGACAATACGTAGCGTCCGCGACGACGACGACGCTTAAAAATTAAGTTTTCAAAATATGCAGATACTAAATTACGAATAATTATGTTATCTATGTATGTGAGCGGTTTACAAGCATATAAATTCGTTGTAATTTCAACAATAGTGATTTTTAGAGGTGTTTTCTACAATAATAATGATCGAGTCAGAATTATACAATTGTGTATTTGAGCTAGCAAACTCAAGATAAATACATGAATTTTCCTATATCAACATTTTAGATTCGTTAGTTATATTAAAGTCTTTAAACTATTCGACGAAAGTTGGTGCATTTTTTCAGTGTGTTGCCTTACCTTAATATGTCAGGTTATTTGTTGTTATTTGCTTACCAGGGTTTCATTATTTTTTAAATACTTTCAATAGAGCATTTTTTAGGTTATATTTCTTTGTTAACGCTTGTAAACGCTTTGTCCTGGTCCTGGCGCGGTTACTGCTTCCCGACTAATTATATGCCGGCGGAGTAGACATTCCAAATTCAAGTCGAGTCCAATTCTCTCACAAAACACAAATGACCAAGGAACTATGAAGGTAGACTTGGTAATTGTCAAAGAATACTACGATTCAAGAAAGAAAAGACTGTAAAACTGATATAAGTATAATAATTATTTGTAGCTTCATATAGCAACCTTGATTATGCAGCATCGGCAGGATGATGTTTAATCCTTTTGCCGCCAACACAGCGCGTCACCAAAGATTACACAACCTCCATCACAACAAGAATACAATACCTACTACAAAAAGGTTGTATTGTATGGTATGGTATTGGCGTTTTGTAAGGTACTCAAACAATAGCCCTAACATGAGCGAAAGTACCTTGCATCTAACACTCGTTAAATAAAGTTATTGTAAAGGAGACTACTTTCTAGTTTGAAGTGGTATGAGGACATAGTACTTCAAATTCAAATTCAAATTCAAAAATCATTTATTCAGTTTAGGCTACAAGTAGCTCTTATGAATGTCGCTATGCCATCGGTTCGTAAGTCTACTCTGGGCGGGAGATCTTGCACTGAGAAGAACCGGCAAGAAACTCAGCAAGTGTCCAGCTCTTTTCTCCCTTACAGCGTCAAAAAAAATAAAAATTGAAAAATGCCCTATCATAGCAGGACACTTTCCATTACAAATAAACACAAAAAAATATAGAAGACAACCACAACATGTAAAAAAAAAAAAAAAAGTAAACAAATCTAATATATCAAATTTACATCTGGTATAAGTTTCAATTTCCACAATGTCATACAGTACCACTACAGTACTCTAATAAAAGTCAAAAATTGTTTAAGAAAAACAAAGTCAAACTATAGTAATTAATACTAACAATAAGATAAGTATGCAAGAGCAGACCAGCCTCCACAGGCGGTACCCGTTCACGAGTATGACATATGAATCAGCCATCGCTTCGCTCAACCATATTTTAGGGAACGTAACGACTTTACTATTGTTTCTTGTACTGACTTTGACTATTGTTTCAGAACCAAAATTCGAACTGTCGCAAAGAGGAAACTTAGTGGTGCAGATTGGAGAGTGGCGCTTCAACAAGCATGCTTGTTGGGGCTCCAAGGTTCGCTGGACGTGCATTAAGAAGAAGACGGGCTGCACTGCCTCTATAACCACTGTCGACAACGTAATCGTCAAGACCCTTGGAAAACATAACCATTGATCAGTTGAAACGCCTACATGCCCAGAAGTGAAGTTCCTTATACAAATAGTATTTTCACAGAAAAGTCTATGTTTTATAATATAACTTTGAAAAGGTGTACAAAAAATGTTGAAAACAGACAATCGCGTTGTTTCAAAATTTTCAAAATTCAAAAGTCTAGTAAGCAAGCAACAATGACTTGAAAAATATGAAAATAATCTTAAGTTTTCTTTATTTGTGCATTTAATTACGTCAAAGATTACGTAGGCATTTGAAAAAAATACGAAAACTAACGTACCTATTTAAAATATGAGGAGGCAAGTTAGTATATTAATGTTATAATGAGATTGTTTCGTCAGTTTCATAATAGTTTGGATATTGCAAACTATTTTCTTGTTAAAAGGTGAACTGGGAGCTTGCCATTACATTCGAAGGCTGCGTTTTCATAACCTTACAGACTGATTCAATAAAGCTCGCACAACAAAGAAGTATGATAAAAATTGATCTAAGAATTGCAGTAAAAACAATAAATTGTTATTAGCTGAAAGGTGAAGTTGGTTTCATTCTATATTTGCAGTCCAGTCATGCTAGCTTTAATAAAGTTGTCTCACAGGTAACGGCAGGCCCCCAAAATTGATGATTAAACGAACTTACCTGTAAGTGAAGTTCTATCATAATTATACGAAGCGCCTCGTCCGAAGAGATTAGTAGTTAATTATTTTATATTGTTACTTGTAGTATCGCATAGATGTCACCACTCCTGCACTATCGTTGAGATTTAGTTTTTTTTTTTTTGATGTGGGTATCCCTATCTTTCTCTATGGCGCCATTGCCTCGCGTTCGTCATTTAGTTTAGAGATTCAGGTTTTTTTTTTTTTTTTTGATGTATTTCCCTAGAGATTAGTAACGGGAATAATGGCAGAGTAAGGGTGGGTGGGAGTTACTAATCTCTTCGGACGAGGCGCTTCGTATAATTATGATAGAACTTCACTTACAGGTAAGTTCGTTTAATCATCAATTATACTTCGCGCCTCGTCTTCGAGATTAGTAGTTAATTATTTTATATTGTTACTTGTAGACTTTGAGAGTAGTCATAATGTGGGAAATATCATCAATGGAAATACTTTTCGAATTAATGTAGGTTTATTTGTATACTTAATTAAACAACATTATATAGATCAGTAATTTAACTAATATATAATTATTCTTGTAATAATCATATCAGTTCCTAATTTAAATTTTTCAAATCAATCAGTATTGTAATTTGCTACATAAAATACCTAAGCATCAAAATAGAATAAGGTAAAGATGTACAATCGTCGTTCAAAACAGGTCTATTATAGAACCGTGCAAACACAGTGGAGTTGCCGCTCCAACCCGCGGTGTTTCGGATTTAGTAACATAACAAAGTTTTACCAGGACATATAGTGGGTTTATTATTGAAAAAAAGGTATATAATGTGTTGGCAGTTTGCAGCCTGGTTTTGATGTTTTAATTAAATCGGAGATTGTAATAGTAATACGGCTGGATGATGAATGTATATTCTTAATATTTATTTTTGACAAGGTCTGAACTCTATGGGCAGTTGTAAGTGACAGTAATGTTATTGTCTTTTTGGTCAATGTTAGGTCTTCATTGGAGTACCATTGACTCAATTGATCCAAAACGCAATTTGTATCCCAGGTAACATTATACTTTGGTAACGGTGGTCGGAGACGAAATACACCCAGTCTTTTGATATGTTTGGACCCAGTAACAGCGACAACGCTGATCGGCATGAGTTCAGGGTGCCATATTGACAGGCTTCATTATATAACTGAGTAAAATATACCACAGTAGGGACTTAAGCAAATTTTTGATAGCGCGTCTCGGATAAGACTGCTGCCACCAGGGTAATGGATTAGTGTATCCACCGAGAGCTGGAATAAGAAATTATCGTGCGTTTATGAGGTGGAAATGTTATGATTCTGTAGACCACAAGGGCTTTAAATACGGGATACCATGGTTGCGTATGATGTCATAATGACATTCACAAGAGCTACTTGTAGCCTAAACTGAATAAATGATTTTGAATTTTGCGTAGGTCACAAAGAACAACCATGATACCTTTTGCTTTGTCAGAAATTATTTTCTTTAATACTTTTAATATAATAGAGAAGGGAGGAAACGCATAAAAATTCAAACCACTCTATGTTATGGTGAAAGAATCAATATTTATAGCAGCAGGGTCTGTATGCCATGAGATATAATTTCACACTTTTTATTTATGCGGCTTGCGAAGAGGTCAATATCAGCAATACCAAATGATTCTATCAAGCATTGAAAAGTCCAGTTTGCTAACTCCCTTAATGTCCCGGTGAGATTTGCGTGATTCCGCATCTGCGATGACGTTATCGCTTGATTTGATATAAGATGCGAAAATGAACAGCTTACGATCTTCACACCACTGCCAAATTTCCCTGGTTATCTGTGTAAGGTGTGGGAATTGGATCCCACCCATTCGATTTGTGTAGGCAATTGCAGTAGAATTGCCTATGAACAGGAGAATTTGGCAGCCTTGAAAGCCTTTTGCAAACGTTTTCAGCGCAATGAAAGCAGCCAAGAGTTCGAGATAATGTAGATGTTTTAACCGCTCATCATTAGAACATTGGCCACTCGCTGTTTCATCTTGACAGGCCGCACCCCACCCCGTCGTTGAGGCGTCAGAATAAATTTCAGTGCTATTTTCGTCATTCCTAATGCGGCGCACTGAGTGACCTATGTTGTTTAACCATCATTGAATATCGGATACAGTGTAACAGGAATATTCATTGTTTTATCATAGTCGTCGTCATTTCTCTGGTTAAGAAATTTACAGCGTTCTAAATCCTTAGTGTGAAGTAGCCCATACAATACAGCTGGGCATGCTGATACTAGCAAGCCAGTGACTTGGGCGAGCTTCCGGACTTTACAATTTCTTATCTTCAAAAAGTTTTCCAATTCTGTTATAATTTGCAATCTTTTATCTAAAGGTAAGCTTAAATTAACTTCGTGCGAATTGAATGATCGTACCAAATTTACAAGTTACAGAAGGTTTAAGAACGCTCTTTTCCTCATTGATAATGAACCCAATTGAAGTTAATAGGGTTTTAGTAATTTTTATGTTTGCTTTACATTGCTGGTAAGTTTGACCGAATAGCAGCCAGTCATCAAGATAAGTGTGGAAATTAATCCTGCAGTTCTTAGTAGTTTTAATTTTTTAAGGTTAAAGATAAACCGCATTTTACCGTTAGGTTTCGGCGTAAGGAATATACTTGATATAAACTGGTTTTGACAAGGTTCGCATTCAGTTCAATATCTACGTAATCACCAATAGCTTCGTAAAAAAAGAATAGTGTGTGGGATCGAATCTTAAAATGCTGGAGCCGAGAAAGGGATTTTATAACCATCAATCCAAGAAAGAATTGTTCTGTCTTTCGTAAAAAGGAACCATTGGGTTTTAAAGTAATGTAAACGGCCGGCATACTCAACTGAATTTAGTAACGACGACGTGCCTGTGTCTGCATCAGTTCCGGCAGCTGTTGCTGACGCAACGGCTGTCTCCATGAGTGCGCGGGCGGCGGTGGCGGAGGTGGTGCGCGGGGGTCTACAGGCTCGTAGCTCCTCGGCGGTGAGCCCGGCTGCCTGTATGCTGGACCAGGAGCTTTGCGGTTTAAATTCTTCTGGTTTAGTGTCTTCGCCCGCTTAAGTATATTTTTATGGTATGATGCATCAGCCTTTAATTTGACTCCTGATTTAATAATCGATTTAGCTGTTTTATTACTCTCAGCTAACGTTTCGCTAAATAAAAAGGTGTCAATCTTAGTATTGCTAAGGTGTTCTTTAAGATCCTTTTTTAATGAAAAAGGATGAAGTTTCTTCTTGTTAAGAAGACTCCATGATGAATATCGCATAGCCATCGGCTGAGATCCATAAGCTTTTAAAGCGTTTCTTTGTCCATGTCCTTTGACGTAAGTTGGGCAGTAATGATTTCTCCTAGGCAGGAAATAGCACTTGCTATCTGTTTTTTTTGGCTTCTATACCTTTATCTCGCTTAACAGTGTTTTCAGGAATAGCCACTTTGATTTTGGTATTTATTTTTGGGGGGTTAATACTCAAGCAATTGGCGGGTATCGAGTATTTCGAAATCAATTCTTTACGACCCTCTTTATTAAGACCCTCTGTGGATGTGTGTTCAAGTCGGCAAGCAAGCTCTTGCCGAATGTCTTTGCCAAGTTTTTCTGTGAGCAACGGATCGTCACCCAGAATTTCAAGGACATCAGTGTCCAATTCACCATCTTTGTTGGTAGTATCAAGGGCTAGAGCCCTCGAAGACGTACAGAGCGCTTCTGGGGGAGTCATTGCATCTACAAGACTATCGTCAGCAGGCGCCTGTACCTCATGGGTAAAGCCAACTAGCTCGGCATTATTGAGTTCTTCAGACAATCAATCAGATAATTGCGGCATAGGTGTGGATATAAGACAACGTTAATACGTTATACTTAACTAGGTACGAGCAAAAAGTGCGTATTTGGAAAACATTAAATAATGGCATTGCACTTATGTTAGACAACGATTGTTATCTTGTCAAGGTTAGGTAAAAATCCCCAATGGATTCAACGCTAACCGTTACTTTTGAATGCGTCGAAGAAGCCCCAACGGCTAAATCTGGTTGCATTCTGTATGTACCAAAATTAGTTCAGTTACATACATATAAGACAACGTTAATACGTTATACTTAACTAGGTACGAGCAAAAAGTGCGTATTTGGAAAACATTAAATAATGGCATTGCACTTATATTAGATAACGATTGTTATCTTTTCAAGGTTAGGTAAAAATCCCCAATGGATTCAACGCCAACCGTTACTTTTGAATGCGTCGAAGAAGTCCCAACGGCTAACTCTGGTTGCATTCTGTATGTACCAAAATTAAGACACTGATAAGTTAATAAAACACTCGTTTCCTGAGTTTACGAGTCCGTTGTTGTGTGTTAACGGCGGCGAGTCACTCGCCGGGCTTCCTTTGTCACGTATTTAGCGCTGTAGCTTGCGCATTTTTTCATTATATGTTCAAGTTCTTCTTCACAAGTCTTAGGATTTTTACGTTACGGCATTTTGCGTACGAAAACAGTCGATTGAACACGGAAGAAATTTAAAGTGACTGGAGTGGTCGAGCACTAAAATGCGAATGGCGAACGCGAGGCAATGGCGCCATAGAGAAAGATAGGGATACCCACATCAAAAAAAAAAAAAAACTAAATCTCAACGATAGTGCAGGAGTGGTGACATCTATGCGATACTACAAGTAACAATATAAAATAATTAACTACTAATCTCGAGGACGAGGCGCGAAGTATAATTGTAATGAACTGGCGGATATCAATTCCCATCGCTTTTGTTTATTGCAAAGCTTGTCTTTAGAGCTAGGATTATTGTAGCTAGTAGCTAGATTATTTTTGTGTGTTGTAAAAATGTTCTTTTTATTATTTAGAAGAAATAATCAACAACGTTTGGTCACAGATTCAGTAATAGTTACTGTTTGGTGACTATTTCGGAAATAACTGTACCCAGTTGACTTTACAAATTGTCTTTATTTTTTAATCTTGGTGTAGAAAGAATTGATTAATTTGTTTTATTCTGTTTGTTCGGGTTAGTTTCGTTTCGGCACCTTCCCAATTCGGCACCCATGAATTTATCAGTAGGTTTAGGTAAGGTATGCAGTTTAAGGTATGACATTAGTGCATTTCAATGAATTCCAATTCAACTTATGTATAATATTTACGATTCCAAGTGTTGTAGATTATTATGTTTTTCTTTTAACGTAATTGTTTCGGCGATAAGCTAAGTAAGTATTACATAAATCTATTAATTCTGTTTAAATAACTAAATACATTTCTATAAGAATGTTTTCTTGTTAACTGTTTCATTTCATTATTATTTAATTTAAACTAGTTGTTATGATAACCTGTTATTTAGAACGATTACTGATTTTTATATTACTTTCAGATCTTAACCCCGTGTTCGCGCAATCTCAGAGGGGGAATCCTGTGATAATGATAGGGCAATACCGTTTCAACCGCGTCAACAAGTACGGCAGTAGAACGAGATGGGTGTGCGTGAAAGCCAAGGCGGGGTGCAGAGCTTCCTTGCACACTATGGACAACGCAATTGTGCGCGTGTGGGGTTTCCACGACCCCCTGGCGCACACCAGCGCCAACCGCTTCTAGCGTCAACCTTGTTATGTTCTACAACTGTTTTGTGAGGTATTCCAGACGAAACTAAAGAGTTATATCTCTATGTAAAATCTCTCTCTTGGACGTAATTCTCTTAATTTATATTTTTTTATTTCGTTTTACTGTAAAGTAGTAGCAATATTATTTTATAATTTTGACTGTACATTTTATGAGAGAATGTGATAGTTAATTCAAATTTGTAAAAAAAAAACATTATTACCAGTCACAGAAACCCCGAATACTGACTGTAATAATGAAATGATGAAATCATGATAATATACGTTCCGGTCACATATACATGACTCATTTGTTCCTTGGAAGGCCAAACTCCTTCTGGATCTGGTACGACAACAAAAACGGTGCTTTATCAAATGACGTTGGTTTTTGCCAAGTCTTAACTATACTACGAGGCTTGAAAGGAATATCATAAAGTAATAAATACCTAGTTGATTTTGAAATATCAAAAAGATTATAAATAGTTATTTAAGCTGTAATTTTATTGGTTTTAGGGTGGGTAGCAGTTAAGTGTTACAACTTACTTATAAGTTATTGTTAGTGACTAATCTTTCATCAATTTATTACTATAATTATAGCACTTTATGCACTTACAAAGTAACTAACATAATAAATATTACTTAGGTTTTGGTGGTGGATAAAATAGTGAAAATGCTTTTATTCAGTATTTAATCATGAGTAATGTTTATCTTGATCCATATTTTACTACTTCATCATAGATAAAACTGTATTTATGATTTTTGTAATAAATAGTTTTATTTTATGTACCTGTTGCCCTGGTTTATCAACACTTTATAAAGTATTTAGTAAGGTATTCATGAGTGTATGTTTTTGTCTATTAACGCACGCAATCGCCTTGATCCACAGATTCAAAATCCTTATTACAGATTTGGACAAAAAGAGGCACTTTGATGCTTGAGGCTGAAGGTATTAGATTTACTAAAGATAGAATGCATAACGAAAGAACAAGATGGCGATGCACAACAAGGTCTCGCACTAAATGCAAAGCCTTTATTATCACGTCGAATGGCGCCATCTTAAGGACAAATTTAAAACACAATCACGCATTTACCGCGGCAAGTCGCGGACCCAGCGTGTAGCCGAGACGAGTCGCAGAAGCGTTCTAGTGTAGATTTGTGCCTTAAATGTTCTGTAACAACAAGCATCCTTTGCTGACTTCCAATAAAATTATATGACCTAGATAATAACTGATTCCTTATTTCTGAAATAATATGTACGGATTTACACGCTTTTTTGTATATTACAGTATCGAAACCTGGGCTGTTCTAGAATCCCTGCAACGATGCCAAGTCGACTGGCGATATATTCAAGTGTTGAGGTGTCTGTACAATGCTGCCACCATGGCTGTCCAAGTACAGAACCAGCAGACTAAGCATATTCCCTTGCATCGAGGTGTGAGACAAGGGGATGTGATATCCCCCAAGTTGTTCACAAATGAATTTGAAGATGTGTTTAAAACGCTGGACTGGAAAGGACGTGGTATTAACATCAACGGCAAACACATCTCACACTTGCGATTCGCGGACGACATCGTCATTGTGGCCGAAACGTTGCAGGATTAACGGTACATGCTGAAGCGGCCTAGCAGATTCTTCTCAACGCATCGGTCTCCGGATGAACTTGGACAAAACCAAAGTTATGTTCAACGAATATGCCATTCCGGGACCGATTGCAATAGAAGGCGGTGCTCTCGAAGTTGTTAAGGAATATGTCTACCTCGAACAGATTTTGCGCAATTAGGCAGAAACAACTTCGAGAAAGAGGCTAACAGAAGGATACAGCTAGGCTGGGCAGTATATGGGAAATTACGTCGGGTCTTTACGTCGCCTATTCCACAAAGTCTAAAGACGAAAGTCTTTAATCAGTGCGTCCTACCGGTCATGACATACGGCGCCGAAACGTGGACACTCACGGTAGGGCTGGTTTACAAATTTAAAGTTGCTCAGCGAGCTATGGAAAGGGCTATGCTCGGAGATCCCTGAAGGATCGACTTCGGAATGAGGTGATCCGAGAGAGAACGAAAGTAATCGACATAGCCCATCGGATCAGTAAGCTGAAGTGGCAGTGAGCCGGTCATATTAGTCGCAGAACCGACAACCGTTGGGGTAAACGAGTTCTCGAGTGGAGACCGCGTATCGGCAAACGTAGCTTGATCGCTCGATTGCGATGATATTCGCAAGGTGGCTGGCAAGAGCTGGATGAGAGTAGCCGCGGATCGTGCTCGGTGGCGTGGACTTGGAGAGGCCTAGAGTGAATAGTATAGGTTAATGATGATGACAGTATCAGGACAAAGAGATCCGCGTAAATTTCGTTTGTGTATCAAAGCTTCGTTAGCTTTTAAATACGTTTTAATTCATAAATATTCAGCTGCAAGATTAAGCTGAATATCAGCATTTTCCTAAATGTGAAAAAAATTTGTAATGATTTAACAAAGAAATTTAAACGGGGATTAACGCTAACTAATTAGTAAAAGGTTTCATATGTTCTTTCGTTTCGACGTTTTCTAACGGCTGTTGTAACTCGGTCGAATAGTTTCATTCCAATTTTGTTAACTATGGAAAGTTTAAAAAATGTAATGATTTATTTAAATAGTTAGTTAATTACTTACTTACTATCCTGGCGCTGTAGCCCCAAATGAGCTTTGGCCTTGAAATAGTTGATTTTCAAAAAATATTTCAAATATAGATTGGATATTTGGTTTAATCGTATTACGATCATCTTCTTCTGGCATTGGTATGGACAGCAACTGGCCAAGCCGCTCATTAAATGTGCAAATACGCAAGTACAACGTACAACTACTACGTTCGTACGTACTACGTTCTTTCGGCAATACTTTGAACTTGAGCGTAAACTTTGATTTTTCACTCAGTTATGAGCACGGAATTTAAATCGCTTTACTTACATAAAATGCACTGTTAATTCGGACAGGTTGTTGCTATTTATATATAAAATACAGATCTCATTAGGTATGTCAATAACACACTTGTTCACCCATTACACCACTGTGTAATGGGTGAACAACATGTAACGCACTTTTATTTAACTTATATGCGTAAAATTCATTGTAGGTATAAAATATATGGAATTAAAGTTTCAGTGAGAAAATATTGGAGCAATAGAGGTAATTTGATGCTGCAAGTAGGTCGCTTCCGATTCTCCATGACGAGCAACTACGGCAGCCACGCCCAAATCCTCCGGTGGACCTGCTCCAGGAAATCCCGGACCAGGTGCCGGGCCTTCATCACCACCAAAAATGGGAAAATTGTCAAGACATGCTTCGACCATAATCATTAATCAATTCGCAATAGCTACTTACAAGTGTGTTAAAGTTCGTACCCATGCGAAGCTTCTTCTTGATTGTGTTGTAAGAAGCCGTTGTGGGATCCTGGGTAAATTTTGTAAGTTTGCGATTTGGAACAGTGTTAAAAAAAGTGTTAAAAATTGTTCCACAAGCGGTGTTAAAAATTTAACTAGCAACCTTTGTCATACCGACGGGTTGGACAGATCAGACAAGTAGGTAGTGTTGGTAACGATTGATAACGACCTACTTGTTAGTTTGTAAACCAAAGAGGGTTTAAGTACCGGTTGTGGAAAAAAAATCTTTTCCTAATTGTAATTTGTTCGCTACAAAATTAAAGTAATATTTTGTACCTATTCCTAGGTTTGTTTTTAAAACCATGTTTTTTTAAACCGTAATCATCACTTATCAATTAATTAGCAATAGTATCTCGTCATAATCAGCCCGTGGCAGTCCACAGGTGGACATAGGCCTCTCCCAGCACCTCACCCAGGTCTCTGCACACCACCAGTCCGATTTTCTATCAATCTTATGTTCATCATCATCATCATCAGCCCCTCTCGACCCACTGCTGGGCATAGGCCTCTCTTTGCTGATGCTATTCGCCTCGATCCTGCGCTAGTCTGGGTCACGTGCAACCCACAGTCTTGGTTATATCGTCAACCCATCTCGCCGGTGGACGTCCCCTTTTTCTAGTACACCATAATAGGTGATTTCAACTCCAAAATCGGAGCTCCTCTTGTAGCTGAAAAATCTATCGGCAGTTTCGGACTTGGGAGGCGCGATAAAAGGAGACAAGTTCTCGTCAACTTCCTTGAAAAAAGAAACCTTTATGCAATTTACACCTTTTCCAAAAGCCCCCTCAATGTATTTATAAATACTCATTTATTATAGATTTTATTATTTAAGTATAGGTATCGGACAAGGAAATATGTCACGTTCAATTTGAGCAATGTTGAACATTGCTCAAATTGAATTTTGGGATCGTAGAGCTTGTTTTATTTCTTTTCAGTTTTTTTCTTTGCAGTTATTTGTTATGTTAGTCCGGTTTTTACGAGTATATTTTTTTTTTAGAGTTGTTTTAGCAGTCGGGTTTTTCGTTTTATTTTAATAATTTTTATATATATAATCTTCTGTACGTGTGTTTGTAAATGAACTCCTTCTAAACGGCTGGACCGATTTTGATATTTTTTTGTGTGTATTCAAGTAGATTTGAGAATGGTTTAGATTTACAATTGGACCCGGTAGGTGGCGCTGCAATAGGGGTCCATCGTAAGATACGGGTGTTCTTAAGCGGACGAAGTCGCGAGCGGGCCACTAGTTTAATATAAAAATTATAACAAACGACTTAAAGACTGTCCGTCAATCCACTATTGGTTTGCGAGGAAACTTGATAATTAGATGGATTTGGAAGATACTTGACGTAGTTATAGCATATTTATATAATAATTATTTAGGTTTGTGTGACGGCAGTTTTTTACGAAATTCATGCATTATTAGAAGGCAAGCTAATACTCGTAGGTGGATTTTAATAACGCATAGTAACGGGCCCAATTTAAGAATATCGGAGCAATCTTTTAGATGTGTATATACGAGTAAATGAAAGGCTGATCTCCTAGTAAGCGAAGTGAAGACTTTGGGCCCTGCCCCCCGACCGCCTAACCGATCGCTTTGACTACGCGTATAGTTTATGACGTCATCTTGCCACCTCGCAGCGCCTATGAAAGCAATATCAAAAGCTAGAGGCTATAGCTTTCGATATTGATTTCATAGGCGGCACGAAACGACAAGATGACGTCATAAACCATACACTAAGTCAAAGCGATCGGTTAGGCGGTCGGGCCCCTGGTCATTAATGTCCAGTCTTGCAAAGTTTCTGCCTGTTTGCAAAAAGGCTCTTGTTATTTTATAAAAATAATATCTGGATACATGCATGTTAATTAAAATAAAAAATAAAACTAGAATTGATGGTGTTTTTCTAAAGAGTAAAAGTTCACACAAGTGATATGTCGTGAGCTCAGTTAGTTTTATATAAATCTACTCACTTTCTAATCCTATTTGTTTTTAACAAAACTAATGAGATCTGGTCACAACTACAACTTTTTTTAATACCTTAATAGTACATATGCACATTTATTATAATTATATTACATGTTGTATGTGATAATCAATAAGTCTGCCAAAAGGTGATAAAGTGCGTTTTTATACTGGATGCATAAAGTTACGACTCTAGTCATTAATCCCGCTACAGCCAATACTGTCAAATGTCTGTGTGAAATAAAATGTTTATTTATATGAAGGAGTCAATGATTTTAATACTTATTTTCAATATAATTGAAACATTAGCATTGGTACAACGTTTGACTATCAACGACTAATTAAGCAATTTGACAATTTACCGAGTGTGTGTGTATTTATCATTATATTTGATTTGAAGCTACTACTTGTATTTGTACAATATGTAGTTAGGTCACCAGGGCGATCTAACGGTAGGTACGTAACCTATCCGTGCTTTGTTCCTTGTTCCCACGTCTTATTGGATGCGTTTAAATTAACATATTTTGGTGAAAAGGTTTTTTTGTGGTCTGGTTAATTTATTACGGTGACAGAATTTTACTTATTTTATTTTACTTACCATTATTCTTTGATTTCTTTCAGTGTCTATGTATATGACACACAAAGGCACTATCGCCTTGTTTGCCGGAGGCTACCGCTACAACAAACAGAACAGCTGCGGCGAAAAGACGCGATGGCAATGCTCCAAAAAGACACGCACCAAGTGTAAAGCCTTCATCACCACCATGGACGGGGTGGTGATCAGGCGAAACATGGACCACAATCATTGAAGCTTAACACCACTAATATAAGCTAGCACAAGTTCATTAGAATACGCACTAGCATAAGGAAGCCTTTAATTATTTAACTATTGGTTTATTATTATAAGGATTTGATTTCTTCTCGACTTGCTTATGACAATGCGTACTCTAAAGTCGTATAGACTACTTCGTTTTTAATAAAATATTGTTAATGGATTTAAATGACTAACATTTGTGAATAGAAAATTATTATACAAAGGTTATTATTATTATATTTTTATAAATTTTATCTTGCTATTTTTATTTTACATTTACCTACAGTCTAGTTTAATTGGTTTGACGACTCCTGTTACCCGGCAATAAAACAGCATTTCAATGTTCGCTCTCTTGGAAATGGCTTTATCATGAAAGCGATAGGTATCTATTACGTGTGACGTTACGGTTGCCTCCGTAAAATGACATTTCTAATAGAAATGTTGGATGGTAATCTGCCCTCTGAAAACGATCTGCTAAGACTGAACACTTTATCTTTCAGTGATCCAATTGATGACATCACGAGGCACGGAGATGCTGGCTGCCGGACGGTATAGGTTTTCGAAAGTTTACACTGTTGGTACGAAAACAAGATGGCAGTGCACCACTAGATCTCGGACGAAGTGCAAGGCGTATCTCATCACGATTAATAGTTGTATCCTGAGAAGCAACCTTTGTCATAACCACGTTGACAAACTTGAATTAGATTCCAGTTCGAACCTAACTTGCATTCCTAGGCAAATATCATTTTAAGGAAGTACATATTAACGCTAGCTATGTTTTACTATCATACATAGTAACTACTGGTTGTTCCTATATTAAGATTAATCTATACACTTTATAATAAATAACATAAGAATATTTACACACCCATGAAATTCAAGAAAGTGTTTTTTAAAACGGACATATTTTTTTATGTTGTAATAAATGTGTTGAAGGTTTTTTTTACAAGTTTGTTTTAACATTTGCGTAGAAACTAGGTACTGACAATTTGCAGGCTGGACTCCTCCTACGTTAAATTTATTTTTTGTGGCTGCTATTAATGCTGTTACTGGATTGATATTTGTAGACGTTTGTTTGTTTGACATGTGGTTTTTGTGTGAAGTTAATTGGTGTTTCTGAACAAAGTGATCTTCACCGATTAAAAATGGAACACATTAAGAGAATGATTACCTACCTTCTCCTCTATTATTTGACATCAAATCTTCAAATACATATGAAATTTAGTATGTCTGTGTACAAACTCATATATTATTGTGCAGTTTTGAATAGATCATACAGAGATAAGGGTCTGGTGGAAGGCCGTGCGTGCGAGGCAGAAGACCGACCATTCTCAACAATGTTTTATCTTCGTCACTGATCTCATTAATATTACTTGAATTCATTTTTATTTTACTTATTTTAATGTAATGATTTGTTTTATACCCTTTTTACAGTGTACGTAACAGCAAAATAAATATTTTTTTGACATACATTATTTGATTGATTACCGATTTGCCGACGTAAACCTAATGTTGACTCTAGCGCAACGTAAAGGTAAGTAGGTATATCATATAACTATTATTAAAAAATGTTTCATAAGCAATAACTTGCCTACTAATAAATACTTACATCGAAGTTATGGCAGAAACGTCTTCATTTACTTAAAAAGTTAAGGTACAGACATTTGTCTGTACCTTAACTTTTTGTTATATCATTATGTGTGTTATATCATTATGTGTGTTATATCATTATGTGTTCCCTGTGTGGTGCCGGGGATAAAGAATTGCACCACCCCATCTCAACCCGTGGGTGTCGTAAAAGGCGACTAAGGGACCATTCCAGAGGATGGGCAGCAGCATCTCTCTGAGGTTACTTTCAACCTACTGCGATCGCCAACCCGCCTGCCAAGCGTGGCGATTATGGCAAATACCCCCCATCTTGGGGGAGGCCTTTGTCCAGCAGTGGACGTCTTTTGGCTGAGATGATGATGATGATGATATCATTATAATTTGTTTTATTGAATTAAGTGATTCAAGATTACAATTGAGAAAAATGGTAATTTATCTGTTTTAAGTAGCGGACAAAAAACAAAGATAAATTCTTATTGAAAAAGAAATGTTAACAGTACCTACTAAACTTACCTATAAACTATAACCAACTAAAAAAGAACCTGAGTCATAAAAATATTTCTTTCAGAACCGGTTTATGACATAACCAAGTTTGGCAATTCCGTTATGCGACTAGGCGCTTACCGGTACAACCTGAGGACGAACTCTCCAGGGGCCAGCAAGCTTCGCTGGAGATGCGTCAAGTATCCTAACCGTTGCCGCGCGGGACTCTGGACAATAGACAACGTGGTTATTAAGAAAATTAACGATCATAATCACTAAAGCCAACCATGCAATAACAATAAGGTTGGGTTGGACATAAAGTACTTGTGACAAGTATAATTTACTAGCTGTGCTCGCGACTTCGTCCGCGTGGAATAGTGACTTTCGGCAGCATTTATAATTTTTTAGGCTCTTTTCCCGTTTTTGCAACATTTTTCACTGATGCTTCGCTCCTATTGGTCGCAGCGTGATGTTATATAGCCTAAAGCCTTCCTCGATAAATGGACTATCCAACACAAAAAGAATTATTCAATTCGAACCAGTAGTTCCTGAGATTAGCGCGTTCAAACAAACAAACAAACAAACAAACAAACTCTTCAGCTTTATAATATTAGTATAGATTTACCAACAATGATATTATAAAGGAGGATATGCATATAAAACAACCGCAAAAAATGCTTCGACATTTTTCGAACGCAGCGGCAGCACAGACACAACTGAACACAATTGTACAACTCGGCTTATATCAGTACATCCTAGTAACTAGACACAAAGGACCCAAATTTAGCTGGAGATGCACCAATTATCGCAACGGCTGCCGCGCGAATTCATGCCATCATTAAAAAGATAAACGAACATAATAATTGAAGTCAACTGTTCAATTAGTATAAAGGAACTGTAAGTTCAATTGATTTACCAGAACCATTATAACGCCCTTATAAGATGTCACACGTAACATACGGTGCTCCTGCCACAAAATTGACAACTTGACCATGAGACATGCGATGAAAGATTTCTTGTAAAGTAAGATTTTTATTATTATTGTAAATGTACCATAAAATCATAATAATGATTTTATGGTACATTTTATAAGAATTATCATATATTATTAATTATAAATAAAATAGAATATTTTATTTACTAAGAATATGGTTGGTATTACAAGAAGTTGGTCATATTTTTATAGTTTCTAGACATGCAAAATTTACAATACAGTTCAATTAATTCATTAAGAAAATATCAAATTTGTATGTATAAAGTGTATACATAGGTACATTGCTATTTTTATTAAAATCATTATTATTAATTAATCTATTGCATCACTTAACAACATAGTTACGATAATTATATACATAGTTCCATTATTCAAAATTACATTATACAATAAATAAATAATATATAAGTTAGGTTTATTTACTTATCCTTAATAAAATCAGACACTGAATAATAACACTTCTGGACAAAATACTTATACAAATGTTTTCTAAAGGCGTTCAGATTAAGTTTTGTAAGATTATCTAGAAGGTTATTCTTCCTGCCATACAATAAGAGTTACTACTGTGAACTTTAAGTTTTTGATCAGGTATGTACAGAGCGTTATCACGTTGAGGTCTCCTAATTCTTTGTATAACCTCATTTTGCTTTAAAAACAATTTTGGGTGTTTATGAACAAGTAGGCAGATTTCAAATCAGTACAGTGATGGCAAAGGAAGTATATTTTCCTTTACGAATAAAGGTTTACAGCTTTCATCAAATTTAGCACCACACAACGCTCTAACGCACTTTTTCTGTGCTATAAAAACTCTGTTTACATCCACTGAATTTCCCCACAGTACTATTCCATATCTTATATTTGATGAAACGAACGCATGATAAGATGAGCGTGCCGCTTCTTTAGTTGCCACTTGTCTCAGTCGGTAAATTACATATACGTATCTATTTATTTTGTTTACTAATTTTTCCACATGTGTATTCCAATTATAGTACTTATCAACTGTGATTCCTAAGAAGGCGTAGGCGTGGAGTACTTCTATTGGATTATTGTTTAACATAACGCTTACTTGCATTGATGTGCTATTATAAGTTTAAAATTCGACAATTTTTGTTTTTGATGAGTTTAATTTTAAATTATTTAATTCTAACCATTTAACAATACGTTCTTCATGACGTTCAGCAGCTGTTAAGTTGGTGTTAGGGCCTTACCTAAGTCTGCATTGTGTCAATCGTAACTTATAGGTATTACTTCAATAATCTTTGGCAATCACAAATTTATTGTAAGTTAAGCAACACTTATCCATCCACAGGAAAGGCTCGTGCCCCAGCAGTAGGGACATAAAATGAGCTGATGATGATGATGATGATGATGATGATGATGATGATGATGATGATGATGATGATGATGATGATGAAGCAACACCTTTACCTATACTCTTGATAACAAACAGCAAAAATAATTGTAACATTCCTTTTAATGCAATTGTTCATTTATGTAAAATTTGTATTAAATTTCAGGACCATTATTTTGTACCACCAAGTTTGGCAATTCCGTTATACAAATGGGCCCATACCGGTACAACTTAGTGACCAAGTGCAAGGGGCCCAAGTTTCGTTGGATTTGTATCAAGAACCGCAGCGGCTGCCGCGCGGGTCTCCACACGTTGGACGGCTTCATCATCAAGAAGATCAACGAACATATTCACTGATATTCATTAGTATTTCAAGTTTTTGTAAAGCCAAAACTTAATAAATTGTAAAACGTTTAAGTTCGTTCAAGTCTCGTTCTAGTCAACAATATAGTTATTGCCATGTCTGTCTGTCTGTCTGTCCGTCCCCAGTCTAGCTCATAGACTCTTAGTACTAGAAAGCTGTAATTTGGCATGGATATACATATTAATCACGCCGACAGTGGTGAAGTAAAATTTTGAAAAATATTTTTTTAGGTAACCCCTCTACACGTGAAGTCGGGATGTATTTTTTTTTACTTGTCTACTTCATAGTGTGGGGTGTCGTTGCATAGCAATTTCAAAAATATTGCGAGGTTGTGGAAACAGTTCTTTGATTGAGGCATCCGTGAACTATTAAGCTTTAAAGTGCAAAATTTTGTTAGGGTAAATGTCCCCCCCCCCACCAGCCAAATGGTTGTTTTTGACTCGTGAAAATATTCACAGTAGTTGTATATATGACAAAGTTAAAAGGAAAACTATAAGGAAAACTATTACAGCTAAGCTTTACAAGTTTACGAGTAACAGTCGACCAACTTATAAAATGTACTTGGCGCAGTAAAAATTCCTCATTGGGAACTACTTAAATAACGTTGTCAGGTGTGTGAAACCGGTAGTGTCTACATTTAAGTATATGAGCCATCGTTAAATAAATGTTAAAAGCTCTCTTCTCAGAGTCCGCATTATTGAGATGGGCTACGGAACTCTACACTGCGCGTGGCCCGACACGCACTTGGCCGGTTAGTTACGTATTTCACAAGATTGTCTCGCAAACCCCAGTTGTAGGAGGACAACTTTTGCTAAAATATGGTCATCAATAATAAAAAAACATTTTCAGATAATATTTTCAATAAAGATAGTAAGTTATCTATTTTTAGTGCACGTGTTTAAAATATCCAAGATTGGTGACTCTTACAAGATAAAAGTTTACTAGAAAAAAAGGTCTTGGTAGGTCAGCGGTCAGAGCATTGAACCAGTACTCTCAAGGGTCATGGGTATATGGGTATATGGGTCAATAAAAATATTGATCGTTAAGAAACACAACGGTTGCCACGCACGCGGGTCTGACTACGTTTAATGACGTCATCATTGAGAATTCACATGAACACAATGATTGAAATAGTAAGCATTTGTAAGCGGTTGTAAAATCAGAATGTGCGGAAGCACAGTCAGATAGAGATAAGGGTCCAAAGTCCTGGAATCTGGACTGAACTGGGAAAAATACCAGTTACGAGTTGTACTACATTTACGTATGTTCGACATTGGGCTAAGGTTTTTAAATATAATTATTCTAAAATTCAAATAAATGGTCTGTTAAAAATTAGGAAGAATTGACTCCAACGTTTCTCGGTTCTTGCCTGTCTGGTATTTTAAAAGTATTTTAAAAGATATGTGATTCTTCGTGATTCTGCATTCTTTATTGTCGACAGATAGGATATATATTTCAAATATCATTTGGTTACATTTTGTATATACATAATTCTAATAGTATATATTGAGTTATGCGTCAAATTTGTTTTAAGTACGAAAACTATACATTGTCATTATCTAAGCTCGTAAGTTTGTCTCATTTTTCATCAGTCAGCGTTTTTCATGGGTCAGCGTAACGTCCAAAATAGATTGCTGCGATAGAGCGCCGCGCGCCACCATGACAACTTTACCCATTTACAAATTAGGAAACAGAAACTTGGACATAATTAAAATGAGTACTAATAAAGACTGTATTTATGAAAAAAGGGGTGCTCTTTCCGATTATTATACTTATTGTCTAGTCAAATAAAACTAAGTTATGGTTATGCTGTCTGACGTAACATGTATAAGGAAGTGGTTAAACCAGCTTATTTGACCTGTGTACACATTCAACCTTTATAACGCAAAAAATATTTATATTTTCTTCTCCTTAATTTTATTTAAACTTTTTTTTAATGTATAAGGGACACGACAGGCTTAAAATAGTGAGCTTCCACAAGCTAATTTGGTACATATTACAAGATATTAATAAGAATTGCTTTTTCAGAAATTGTTTTCGGTACGACCCGTTCCGGCAACCCCGTGATACTGCTGGGCATGCACCGGTACAACCGGGTCACCAAATGCAAGGGGCCCAAGATACGATGGACCTGCGTGAAGTACAGTGCCAAATGTCGTGCGGCTCTCACTACTATGGACAATATCATCGTCAAGATGATCAACGAACATAATCATTGAGCATGATGACATATGATGATAGTGATCATTACACGAGCATGGCAAAGATTTGAGAACGTTTGTTTATGTATTTCAGTCAGTTAACTGATAAACTTTTAAATATGGCCATTGGCATGTATGAAACGAAATTCGGTCTGTAGTTAAGTTACCTATATAATCATAAAGCCTACAGTGTTTTAATAAAGGTACTAAAACTACTACGAAGGATAAAATAAGCCAGCTATTTAAGTAAGTCTTTCTATAAAACAAATAAGCACAAGCATACAAAATGCAGACGCTGCAAATGCCATAGGCATTGAGCCAATTGTTTCACAGATGCACTTGAAAGATTGTTTTACTTGGTTTGCGTTTAAAGACATCTACTTTGCTTGGATTTCTTACAATATAAGTATAGTAAGCAATACCTTTACTCGTAACACATTAATCGCTCGATGCAAGTAACAATTAATTTTTTTTTTCTGCCCGGAACTCCCGGAAGAGGGCGGGCGCCTCCCATGCCCTTTAGCTTTTCGTACCGAAAGGTACATTTAGTCGTTTGTAATATACATTATTAATAAATACTTTTCAAACGTACGTTATATCTAAAGTAGCTAAACTATATTATTGTATGTTATTTCTTGTTATTGTGATGTGTTACATTTGTGAAAAACAAAAGCATGTAATGTAATAGTATATTTCTGCATGTGAGTTAAAATATAGTGATAAATTATATTATTATAGCAATTTAACGAGTCACAATGTAGGTACTATCTATAAGGCTTTCTTTAAGTTGCTTTTAAATTTAAATAAGAATGTGTAGTTAATGAGGTACAAAAAACAAATTATTGTTGGTGAGCACATTAGATTATAGTTTAAAACAGCTTTATTTATCTGATCATGTTTAATATTTTTATGTATTAAGTAATAATTATAAAAAGCATTTTTTTGTATCACGTAAATAAACTTCAAGAGCTGGATGAGAGTAGCCGCGGATCGTACTCGGTGGCGTGCACTTGGAGAGGCCTATCTCCAGCAGTGGACTAGTATAGGCCGCCGACACCAGCTACCTGCACTATCCGGGCTTTGTGCTTGAAGAATCCTTCAAAGCCAAAGCCGGAGTTTGATTATTCGTTTGGACGGATGTTTGCTGTCGCCGTCTGCGCTGTCTGAAGGACCCTTCCTTTTCTCTCCTTGTGGTACACGTCGACTTGGGCTCTCATAGCCATGTCTACGTCTGCGTCTACCGATCCCATAATGGCGACATGGAGACAACTCGACTTATGGAACATCTTAGTCGGGTAGCAGATGAAGCGCAGGAGCGGTTTCCATCGGCGGAATTGGTGTTTTTGGGGGACTTCAATGCTCACCACGAGTTGTGGTTAAGTTCCTCGAAAACTGACTATGCTAGTAGAACTGCCCACGCATTCGCTCTCACGCACGACCTGACTCAATTGGTGAACCAGCCCACCAGAATCCCAGATATAGTCGGTCGCGCGCCCTCTGTGCTGGACCTTCTGCTGACGAGTCGCCCAGCCGGTTACCGAGGAGAAGTTTGAGCTCCTTTAGGATCCTCGGATCACTGCTTGGTATCCAGCAAAGTGCCTCTGGCCTCGCTACCGCCTTCAGCGGTATCGAATCGCCAGATTTGGCACTACTCGTCGGCAGATTGGGATGGTATGCGGGACTATTTAGGTTTAAAGACATTTTATTTCCCATAAGAACTTACATACAGTTCACTTAAAATGAGATAACAATTACACTATAAATTTACCTGTGGGCGCAGCGCAGCTAATTTTGTTAACAATTATTTTCACTTTAAATAATTACTTACTTATTTATTACCATTAAGAAGTTGCAAGTAGTTAACTAGGTACATTCCCGACTCAATGACAAACTATTTGGAATTTAAGAATCAAGCATCATGACAAGCACCAAACACTTCTACCTTCATTTGGCTTAGAAACGGCGCGTAGCCGTGTGCGAGTCAAACAATAACAATAAACTGGTTGCTTCATAATCTGTCGACCATTTCTAACGCGGGGCATTAGGAAACCGTGGAGTAACCTGCACAAGTATTTTTTACTATTATCTATTTTTATAAAGTTTTATTTATATTTATTTTTTATTTAAGTATTTATTTTTGTTTACGTTTTTATACAAATGTTACTACGGACTAAAAAAACTCTTGAGTTTATTTTTAAAGATATTTAAGCATCGGAATTTTTTATATCGTCTGGTAGTTTATTGTAAAAATTCACTCCTTCATAGGTAATGTTCTTTTTGCCGTAATTTACTGTTCTTGGCAATGTGACCGCTAATTTGTTTGTGTTTCTTAAATTGTGTGTGAACTGCCTTTGTGTAATAGTGATATTTGTGTGTATGGATTTTGATATAATTTTTTTAATCAAGATATATATGTTGTATTTGTAAAGTTTATCAATATTAAGTAATTTTGTTTTTCTGTAGAGTGTATCTGTGTGGGTACGAAAATTAAGAGAAACAACACTTTAATAATTTTATTTTGTAAGGTTTGTAAGTCACTCAAAGCAGTCTTTGAGGCCGTTCCCCATATCTCAATTAGGTACTGTAAATTTGATTTTACCAATGCATTATATAAAACATTACGTACTCTGGGTGGTATACAAGATGCCACTCTTCGAAGGGATCCTAATAGAGGTATCAGCTTATTCTTTACGTGCTCAATATGAGTCTTCCAAGTTAGCTGGATATCAAGCCACAAACCCAGGTACTTTTCCTCATATGAGCGACTAATTGGAGACTCATTAATGGTAAGCGGGCTATAATCTGGTTTTTTTTTGTTTCTTGCTGTAAAAATTATGTACGATGTCTTTGACACATTTATTGTCAACAAGCTATGAAGAAACCAACCAACAAGCATATAAGATCCCTCTGAGCCTCCGCAATGATTTCGTGTATACTATGACCAAAATAAAAAAGGCACGTGTCATCTGCGTACAGCGTTAAGTGGCCAGATAGTCCTATATTACTCAAGTTATTGACATAAATGATTAAAAAGCAATGATCCTAAGATTGATCCCTGTGGGATTCTGAAGTTGATATTATGAGGGTTACTTTTGTATTTTAACAATTTGTGATCTATTTTCGAGATACGATTGAAATATTTTCAAAGCAGTATCCGAGATTCCAATGTTCGCGATTTTTTGAATTAATTTTATGTGACTTATCGTGTCGAAAGCCTTTTTAAGGTCTATAAAAATTCCTAATGTAGTTAGTTCTTTGTCTATGCTCTTTTTTTAATCTTATTAACCAAATCAACCGTTGTCGATAATGTATTAGATTTCGGTCGAAAACCATACTGGTTTTCACTAAAAAAGCCTTTTTTGGACAGATATCCAAATAATCTAGAATAGATAATTCGCTCAAAATTTTTTGACATAATTGGAAGTACTGAATTTGGCCTATAATTCCCAGGATTTGTTTTAGTGCCAGCTTTATGAGTAGGGCTTACTTTAGCTATTTTCAGTGAGTCAGGAAAGTATCCTTCAGATAAACATCTATTGACGCAGTGAGTTAAGGGTTTAAGGATAGTTTCCTTTATGCATTTTACTGCTTTCGTACTTATCCCGTCGATTCCAGAACTTGAACTGCTGTCAAGGCTATCTATGATTTTCGACACTTCCTCCTCATTGCATGGTTCAAATTGTGATAGTATTATATTATGTGCATAGTCAATATCATACATAAAGATGTAGTCGGTGCTCACGTGATATTTAGTCGGTATTTTGTCAGCTAAGCTTCTACCAATTGTCGAGAAGAAAGTGTTGAATGCTTCACATACTTGGTTACCTTCAGTTATCGGTTGTGCATTCATTACTAGTTTAGGCACGTCTAGGTCTTTCTGTACTTTATTTCGGACTAGGGTGTTCAATAGTTCCCACATTTTTATTGAGTTGTTAAAGCATCTTTGAAATAAATCACTATAATTTTTCTTTTTTGAAGATTTGATTAAAGTGTTGACCTCAGTTTAGTGCTTTGAAATTATCCATGTTGCCACTGCCATCTTTATGTTGCTACCACATCAAGTTTCGTGTATGAATAGCATCCAGAATTTCTTTGCAGATCCAATTACTACGAGGTGCATTGAGCAATTTTGTTTTTGGTATTTTATTTTGTCCGTATGACTTGATTTTCCAGGTATTTATAATCGTCCTCTTCGTTTGGCTTAATTGTATCTTTAGCAGTCCTGTTTAGTCCTTCGTAGTTCAAGGCTTCATATTTGCAGAGCTTGTTGAATTCAACTTTTAATTTAAAGATTTCAGTAAATATCTGTTTGTGGTCCGAAAGTGATGAGTTGATAATCGAGAGGCTGATTGCATGGTTCTTTATGTCTAAAATGCCGTAGCCAGATCCATAGCTAACTCCCGAATTGATGGCTGCAATGCACAGCCACCTACAATTCCTTACTGTGGCCACACAATGCCTGATATTAAAATCAGACAGTGTGATGTACGTGCGGAGCTGCAGTCAATCGATGTTCGGAAAGCTAATGGCCCTGATGGCATCCCAGCAATAGTTTTAAAAATGTGTGCAGCGGATATGTCCCCCGTATTAACTCGTCTTTACCGTCTCTCGCTTTCTTCAGGTTGTGTGCCGGAATCTTGGAGAGATGCTAATATGCAACCGGTTCCGAAAAAAGGAGATCGGTCAGATCCGACTAATTACCGTCCAATAGCCGTTACTTCAGTTTTGTGTAAAGTCTTCACAAAACTAAACAAACAGCTTATCCGCTACCTAGAAGAACACCCCTTAATTCACGATCGCCAATACGGGATTCGGCCGAAACGGTCAACGGATGATCTTCTAGCGTTCGTTACACATCTCTGGGGTGAGACTATTGATAAGCGTGGCGAGTCGGTGGCTGTTAGCCTTAACATAGCCAAGGCTTTTGATCGGGTCTGGCACAAAGCCCTTCTCTCCAAGCTCCCGGCATACGGTCTGCCTGCTCAGTTCTGCAACTGGGTCGCTAGCTTCCTACATGAGAGTAGGATCCGAGTACTTACAGACGGAAGTGCTTCGTGGTTCATGTCAGTGAACGCTGGTATCCCTCAGGGGTCCGTTCTATCCCCCACGCTGTTCCTTCTGCATAATAATGATATGCTTCCACTTGGAAATATTAATTGCTATGCAGATGATAGTACAGTGCACGGTGGGCATAACGGTCACCCAGCGGCTGGGCAGGTCGAGACTGAAGAGAAACGAGTAAATCTTGTCATTGAGCTCAATCGGGTATTGGACCTCATATCTAAATGGAGCTCCAATACTCTTGTTGAGTTCAATGTCAAGAAAACACAGGTATGCGCGTTCACGGCTAAAAAGTCGCCATTCCTACCCCTCCCTTCTCTTCAAGGCACATCACTCGGCCTGCAGAGCTACTGCTCTTCGAAATGCGAATCTCCATACCCAGCATGTTATACTTAACATGCTCGGTATGGAGATTCGCTGCGATCTGAACCAGAGGGACTATATCGAAGCCGTGATAAAAACAGCGTCACGTAAACTCGGTGTCCTGAACAGGGTGCGGCGATTCTTCACGCCGCCGGATCAGTTGTGCCTTTTGCACAAGACACAGGTGCTATCTTGCGTGGAGTATTGCTCGCACCTTTGGGACGGTTCCGCAAAGTACCTTCTCCATGCCTTGGACAGATTGCAGTGGCGAGCCATACGCATTATCGGCAATGCAGAGGTCACTAATGCTCTCGAGCCCCTGCAATTGCGTAGAGAAATAGCGTTACTCAGCGTCTTCTACCGCTTATACCACGGCGACCCAACTAGCACACAAGCAGCATATACAGGCTTTGTACAGCTCAAATTTTGTACATTGGCCGTTCAACGGCTGTACAGTACTGGAAGTATATAGAATAATGATAAGACATATATAATAAGTAACGGAAAATACTAAAAACGGCAATTTAATTTTCCGACTCGACCGATTTGGCTAATTTTGATTTTGAAATATTTGTGGAAGTTCAGGGAAGGTTTAAGCGAAAAAATAAGTAAAAGTGAGAAACATAAATAATAAGTAACGGAAAATACTAAAAACGACAATTAAATTTTCCAATACAAAATTATTTGTTTATTTCGTTGTCATGGAAACTGTCAAAGCGGTACGTACAACAAAATGTTCCTAGCTGTGAAGCATTTGATGTCTTTTGTCACTTGGTTGGTTGTCAAATATTTATAGGTGTGTATTGTGTATGTTTCATAGTTTTAGTATGAGGTCCGATCTCTTTGGTCTGTTTTGTCGGAATACAAAACAGTTCTGTTTCAGAAATAAAAATGTGGAAAAGTGTCAGTTGGTTGTCGTAAAAAGAAAATCATCATCATCATCATCAGCAGCAGCTCATAAAGTCCCCACTGCTGGGACACGAGCCTTCCCTATGGATGGATAGGGAGAACGGGCCATAAACCACCACGCGGGCCCAGTGCGGATTGGTAACCACCAATCCGCAACCCTATCCCTGTTGTTATCAACCGATAACGACTACTTACGCAGCCGAAAAAAGAAAATAAATAAATAAATTTCAAGACGATTATTGAAATCTATCATCAGTTTGCCAGTGCGTGAAACTTTATTTACTGTATTACTGTTATTGTTTTAAAATGACAAGGAGAAGAAGACCTGACTTAGGTTGGGGACTCAATCAAATGTGTGACGAGCTAACTCACGTGTAAACCGCACTGACGACCAGCGAGAGACAGATAATGATAACATTCGTTTGTATGGCAGAATTGCGTTCCACAGTAAATAATAATGAAGTAGATAGGCTTAGAATGGAACGAGTTCGGGCACACCAAACACAACAACAGCGAGCATGAGTCCACGACACAATGAAATAGAGCGATTCCGCAGACGCAGTGTTCCTGTAAACCTGGAACGAGTAGCATTCCACTACGACCCGGAAATAGATTATTGTGCCGTAAAAATTGGGGAAATGACAACCATTCGTCAATATTGTAAAGCGTTAAAATACAGTGGTGAATCTACTAGATTATGTAGTAAAGTAAAATTGCCACAATTAATAATTTATCAATAACAATAATTATGGGAAAGTAGGCATGAAATTTTGTGTGTTGCGCCAAACGCCGTCATTTGAAAGCAATTGTTATATTTTTGGATGTTGGCCAAGAAATGTTTAGAGTAATTTCCCACCCCAGCCGATAATGTTTAAGGTTTGACCATATTTTTCACCAATACATGTAGGTGATACGAAGTTCACCGGGTCATCTTGTTATATATATTTATTTTTTATTTTACTTTTGCATTTTACTTATATATTATTATATCTTTATCTAATTTAATGTCAATTATAAACATTATATACACTGCATAGCTTTTACATTAAAAAATCATTATTTATAAATTTTTAATACCTATTTTTTTACTACACGGTCAAGGCTACGCTCATGGGCACTTTACTGATAATTGTTACGGGCACCGTCCTCATGATCACTCCTGGTTATTGCTAAAAATCAGCGATTCACTTGCTATGCGAGTGAATACCACGCTGAGCAACGACCCTTTTGAGATGCTGCGGCACACATATTTTTGTGATTTTTTAATAGTTTTGTTATGAAATTATGTTTATTTTTAGTGTAATTGTTGTTTTTTTTACGATTGTATATTGTGTGTGTCTATAGTGTCCGAATAAAGATGTTATCTATCTATCTAAACATTTGATGTCTTTTGTTAAGTACTTGGTTGTCAAATATTTATAGGTGCGTGCGTTCAGAAGTTTGTCTGTTTCATAGCTGTAGTATGAGTTCTGATCTCTTTGGTCTGTTTTGTTGGAATACAAAACAGTTCTGTTTCAGAAATAAAAAATGTAGGTGATACGAAGTTCACCGCGTCATCTAGTATTATAATAAATGCTTTCCAAAGTTCAACTGTAGAGCGTATGCCGAAAAAACGATGCCTGCATTGGCATCGTTTTTACTCACTTATAGTGCAAACAAATTTCTGGCTAGGAAAAGAATAGGGATTGGTCCGAAACTAGACAGATGGCAAGAACGGTTTTACGGCTTAACTTTCGACATTGCCATACTCATGGCAATCTTTTTACCGTTGGATCGAAGTGCTACTGAGAGGGAACCTCGGCATGTCCCATTAAGTTAAGATAACATAAGAATTAAGTTTTATTGAGCCTTAAATTGTTTTATTAAAAGGTATCAATAATTAAACCTTTATTTAGTTTTATAAGTGCCTATCCCTATAAAACCGAATGTTCGCGCCATATCCCTAAATGGCCTATAAGGGTAGCGTTTTAAAATTTCGAATAACTCTTAGAATGTTTGTTTCTATAATTAGCATAGATAGCCTAATGCTTGAGGACATTTCAGTGCCCGTTTACGGTAGCACGCGTTTTGGCAACCCGGTGGTTCAGCTGGGCCCGTACCGATTTAACCATGTCAGCAGCTCGAGCGGGGCCAAAATGCGGTGGATCTGCGTCAAGCGGTCGGTCGGTTGCCGCGCGGGCATGACCACGCTGGATGACGTCATCGTCAAAACGTCCAATGAACATAACCATTGACATTGTATGAGTGCTAGGTTTATTCACATTTCGATCGCGTTAACCAAAACGAGAATGTGTTTGATATTGAAGCATCGCCTCTTGGTGACAGACAAGGTACGTGATCGAGTGGTCATTATAATTTTATACTTTTCTATACCAATAAAAATTAATGCTTTTGCAATAATCCTACAATATACGTTTTTCGATTTGAGATAAGTCTAGGCATATTTGTTTCTGTATTCAGCATAGATAACTGAATGCTTAATAACATTTCAGTGCCTGTATTCGGTAGAACGCGTTCTGGCAACCCGGTGATTCAGCTGGGCCCGTACCGGTTCAACCGGGATAGTAGATCGACCGGGGCCAAAACGCGGTGGAACTGTATCAAGCGGCGGACTTGGTGCCGCGCGGGCATAACCACGCTGGATGACGTCATTGTAAAAACAACCAATGAGCATAACCATTGATATTGTTACAATAGCAAAAGCAACGAATAACCGAGTGCTGAGTGCAAGATTTATTCACCATTTGATCGCGTTAACGAAAACGAAACTGTGAGGTTGTGCCATAGCATTGAAGCGCGCCTCCTGGTAACGAATGGGGTGAGTTGCCTTTTTGCCGTACAATATCGTTAGCGTCAACATGATCGAATGGTAAATATATTTTTCACTTCTCATGCTCGTAAAGTTGTTCTTTATGTCGAGAGAAGGCAGCATAAAATGAGTTTTTATGCTCTTGTACATAAAGTAATTTCTTCTAAGACTAAGGCAATTAGGCCTTACAGCCACATACACAATACACCTTCATTTAATTGATATATTTTATTGAAATTTAGGTTATATCCTAATTTAATTACGACATATGTATTACTATCTAAATACAAATTTACGATTAATACGGGCGTGCATTTACGTAAAAAAAATATAATGCAAATATTTATAATAACTTGGCATTAAGGCTCAGACCATAGTCGAACGTCACATAGTTGAAAAATAAAAATAAAAATTAAGAAAAATTGTGTGGCGGGAAGCTAATTATTTGTCATTTTTACATCACCTATAAAAATTAATTGAATTTTCTTGTTATGCTTAATCCTTGTTTTATTTCCTTGCAATCAAAGTGAAAAGCAGAGTGCAAACTCGAGTATAAAACCCATTTTACCCTCGACGTGACTATCCACCCTCGCCGTACCGGCTCGGGTGGCTATATGCACGTCTCGGGTAAAATGGCTCGTTTTATGCTCTTGTTGTACCATCTACTATTTTTAACTTCTCTATCACAATAAAAACTAATGCTCCCGCCATAGTACTACAATGGACGTCTTAAGATTTGAGGTAATAATATTAATATACTCGTACATTTATTTCAGATTAATGCCATAGACTGTTAGTTATTAAAATAAACCTTAAACACTTATGTTAGTTTTAAATAAAAAGATAACAGAAGTCTAGGTATGTTTGTTTCTATATTTACCATAGATAGCCTAATGCTTAAGGATATTTCAGTGCCCGTATTTGGTAGAACGTGTTTTGGCAACCCGGTGATTCAGCTGGGCTTGTACCGGTTCAACCGGGTTAGCAGATCGAGCGGGGCCAAGACGCGGTGGACCTGTGTCAAATGGTGGACGGGGTGCCGCGCGGGCATAACCACGCTGGATGACGTCATTGTAAAAACAACCAATGAGCATAACCATTGATATTGTTACAATAGCAAAAGCAACGACTAACCGAGTGCTAAATGCAAGGTTTATTCATTATTTGATCGCGTTAATTAAAACGAGAATGTGTAATTGTGTATGTCATTAAAGCGCGCCTCCTGGTAACAAATTAGGTTAGTTGTAATTTTGTCATACAAAATCGTTAGCGTGAACAAGATCGAATGATAAATATATTTTTTACTTCTCTATCACAATAAAAACTAATGCTCCCGCCATAGTACTACATAGACGTTTTTAGATTTGGGGTAATAATAATAATATACTCGTACATTTATTTCGGATTAATGCCATAGACTGATAGTAATTAAAATTAACTTAATACACTAAGGTTAGTTTTAAATAAACATACAAGATAAGTAATATAAATCATGTTTAGTTTGTAGGCATGTTTGTGTATATATTTAGCATAGATAGCTTAATGCTTAAGGACATTTCAGTGCCCGTTTTCGGTAGAACGCGTTCTGGCAACCCTGTGATTCAGCTGGGCCCGTATCGGTTCAATCATGTCAGCAGCTCGAGCGGGGCCAAGATGCGGTGGACCTGCGTCAAGCGGCGGGTAAAGTGCCGCGCGGTCATTACCACGCTGGATTACGTTATTGTAAAAACAACCAATGAGCATAACCATTGATATTGTTGCAATAGCAAAAGCAACGAATAACCGAGTGCTGAGTGCGAGTTTTATTCACCATTCGAAACGAGAATGTGTAATTGTATATGGCGTTGAAACGCGCCCCCTGGTAACAAATGAGGTAAATTGTCATTTTGCATACAATATACACACATCAAAAATGTCCAGGGGTCAAGTACAATTTTAGCTATATTTTTTTTTTCTAATAATATTTACCTACCTAATCTGGTTTTTTAGACTGGCTTCTTGCTATATTTTTTATGTTTTAGTAAACAATTTTATCCTCATAATGTTGAAACAATTAGGAAAAAAATAATTTTAACAAATTGGAGAAAATTTGCTAATGGCAAAACAAGCAAGAACAAAGTTGATTTTTTTAAATTTTATTGTAAGAATAAAAAAATAATTTTAATTTGATGTTAATGGTTACTGTTCTAACCTAACCTAACCCAGATGATTTAACTGAGATATATTTTTTGTTTCAGGAAAATTCAAGATTTGAGTACCTAAGTATTTTAAGTCTGTGAAGTGACAATTGGAGCAAATATTTTTTGGAATATAATATTTTCCGAAATAAAACATTTGCTAGGTATTATAGGTATATATTTGTCTTAATAAAACTTGACTAAGTAAAATTTTGCCAAATGATAATTGGACCAAATGAATTATGTGCGACAGTACAGTTACAGCGTACAGTTGCTTAAGGTTCATTTGGAAAATGAAACTTAGGCGAAAAGTTTTCTGGGAAGTGAAATTTGACGAAATATAATTTGGGCAAAGGGAGAGATACCGTCTTCTAGAGTTTTTTCGGCCGAGTTGACGAACAAGTCAGGATATTTCAGTGCCCGTATTTGGTAGAACGCGTTTTGGCAACCCGGTGATTCAGCTGGGCCCGTACCGGTTCAACAGCTCAAGAGGGGCCAAGGTGCGGTGGACATGCGTCAAGCGGCGGATCGGGTGCCATGCGGGCATGACCACGCTGGATGAAATCATTGTAAAAACGTCCAATGAGCATAATCATTGACATTGTTGCAATAGCAAAAGCGACTACCTACAGAATGCTGAGCGCAAGATTTATTAGTGCTCATTATTATACTGTGACCATACGGTCGCGTTAATAAAAACAACAATTTGTATAGCAGTGAAGCAGCGCCTTCTGGTGACAAACAAGTTGAGTTGTAACTTTGCCCAATCTCGTTTTTGTTAACGTGATCGAATGGTGAATTAAACTTTTATACTACTTACTCTATCCCAAACAAAACTAATGTTAGCGCCATATTCCTATAATGGACATTTTAAGAATTGGAATAAGTCTGGGTATGCTTGTTTCTATATTTTGCAATGATATCTTAATGTTTAAGGACATTTCAGTGCCCGTATTCGGTAGGACCAGTGTGTGTTGCCAGTGATGACATACGGGACTGAGACGTGGTCACTCACTATGGGCCTCATAAAAAGGCTCAAGGTCGCTCAAAGAGCAATGGAGAGGGCTATGCTCGGGGTTTCTCTGCGTGATCGAATCAGAAATAAGGAGATCCGCAGAAGAACAAAGGTAACCTACATAGCCCGAAGAGTTGCTAAGCTGAAGTGGCAGTGGGCAGGGCACATTGCTCGCAGGACTAATGGCCGCTGGGGCGGGATGGTCCTGGAGTGGCGACCGCGTGCCGGAAAGCGCAGTTGCCCACAATGCCTCCAACAAGGTGGACCGACAATCTGGTGAAGGTCGCGGGAAGCCGTTGGATGCGAGCAGCACAAAACCTGTCGTTGTGGAGATCCTTGGGGGAGGCCTTTGCCCAGCAGTGGACGTCTTTTGGCTGAGATGATGATGATGATTCGGTAGGACGCGTTCTGGCAACCCGGTCATCCAGCTGGGCTCGTACCGGTGCAACCGGGTCAACAGAGCGGGGCCAAGATGCGGTGGGCCTTCTTCTTCTTCTTTCGCACGCACGCACGCACGCACGCACGCACGCACGTACGCACGCACGCACGCACGCACGCACGCACGCACGCACGCACGCACGCACGCACGCACGCACGCACGCACGCACGCACGCACGCACGCACGCACGCACGCACGCACGCACGCACGCACGCACGCACGTACGCACGCACGCACGCACGCACGCACGCACGCACGCACGCACGCACGCACGCACGCACACACACACACACACACACACACACAAGAGTTATTTATAACTTGTTATTGTTTACCATACTTAAAATGCATTTAAAATTAGTAGGACAGGGTATATTTTGAGGTAAGAGATCGTAGAGGGACGAAGAAAATTTTTGACAGTTAAAAAATATGTGGTCAGTTGAGCCTTCATCTAACCCACAATCACAAAGGGAGCTATCCCGTACCCTGATCTTCACAAGATGAAATGGTGTGCAAGCGTGTCCAATTCTTAGGTGGCAGATGGTAGAATCAATATGCTTATATTGACATCGTTGCAATAAATAGTGGCAGCAACGACTTACTGACAGCTGGGTAGATTGCTGATTGCCTCAAACGGCATTTTCAGCTTCGCCGGGCTTTTTTGGGGGCGGGGAGGTACTTAGAGGGTACCTCAAGCCGTGTGAAACGAATCACCTTCGGAGGTTTTCTAGCTTGCCTTACTGGATTCTCCGAAGGGTTCGGATCGGATCGTCGAAACTTTAGAAAATAAATTTGAAATAGCTTTCCACTAGGATAGGCATTTTTTGTTGAAGATCTTTACTGACAACAAGATTTTAATAACTTTATTTTTTAAATGTTCCTTTATTTTCAAGTAAGTGTAAGTGTGTTAAATTAATAAATAAATACAAAATTTGGTCAAATACTTTTGTTACTTTAATGCTATTGTTACTTTAACGTTATTTAAAAGCCAAAGGGAAAAATTATCTCTCTGAATTGCTTTCCTTTTACGTTAAAAATAAACAGTATTTTTGATTTATACATTTGTTTTGTTATATATATACATATATATATATATATATATACTACACTATTAATAAAGAGGTTTGTGACTTTGTTTGTTTGTTTGTATGTCGGAGCTAATCTCTGAAACTACTGGTCCAATTCCAAAAAATGCTACATTTCTTGCGGGTAACATAGGCTGTTTTTAAGTCTAAAATTCACGCGGACGAAGTCACGAGTAATGATTTATAAGAAGATAGGTCTGGATCACAATAACCTTGACAGGATTGCCAATGCAAACGGAAAAGTTCATCATTGTAATTATAAAAAATATGTTAAGTATATTTCATAACTACAATGATGAACTACAATGCTACATTGATGTTATGGAGACATATTTAGATAAGATGGTGGTAGCTGTAATTAAAACAAGCTCTACCGGCTATCACACCGAGTTCAAACATGTAAGCAGCCCTCGCTGGAAATCGAACCGGGACCTATGGGTCTGAGACCGGAACCGGAGATCTGAACCACTAAACCACAGAGGCGGTTAAAAAACATACTATAATTATTTAACAGCTGCAATTTTTTTTATTTGTGTATCTGATATTGTTTTATGTGAAGTTTCAGGGCCAACCTTTGGCAGGACCCGCACAGGCAATCCTGTGATCCAGGCGGGGGGATACCGCTTCAACCGCGTGAACCGGTGCAAGGGGCCCAAGGTTCGGTGGACCTGCATCAAGACACCTGTTGGCTGTCGAGCGTCGTTGACAACACTGGATGACATCATCATCAAAACTCAAAATAATCATAATCATTAATGATCACTCGTTACGAGTGAATAGATTTCTTGGGTCAACTGGGCAAATCAAAGATTAAGGCCAGCGTAGGCGAGGGACAATTCTTGGCTATGGCATCCATCTTTGCAGAGGAAGAAGAGTGAAAGGATTGGGTTGCACAAAAGATCCCGATGGGTCGAAGTGCTACTGGGAGAGGCAAACCTCAGCGGGCCCCAATAAGATAAGATAAGATAAGATCCTTGGTTTTTGTACATGTAGATCGTAAGGTGATAATAAATAGATTATAACAAATAATACAGGCAGCAGGTGTGACGGTGAGCGGCAGGTACGACCATGCGTCCCTGATGACGCCGGCGCCGCCGCCGGCGCTGCTCTCCGCTGTTATCAAGAGCAGCTATAAACAAATCTATGCATTTGGGCACTCGCACTGTCATCCAGTTTATAGCCTACTTAGGAACTGTGTCACATAACTCGCATGATGGGCTAAAGTACCTACTTATAGGCTACTTAGTAAATAGCCTATTTTGAGGGATAAAGACTACTTGGCAAGATAGCGGTCTTCCTTGACTGATTTGGTGTTCACTAGGCTATGCTTGCGCTTGGTAAGCATAGCTATTATACTCGTAGAAGGTTATGAACTTTGGGTTCCATTTTAAATAAAGTTTGTTTACGTTGGCGTCGAGTAAATAGTAATGCCGTGTTTAGGCCCTTGTGTGTTAATCTCTATCAGCTACTAAATACCTATATAATAACTCTCTGCTTGTGTACATTGCAGCCATCTGGTAGCTACCTTAATAATTTCGTTAATTATTTCGATCATGAAAATATAAATGTAAAAACGATAACTGCAAGTTTAGAAAGGATATAAGTACTTTTACATTCCCTCTACGATTCCATCTAGTCAGATGGAATATAATTTGGAGAAGTGGATTTGAACCCTCACCCATACATTCTGACATACTTTTCCAAATTTAAAATGTTCGCAACAAGTTTTGTGAAAAATTATAAACCTTTAAAAGATTGAAATGAAACTACTGTTACGTCCGTGGTCACAGGGAGACCACGGACCCTGCAAAGGGTTCGAAACTTCAGGATAAACATTAATTAAATTTATATTAGTAAAAGTAGTTTATGTAACAATATACATTATATTGGTGTATATAAGTATATTTATTGAAATTGTATATATTATGTAGGTATATACTGTGCGTTTTATGATATATTATTTTTATTTCTAAATTGTTGTCTTCACCCAATTGCACCTACCTTGTTATTTCAATGTTACAACACTATACACATTTCAATGTGAAGTGTTCGTGTAAACTTAAGAAAAAAAAAGTTATTATAAGTATAAAATAAAATAAATAGTTATTAAATACAAGTTACCGTTAAATACAAGTATAAATCATAATTAAGATGGAATACCTTGATTAAATGAAATGTATACAATGTATAAGTACCACCGCGTCACTTAATTTTAGATATTTTTACAAACTAGAATAGTAAGTAAATAACGCACTAGTTGCCGAGTGTCATAGTTAACTATCGTTATAATAACTTAAAATATAATGCCCATTTTCACCAAAGTTCCCAAAGTTCTTACTAAGTATCCTTAACAGTGAATAGGCCTAAGGGGTTATGATTATGACATGGTAGACCATGACGATAGATCGTCATCAGGTCTATCTAAAACCCGGTGGAAATGGGTATTACTTTTTTTAAACATGCTTCCGTTAAGTTAACTATTATGGAAATTAACTCTCGGACAGAGAATTGTAATATTTATGACTAGCTGTGCTCGCGACTTCGTCCGCGTGGAATAGTGACTTTCGGCAGCATTTATAATTTTTTAGGCTCTTTTCCCGTTTTTGCAACATTTTTCACTGATGCTTCGCTCCTATTGGTCGCAGCGTGATGTTATATAGCCTAAAGCCTTCCTCGATAAATGGACTATCCAACACAAAAAGAATTATTCAATTCGAACCAGTAGTTCCTGAGATTAGCGCGTTCAAACAAACAAACAAAAAACCAAACAAACAAACAAACAAACAAACTCTTCAGCTTTATAATATTAGTATAGATTACGGTATTTCTGAAGCGCATCTAAATGTTGTGAAATTATTTATCCAAGTACCTTATGACAGTATTTTGTTTTTTTTTCCTCTTTTTTTATAAGATTTTATGTATTTTTTTAAAACTTAACATTGTTTTTAATAAAATTGGTATGTTTTAGACCTGTATATTAATAGAAGTGATCTTTTACTAGTATGCCCCAATCAGTCTTTCTCTGTTTAAAATATGTAAGAGCACTAAAAATGTATATACAGATACAAAAGAGAATCTTTATTGATCCATTTGGTTATACAAGATCTTAAACTTAGGTACCTATCTTCCTCAAATGAGCCGATTATTTCAAGCTCCATTTTTGTTTTCCATAGGTGTGGCGGTGTTCAGCGAGACCCGATTCGGCAACCCGGTAATAGAGATCGGGCCGTACCGGTTCATGCGCCAGTCCGTGTCCGGCGACGGGCGCCGGCGCCGCTGGGCGTGCGCCAAGAACAAGGCCAGCGGCTGCCGCGCCGCCATCATTACCTTTGATGACGTCATCGTGAAGACAACCCACGAGCACAAACACTGACATGAGATGACGGCTCTAGCATGCATGAAAGGGCCTCAAGCGGCAGTAGCCCGATTATGTCATTAGGTGCATGGTAAAATTCATGCCATCAAAATAAGGTCGACGTTTGTTGGACGTTTTATAAAAGCAGTTTTATTATAAAAACTGCATAATGAATTTGTATTACACAAAAATATAAAACCTAAATCTTATTATGCCTATTGGCTATAGACGAATGCAGTATTATCAGAGTGTGTGTTATTTTGTCAAAATGATTTACTGTCGCTGTTTTTCTGATGTGCAGCCTTCCCGGTAGCATAGCGGTCAGTGCAGCCGCCCGGATTGCGGATGACCCAGGTTCGATTCCTGGCTGGCTCGGGTAGGCGTTTAATTTTTGCACTGTATATTAAAAGTAAAATTTACAGTTTTTTTCTCTCGAATCTTATGTCTTCAAATATTATTACAGTCAGATAAACCAAATTGCATCTTAAAACGAACGAAATTGTATTTTTTCTTGTACAGACGTCTGCACATCAATCTATACAAAACTGTCAAATTGAGGAAATTTGACAGTTTGTGTTAGGTTGATGTGCGGCGTGTGAAATGTGTTATTGGCATGATTGCCCTGTACGATAGATGCTGCTGCCCATCCTCTGGATTGGTCCATTAGTCGGCTTTTACGACACCCACTGGAAGAGATGGGGTAGTGCAATTCTTTATCCCCGGCATCACACAGGGAACAAACAAAGAATAATTATTTTTAATTAAAATTGTATTTTATTTAATTGACACTAAGAGTAATGCAATACCGCGCGCTTATTTGTCAAATCAGATGGCGCGCGCTTGCGCCCTTTCCTCGACTTCCTGTTACACACATCGGTCCCATTTCACGAAATCACTCCCACAAATTGCAAGGAAGCGAGAGGAAAGATGTTACACATCAAAAAAAGTATAATTTTCTTCAGGAATTAATTTAATTATACAATCGTTACAAACGACCGCATTAACTGAATCGATTCTAATGCGTATTTTTATTGAATAAATATGACATTAGTAGCATTTGTTTTAATATTGTTATCCATGGTTTTGAGTAGGTACTCTGGGTGATTAGTAAGCCAAAACTTTATACATAGGTACTTATATTTTTTTTAGAAATAGGTGTTTTTTTGTTCTATTTACTTAACTATAAAAGTAACATTAGGTTTAGTATAACAGTACGATTATGTCTGTTTATATTTATGGTTTTAGTATTTACCAGCACGTTTGCTTTTGCTAGGTTTATGCGAATAGTTCATGCGCACTACACAGGGTGAACTTGTCAAACCTGCATGAATGGCCAAATCATAGGTAAGCGAAAAATGCTCGGAGACGTTCCTAACAGAAAACGGATTTATGCATCAACTATGAATACTCTGTCACACCCGACCGTTTGAAAGATTTACCCTGTTTATTCAGTAGCGTTTATTTTACGTTTTATTTTAGCCTCAAGTTACGAACCATGGTTCTGGAAGACTGCAAAGAGTGCGAATTGCGATGGGTTCATTCTAATAGGCCGAAATAATACGTAAAGTTAACGCTAGTCCCATTTTAAGTGTTTCTTTATAACCGGCATGTTTGTATAGTACCTACTCGTATAAATAATAATTTCTACATTTTGAAGTCTTTTTCAAGTAGTGATAGATATTAATGGAGACTGTTGTTTGGTTACGCAGATTCTTTTGTTTCAGATTCTAATGTTGCATGACTTATACTAACATTATAAATTATTACGTAGTCATATTCTTCGAATGTAGTATTGATTGGTTTTAGTTAGTTTAGTTTGAAACACTTCATTTACTTCTAATAACCATTTTTCGTTTGTGTTGATTCATCTTCTTCACTTTATTGAAGGAGGTTGCCCATCTTTGTATGAGATTTGGTCCAACGGTTGCCCAGGAATGGCAGTACCTACACTGGATTTCTGGCACCTATCAATAACTCAATACTAAATGTTTTTAAAACTAACACGGGGTTCTTCAAGAAAAAAAGCTTTATAAATTATTTAGATTTGACAAATTTTAACGAGATTCTTACCATGTTTTTTGCTTTTGAGTATCTGAAGTTTTTAGCACAATGAATGCGCCATGATTAATTGTAAAAACATTGTAAGAATCCCGTTTCTAATTACTCTAATGCAAGTGAACAATAATATAAAAAGTAATAGGTATTTGGATGATATTATTATTAATGTATGATCTTTTAACGTACCTTTAGATATTTTTTACACCTATTATGATGTCAACTTCATTATTTTTTTGTTGTTTAAAACATTAAATAGAATTAAATATTGACATTGCGTAGCATATTTAAGTAATCCTTGCTTGACCTCGCACGAGTATCGCACCGCGTGGAGCAGCCGCTGGATGTTGCGATCACTCGGGAACAGCGTTAAAAAATTGGTATCGATACTTCTGTCAAACGACAATACTGGTAAAAAAAGTAACAGTATGCTTGATATCGTTACCTGGCTGGGTGGCATTTTTACCGGTAAATAAACTAACTGCTCTACGCGGACTGCCTAAAGCGCAATATTTAACGAAAAAAGTAACGATACTTTTCTAGATAACGTTACCTGCATTACCGGTACCAAATTACCTTGATAGAAATAACTTACCGGTACTTATAGTGGGAATTTGGTAACGGTATCAAGCCCTGCTCAGGAATCAGCAATTTGCGTTTTTATTCCTGAGTAATTGACTGATTGCCACGCATAGCCAGTCCCAAATGAGTCACGACGCGGAACGCGTGTCGCTCGCTCTCGTTCGCACGCTAGCGTAGTTGCTATTGCGCTGACATTTAAAAAAAATTACCTATCTTTACTTTTCTCCATACACCTTCTGCACATCTACAGTGGAGAAACACACACATCTCCACCAAATACATTTTTACTTTAATACTAATGGTTTTTATTTTTAAGATCTTGACTTTAGGGTTTCATCGTCATCATCATCATCTCAGCCAAAAGACGTCCACTGCTGGGCAAAGGCCTCCCCCAAGGATCTCCATAACGACCGGTTTTGTGCTGCTCGCATCCAGCGGCTTCACTTTAGGGCTTACGTGCATTAAAATTCTTATTTTCTAATGATAGTAAACCGTAAAGGTACGTGAAAAGATCACACATTAAAAATAATATCATATAACTATTACTATAAAAAATGTTTTTCAATGAATCTCATGTTAGATTTTAAAATCGTTTGGCATAGAATCACAGGTTGATGCCAGGAATCCAGCATTATGTACTTTCATTCCTGGCTACAATTGGACCGAAGTTGAGCAATCTCCTTTATACTCTTATAACCCTTCGCAATTCCCTATCCCTACAAGTTTGTGGGTTGCAGTCCCAGTGTTCGGTCGCAGTCGCTTCGGGAAGCCCATGATCCTGGTGGGCAAGCACAAATTCTGGACGCATGGTACGTTCAAGAAGATCGGACTTAGATGGATCTGTAGCGTCAGGACTTGTAAAGCCATGCTCGTCACCAAAGACGATATCATTATTCAAACATTTAAGGAACATAACCATTCAAATTAGTTAATATGCAGACCATACCTTTTATTTCGGTAAGTACAATAACTCCAATTCATATCAACAAATTATTCCACCTTTTCATTATATGTATTAGATTGTCTACTATAAATAGAGCTCTTACTTATAAAAACGTAGGCCAACCGTAAACTATCAGGATGTGTGAAACAGATCCTTATCCTTAATGAATATAAATGCTTATGTCTAAAGTAACTATTTTTCTATAGGTACTATTTTGATATGATCAAGTTTATTATTAAATAAGTTAAGATTTTTTTTGTGGAAAACAAGAATTGTATTTTTGACATTGCAACAATATTGTCATAATACCAAATATATGTAAGATAACTATTTACAATAGTTAAGTGCCTTAAGTATGTAAGTGTTGATTTGTGAAGTTCATTTTTAGTTGCAGTTTCACTAGTCTCCATTAAGTGTCAGATACAATAGTTAATTAACATAATAGTTGAACTAATAACCTCATATGTATTTGTGCCTTAAGTATGTAAGTGTTTATTTGTGAAGTTCATTTTTAGTTGCAGTTTCACTAGTCTCCATTAAGTGTCAGATACTCTATACTCTATCCTGGAAAGGCTAACTGACACCAACCAGGAAGTAGTGAAAATAGCAATTCATGTTCCCAATTTATAAAGTTTTGTTATATGAAAATCTGTTAATTGCACGCAATGCTGTCAGTATTTGATAAATGTTTATGAAAAGAAGTACTCGTATATGAAAACGAGATTTAATCATATTCAATGTTTGACTAATTAGTAATGTCTTTATTACGTTTAATAAGAAGTAAGAAGTATCTATATATTTTGTTTAAAGTTAAGTTTTCTTTTTTTAGAGTTTAAGATTTCTCTTGGTTACGATAACTGTAGAAAAAACTTTAAGAGTGGTTTTAATATCTTTCAAAGTTTATACTTTCATAATATTTTTATTGTAATAAGTAAAATAGTTTTTTTTTTAGTTATTTCAAAATTTGATTAATTTTGAAATCGGTATTGTAACCGTCTTTAAGTACATAGTTTATAAGATTTCTGTTTTCTATGTAACTAACTTTGTCAGTGACTTTATTTAATTATGCCTGTAGGCAGAGTAACCTCCTTATTTCTATGACTTTAATATGTGATTTTCTTTGATAAAAGTGACATCCTTCCAATTTGTGAAATTTCTATGAAAAAGTGTTAAACTTACATTTATTTTGAGTCGAAGTTAAATTAATAGAGGCAAACATAAGGACCTAATTGTTACAAACATAAAGACATAACCCTGATTTTTTACATTATATTCTTTAAACCACTTACAAATTGAGTTTAATTTATCATCATGGCTGACATATAAGTTTGTTGACTTTTTTTATAATTAATCATAATCTTCTGCAAAAGCAAAGAAAGACCACCGACCACCGATAGGTATTTTATTATCCTGAATACATAATATGTTATTGTTAAGGTGAAGGATTTGTTTATTCAATTTTAACATGCCTTAAAGCTAACAGATGCTTCCATCCAAAGTCGTGATTTTACTCCAGCTGAAGCCAATAATTTCAGACGAATTTATGAAATTAGTGTAGGGTCTCCTTGCAACAGCATCATGTTTTCTCACAAAAGCATTTATTTTCCCAGTCATGTTCGGGGTTGGTCGGAACGGCAGTAAGCTATTGGTGGTAGGGTACCACAGGTTCTACTTCCACAAGAGCAACAGGGTCACGACGAGGTGGAGGTGCTCACACAGAAGATCCAGCTGCCGCGCCATGGTCACCACCTTTGAACACACGGTCGTCAAGTTCATCAACGGACACAACCACTAAACTTCATTCGGTACTGACGGACTTGTATATAGTGAAGATGAGAAACCTGTGCAAAATTCGGAGAAGCAAGTGTTTAAATCCAACGTATTTCGTCTGACGGTTGCTATGTTTAGCAGTAAAACTACAAAATGCATCAAATAATATAAAATTAGAATAAACACGAGTACATCCGTAAAAGTTGTTTTATTTAAATATGTTCGCGTAAACTTTAGAAAACAATACAAAATACATCGTGAAAATAATGTGTTGTTTTTAGGTGACGGTTTCGTCAGCGATAAATTTTAAACATATGATGTTATACCTATGTACCTTTACCTCGTACCCATAGATTAGATGGTAAATGAGATGGGTGCTATCTGTTGTAGAATGAAATAAACTCTTGTTGAAAGGATACCTTCATTACACGAAATTGTATGCCTAATAGTTTGTAGTTTCTATAAGAAATGGTTTAGGCTTGCTCTCAGAAAGCTACTCTTGCATGACTATGTATTAAGACATACGAGTTTTATACCATACATATTTAATTTATTAAATTATTATTTTAGTTGTTATCGAGTTGCATCTTCATAAATTCCATATGTGCGACGAAGCAAGGATATGTGATTCGTGTTTCACAAAGTTGCTGAAAGTGATGAGCCATGAAGAAGCACTGAATAGTGTTGAAACGACGATGACAATGTGCCTGCAATGTAAGCTGACTATGTGTGCGAAATGCTTTTACGAGAAACATCGGATTTGATGTTCCAAACTGCCAGTGTATAAGTTTGAGTACTGTGCCGTATTCTGTATTTATGATTAAATAAAAAAAATCGAGGAAATTATAATGGAGATTTCTTTGGAGAAATGCTGAATCTGCTTTCTTGTGACTACAAAGTTTTGTTCATGAGGGAGATGACTTATTTTGTTTTGAAAGAAATTACAATATTTACCTTTTTTGCTTTAGGTGCGTTTTTCGTACAAACAAAGCGGGGCACGAAATCGTTGCGGCTGAATGGGTACCATTACAACCGGCACAGCTCCAGCCGCGGCTCCAAGACCCGCTGGAACTGCGTGAAGGCTAAGTTCGCCTGCAAAGCCACCGTCGTCATGGTCGACAACGTCGTCGTCAAAATTATGAATGACCATAATCATTGAATTTTAAAAGAATTTACTTTAGTTACAATAAATGTAGTAAATAAGGTGCCAGCAATTTTGACAGTTTCATTTGTGTATTGTTTATGAGTATTTGTACTGTATTGAAGGCATAAAATAATGAATAAATGAACGTATCAACGAGTCCATGTTATGTTATCGCTTTAAAATTTTTTTTTCATACATTTTGGCACATAATAGGTACCTAATATTATGTTGCATATAATATATTTTTATTTTTCCTACCAGTATTGTTCAAAGTTTCACTTAAAAAGCGAAACTTATATAGTTTTTTTCTTAATTTGTGAAATAATCAAATTATGAATAAAACATATATTTCTATGAATTATGTTATTGACCTGCATATTTAAGTCCAAGAATGAACATATACACCCGTGATGTTACTGTTCCGAGTTGATCTGTTACTACAAATATTCGACTAGCAATTGTTTGAGGGTTTTGTGAGTTTACATTTTCTAATACAAAATTCTCGGTCCACTAATTGACAAATTTTGTGTTAAGAATGGTATTTACTTGTAGCTCCATATGATCCGCTAGAACTACCGTTTAACCTAACATTTTGATCATCAATGCTTCATCAATTGCCTTTTAAATAGAAACTTGTCCATTTCGCTAGATAAACCATGCGTAATTTATTCATTTTAATTTTCATCAGCCTCTTTAAATTCTAAAACGCTAGCAAAGCTTTTGTATCGAAAGTTGTTTTATAATAAGTAATAACAGGACAGGAATTGTTATTTTCAAATTACAATATGAATGAACCTAACACCATAATTTTTTAGTGGCACAGTTTTCGACGACTCGCTTCGGCAACCCCGTGATCACATTCGGCAAGTACCGCTACAACAAGTGGTCGGGCAGCAGGGGCCCGCACATCAGGTGGACCTGCGTCAAGAACCAGCAGGGCTGTCGCGCCACCATCACCACCCTAGAAAACGTCATCATTAAGTCCAAGAATGAACATATACACCCGTGATGTTACTGTTCCGAGTTGATCTGTTACTACAAATATTCGACTAGCAATTGTTTGAGGGTTTTGTGAGTTTACATTTACTACATAAATATTAAAAACCTTATTGCGAACATTGTTATCACGAATTTCAAAATACCGAATCTCTAAATTTAGAAAAATTATGAAATCACTTTGCGCGTTAAACTCGGAATTAAATATTTCGGAATATTCGGGTGATCCCGTTTACGAGCACCCCTGCGGCCAATACCGGGGCTGGAATAATAATCGAATCAATTAACCATGTCGCTGGACAGAGAAATATGAATAAAGTTCATAATGAAGTAGTACTAATGAGTCCACATATTTTTTTGTGATAATTCTTGGTGGTGTTGTAATTCTGTAAATTTTTTTATCTACACTAATGTTGTAACATTCTACTTATGTTTCCAATACTTGACTTATAATTACTACTGTTATAGCGCAGACAACAAAACACTCAATTTAAGCAATTTCACATGATGGTATAATATCCACATCGATATCGTAAAATCTCATTATAACATCAATAAAACGCGACCAATTAACCTGGCGAGCCTTATGTCAAAATCCTCATACAAGTTGTATAAAATTTTGACATTAGGCTGGCTTTTGAAAACAGTTGGGTTATACGTGAAAACTTCGTCGAAACTACTAAACTTACATAAATAAAACTCTTTGGTAAGATCTTGTGCCAATTAAATAAAAAAAGAACAGCGCGCGCTCGCTCCTGATTGGCCCTGCGCGCGCAGCTGCGCTCTCATTGGTTAGATTTTAATGGCGGAAGTTTGAACAATTATTATAAATAAACTATTGTCAGCTTTTACTCTTGTTGTTTGACTAATTGCATTAGTGAAGATAAAGTAGTGTATGCAACTGCATATAACACGGGTATTAAAACACTCGTTACTATTATGAAACTCGCTGCGCTCGTTTCATAAACTCACACTCGTGTTTTAATACCCTTCATTATATGACAGTTGCATAAACTACTATAATGACAATGATCTGTTTAAGAGCTACATTGACATTGACTATGGTGGCTTTAAGGTATTATTTATTTTACTAAAATAAATTATAGAATTGGTCGGTAGGTCTTGTTCTATGTCCGCCTGGCTAGTACGAAAGTACGTAGTAGTAGTAGTAGTAGCTACCACCATCATATTTGTGGTCTGTATCTTATAAAAATATATTAGAAAAAATATATTGTTAAGAATTGGGATGGAAATGCTTTCATCATTATTATTAAATATACTAAGGAACAATTATTGACAGGTTACATCCAAAATTAATTCTCAAAAAGAAAAGTACAAAATATTGATCTTGAAAGCAAAGCAACCCAAGACAAACATTAGCTAATCACCATCAGGTTTTCAGCTCTTCCATTGTGTGTAATGAAAAAGTATTAATATAGATTTGATATTATAATTAAAAATAGTATGTACATAAAATAAACAGCGTGAAGACTTCTTACAGTATTCTTAAACTATGTACTATGAAGCTTGTTTAGCTTCTTGTAGTTATGTAGAGAGTCAGCAATGCAAGTCACTAATTTAATTTGACGCTTAGGCCATCTCCGATATAGTATAGATAATTATAGTGATGTTTGCCTTGCTAGCTTGTCGTTGCTAATTTTCGACAAATACTTATAGGTAGGTAGAAATACTCGTGTATATATATATAGTAGTTGCCTTAAAATTTACTTCTGTTAAATATATTACAGAAAAAACCCTTACAACTTGTAATTTGAAATAGATAATACGGGGATAGTTGAATAATTGACATTTCGTAGCTTTTGATTGTTTTAAATACAATCAAAAGCTACGAAATGTCAATTATTGTTATTTTGACTTTACATTAAAAAGTAATCAAAATCGTAATCTGCCTAATTACAGGCCAAATAAAGTAAAGGTCAATTTCTTGTTCAGCGGAAGTCAGGGAGAAATTTAAGATACCTTCGAGTGCCTAGTTGTACGAGTTTAATATGCGCTCTGCCACGACATATTGTAGTGTATTATATTTTCGGGTGAGTGAATATTCATATGATGAGCTCGAATGTGCAGTGGCAAACGCGCTCGGTCTGCGATTTCTTAAATTAAGCAACTCTCACAAAAGCTAGTCATCGGATGGGTGACCAAAAATGTATCATCTCGAGTTTTGATCCCGACTGCATTAGCAGACGTTAACAACTACCAATCCACACTGAGCCCGCGTTGTGGTTCATGGCGCGTTGTTCATGCATAGGGAAGGTTCGTGCATCAGCTGTGGGAACTTATAATGTTTTTTTCATAAAACGGTTTTTAAGCCGTCATTGTCTCTATGTTTTACTCTCATTTGAGTACGTGTATTCCACTAAATATATACTAAAGAAATCATTATAGCATACACACCCGTGACGTATAAGCTCTATTGCACTTACACATGCACGCATACTAGCCAGCACCCTGACTATGAGCTCTTATAGCAGTATTACTGCAGTTGTGGAAAAGGGACGCGAGTATATTCGCCGCTACACGCATCTCGTTTTCACAACTGCAATAATACTGCTATAAGAGCTCGTGGTTACCCCCCAGATTAGTCTGGCTAGTATGCGTGCATGTGTAAGTGCGATATGTTTAGACATATGGGAGATATGTAACGTTGTAAACTTACATTTTTACATGTCAATTTGTACTTGTGTGTTTCGTAATATTTCAGTAATATAATGTAAGGCTTTTGCATTGCAATCATTGTATTTGTATTAATTAATTAAATCAGTTAAGTAACTACGTAAAAGTATTATTTTTTTACGATGGAGTTGTATTTTTTATTTTCATAAAATACATGTCCGATGTCAGTATTATTGTTTATTGTATTTAGTACATAACGTATGAATTAAACTGTATGTTAAGCTATGTGATTGAAATATTTATAATGTTGTAATTGAGATGTACCGTGTAGGATAACTTTACAATGTGAATATAAAATCAAATAAAGTAAAATGGTTTGGTTTATTGTTATAATTTCGTACCGCATGATCACCTCTTTTGGGCTGAGTTCACCTGTTTTGATAAGCCTGATATGATACTACTAAAATGGGGTGATTATCAACATTATTTGTAATAGACTAGTTCATATTATTGTCAATTTGTATTGAATTTTAAAGATAATACAATAGACTACATGAGTTACGATCGCCTCTATCGTATCTATACACCACAGAAGGAGTAATATTGAAATAAAGCAACTCTTTGACTAAAATATTCGTTCTAAATGTTTTTTCTTTTTCTTGTAAATGTTGTAATACAGCAGTTGCTTTTAACCCCATTTAACAGTACCTGTTATGATAAGTTAAAATTATTTTTCAGAAAATATAAAATTAGAAGTTCCTGAAGAAGAAGACGAAAATATAAAATTAGAAGTTTCTGAAGAAGAAGACGAAAATATATTGGAAGCGGTATTTACGACGTCACGGTACGGAAAACCGGTGATACAGATGGGAGAGTACCGGTTTAACAAGTGGTCGGGTAGTCGAGGGCCGCGGGCGAGATGGGTGTGCGTCAAGACCTGCTACGGCTGCCGCGCGAAGATCATCACCATGGAAGACGAGATCGTGCAGCTGTTTTCCGATCATAATCACTAAGGCCTCAGCCACGAGCACGAGCGTCTTGCGACGCGGCGAGCGGATTTCTAATTTATTGCGCGTTATACTACGGCCTTCGTGGTCAACGGTGATAGGAAGAACCAAAAGAACGCAATGAACAAGAAATCCGCTTGTTACGTCACAAGACGACTGTGGTCGTGGTCGAGCGGTTAGCCCCTCAATAAAGGCCTAAATGTGATTTAGAGAGTTAATTGATGACTAAGCACTGTGTTGGCATCGCAAACTATATTTTTTAAGGGTTGTTGATAATTGAGCAATGAATATATCTTAACATGTTAATTGGTAACCATTCTTAATTAAAATGTTGACATCATAGGTTATTTTAATCGACGTACCTTATACATCTAGCAAATACACTGTTCTAATGACTTGTTACAATAACATTTTTTTACGATGATGTCAATGCCTTATGTATTACAATTACATAATAATAATGTATCTTATATATAATTGTGTGACGACGTCAAGCCATACCTACATTGTTAATATTTTTAAGTAATTGTCTTTCTTCGTGAGATGTTCGACGCTAGATTTCCAGATTATCTCCATAGCTAAGTAGCTAACTGGCGAGAATCTTGATAATGAATAAACGCATTTTATAGGTAAACATTATTAAGTATAACTAGCAATAACTAGTAAATGTCTTCTATTTAGTATCAGGTAGTACAAACCTTTTCTTATCAAAAACTTAGGTATTAGGGTGTTTAATATTGGTAGGTACAAACCTTACATTACATTGTTTTTTTAGTTTTTACTAAATTAACTCCATGGAAGTGTCAATAGTAAATTCAGCTTATGCGATGTGTGCGAAAAAACTTAATGATGTTTAATTCAACCACTACTAGAACCTATTTACGTACTGTTTTGCATTTGTTTCACTAACCAAAAGATACAAAACCCTGACTCATGAAGTACCTACCACAGTAGGCTAGTACTCACAAGTAATAATATTTAAGGCGCTGTGGATGAAGTCTTAAAATAAAACTGTTCTAATTATTTAAAACTTAATGGTAATATTTTCTTTTGATCTATTTTGAGATAAATTGTAAATATTATTATTGTCTGCTTCTCATTTCGAGATAATTATATTGGTTTTGGTAAAATTATGTTTAGTGTAAGTTTTTATTGATATAATGCTTTTCAATTTTGCTTTCTAAAATTTGTGAGTTCTCTTTGGAATTGCAAGTAATTTTTTTAAATATAAGTTTCGTAATTATTTTGGCGTTTATTTTATTACCTATTTTTGGGACAGCGATGAATGACATACATTCATGTATTACATCCTACCATCTTACAATAAAGATCTTGTAACTTGTAAGTTGGTATCTTTATCTATCTATTTTAACTAAGTATAGGTTTATGCTAAATGCAGCGTCTGGTCACTAATGGCGTATACTCAAAATTAGTGATTGCGATGCTTTGTCCTCTGCTTTTGTACCTTTAGGAGAACGACGTGTGAGTATGTAGGTATGTATTGATGTTTTAAAATATAGAATGTGAGGCAGAGCGTAGATCTATGTCTACGCTACGTTAAGGTAAATAAAAGTTGCTTAATAGTCAAAGCAGGTTGTAATAAATAGTTCATTACCACACACGTACAATACAACACATGTAACACCAACAACTACACCCCTCAAAGCGATAGTTGGAGACTGGAAAGCTGGGAAAGGTATGCAGAAACAATAACAGAGCAGTCAGTATATACATATTACTAAAGCTCTACTCCAATTTCAAATGACTCAGTTTGTCAGTATAGTTGAACTTAAATTTCAATATAATCAGTTAAATTAAAAACCAGCGAGCCTTACAGTAGTCGCATATGATGACATTTGACATCTCACCTTAGTAATAAGCAATATTAACATTATATTCTGAAAAAAAATCAATGGAGAAGTTTTCTAAACATTGGAATCAATATTTCTTTTTTAAATCGCAAGATCATAAAAATAATTATTCATTATTACTTAGTTGGATTTTTTAATAATGATCTGCACTTTATTGAGACTTATTATCAACAGAAAATATTTATTAATATAGTTTAAAAGTCTTTTACACACGAAATGGTTGAAATCAATATTACAATAGAAAATAGAATATAGAATTAACAATTGCGTATATTTTTTTACAAATCATAAAGAGAATGCAGTAAATACTCATTAGAAGACATTTGACAAATGACACAATATGTCACTATTAATAATATTATGTCTTGTTCATAATATCGATTTTAAATTTACAAATTTTCGCGGGCTTGCGCGCTTCCCCGATTTTGTTACGTCCAACTTCCGTCACATTTCTCGAAATCACTCCCACAAATTGTATGTATAGAAGGCGAGCGGAAAGATGTTACACATCAAAAAATATGTTTAACACCAACACATGTTTCATGTAGCTTACACGGTTTGCTGTTACTAGATATATGAACATGAAGGCTTTTAAATACTAAAACCTTTTTATATTGCAGTTTGAAAATGTGCCTATTTCAATTCCATTTTACCAAACGTAACTCTCATGTGAAAGGTCACAAAATAATATTAATAAGACTGATTATAAACTGCAATGTGGGGAGCGCGGGGGACTCAAAGGCTTGTTGTGGTTGAATATGGTAAACCACACTTCAATACTTCATATTGTTTAATTAGGGTGCTGTAAGACTGTAAAAGTGTGTCAATGAGAGTGATGTGAGTCAAACACTGCATAACATACAAAATATGTTGTGGTAATAAATATAATTTCCAGATCCCGTGTTCACTTGGTCGTCCCGGGGCAAACCCGCCATCCAGCTCGGCCGGTACCGGTTCAACAGGTGGAGTGGCAGCCGCGGTGTCAAAGTCCGTTGGATCTGCAACAAAGACCACGGCGGTTGCCGCGCCAAAATCACTACCGTCGACCAGACCATTATTAAATGTTTTAATGAACATAATCATTAAGACGACGAGGAAAGTAATCGACATAGCCCATCGGATCAGCAAGCTGAAGTGGCAGTGGGCCGGCTATATTAGTCGCAGAACTGACAACCGTTGGGGTAAACGAGTTCACGAGTGAAGACGGCGTATCGGCAAACGTAGTGTAGCCCTCAGACTAGTGGAGCGACGATCATCGTAAGGTGGCTGGCAAGAGCTGGGTGAGAGTAGCTGCGAATCGTGCTCGGTGGCGTGCACTTGGAGAAGCCTATGTCCAGCAGCGGACATAGGCTGATGATGACGATGATCATGATTAAGACGATATACTTCAATTCGTAAACATTTAAAACAGATAAGCCTTACAGGCGCTGTCATATAAGGTCGAATACACGAAGCGCCCGCGACGATTTAAAAAATATTAGAATATTAAACAAAAAAAAATGGTTTTAGTTACCAAAATGTAAAGCAATTAAATTACGAATATTGATGTTATCAATGTATTCGAGTGATTCCCAAGCAAAATGATTAAGTCATTTCGTAGTAATTTTAACAAACGTGGTTTTTTTAGAGGTGTTTTGAAAACAATTATGATCGAGTCCAAATACAATCGTGTGTTTGAACAAGCAAATTCAAGATATAGCCATGAATTTACATATATCAAATTTCTAAATCCGTTAGTCCTCTTATCTTTGAATCTTATGTACTAGTCGACGAAAGTTGCTGCGTTTAGCGTGTCGCCTTAACTATCAGCTCATTTTATGTCCCTACTGCTGGGGCACGAGTCTTCCCTATTCATAACACCTCAAGAAGAACGGGCTACATACAATTACGTAAGCCCAGTGCAGATTGGTGGTTTGTAGATTTAAATGATAGCCAATTTAAGTAGTCATTGAAATGAATAATTATTTTTGAGCCTTTTTAGTATTCTAAAGATTTCAGAATGTGCCAATATTATTAATATTTTTTTATTAAAACTATACTGGCGGCGCGGCGGCGCCAGACCTCAGTACTGTTCATGTTTTATTTATTTTGGACATCAGCATTTTGGTAACCCATTTGAAAATTACTTCGGGTAGGTAGGTGGTTTATAACTATACTTATTACAGAGTGAGGCATATACCTATATAAAAATATATTTTCCAGATATCTTTTTTGGCGAGTCTCGTTACGGCAAGCCTGTCATCCAAATCGGAAAGTACCGTTACAACAGGAAGGGCTCGTTCGGACCTAAGGCGCGATGGGTTTGCGTGAAGGAGCGCTACAAGAACTGTCGCGCCAAGGTCGTCACCGTCGATGACGTCATAGTGTTACACGACAACAACCATAGTCATTAAAAACACTAAACATTCAAGGTATGATACGATAATAAAACGACTGTACCTACCTACTAGGTCTACTGATCCCAACAAAAACTTATATTTTTTACAAAGGAACAGATCTAACCATTTAAGCCAGTTTAATTTTTTTATCATTGAATGCTTGTTTCTGGTATTATATTATTTAAAAAAAATACGATTATGCGATTGCAAAGAATTGTGGCATCCGGCGATTATGTTGAACAATATAGTGTCGGTCGTTACAAGCACACAAGTAGGTACGTACTACACGTCTTCTACGGATACTCGACAAGATATGCGTTATATATTCTTAAAAGGCCCTTGATTGATGCATATAATGGGGTATTTGACTATAATGAAAATATTGATCACACTGTTGTTAACTTAATAGTAAACATGTTTTTAAACTAATTGTTGTAATTTTATATTTTATGAAAAGACGTGTTATTTCATGTTTGTTTATTTTGGAAGTAAGGTAACCTAGCTACAGTTATTTGTTTTAAGAACTTTGAATACATAAAGTAGATAATAAATTAGTGTTGAAATAGTATTATTTCAACACTAATTTAGCCAGCACATAATTTTAAAATAAGTATGATTTTTATAAAAAATCATTAATAACATAATAAAATTTTTATGATTGACCACGTGATCAAAAACGCACGGGATGACGCTGAATCTGGAGTGACGTCACCAGCTTGTTTAGAGTAAATGTCAATCAAAATTTTGTACGTTTAATTTGACAGCTAAAAGTTTGCTTAAAAGCAGGTGACGTCACGGGTTGTTGTACCTTCGCCACAAAGTTAGTTTGCCACGTTTTTGTAACTCCATACATTGAAAGTAAATTCGCCACAGGTAGGTAAGGGTTATAGTAAATTCGCCACAAGTCTTCATAGTACATCATTTTTGCATAAAGTACCGGTAGCAAGGAAAGTTCGTTTTGAGCGCTCGAAATGAAAGGTAGTTATTTTATTCTAAAATTATTGATGTATATAGATATCCTAAGAAAAAAATTTAAAACAAAGTAACCATAAATCTCTCGTTTTAAAAATTTATAAATAACGTTTTAACTTTACTTAGTTATGAAAACTGCGCTTTTATTCCTGTAAGATACACATTCGGCTTGGACACTTAAATAGAAATACATATGTTTTAGATGAAAACGAAAAATAAATAAAGCGTTATTAACCAAAATTAAAGCTTTTATTCCCCAGAGATACACTTTCGGCTTGAACACCTACATAGAAATATTTTTTAAATGAAAAAAAAAATAAAAATATTATTAGTGCACTAGATTCAATATTTCCAACATAAAGTACTAGGCTACCATAACTATGCAGGAGATTGCTTATTAATATAAAAGAATAATATAGTCTTGTAAATACATATACATATAGCAAAGATTATAATAATATTCTTTATATTAATAAGCAATCTCCTGCATAGTTATGGTAGCCTGGTACTTAATATAAGAAATATTAAATCTAGTGCAACATGTAGGTATATAAAAGATTGTTTGTGCCTGTGGTTCATACATACAAATTATTTATCTCCAGCAATTATTTTATACACAACAGTACCTAAAAGTATATCTAAGAGGACAAATTGGTAGTCTGAATTATTTTAATTGCTGTGATTATGAAAAATTAATAAATAACGTTTTTACTTCGCTTATTGTTTGATTTTTCTGCTGTCTGTATCGAAAATAAAAGTGTGTGTGAATTTACTTTATAAAAATAGAACTGTGGCGAACTTACACATACTTTTTTCTGTGGCAAACTAACTTTGTGGCGAAGGTACAACAACCCGACGTCACAACATCACGTGACCTGCATGTATGGCGTCTTCAGCGTTTTGGCGGCTATTTTATTAATTTGAATTATAATGGCGATTTTCATTAAAAAAAAAGAAATTCTTAACGAATTAATCTAATTGCAAATATATTATGCTATAATGAACCATTAGACATATTTTTCTAAAACCTGTCAAATACCCCATTCCAGGTCTAGTTACAGAGAAACTGAGCTACCCAAATATAATAATCGTAATTCATATGTTTCCTGTAGGTAGTCTATTGTCTTCTTTATTTAATACTAGCTGACCCGGCGGACTTCGTACCACTTTGACAGTTTCCATGACAACAAAACAAACAAATCATTTTGTATTGGAAAATTAAATTGTCGTTTTTAGTAGGTAATTTTGACTGATTCAGATGGCGTACCTAACATAATTATCACAGATCCAACTTTGAGCTGTAAATTATGTGGCGGTAATCCTGGCAAATCTAATGAATTTAGGAATTCAATTGGATAATTGACTACTTCATTTGGATCAATAATGGAATCGATTGACTTAAACGAATGCATTTGTCCATTAATTTAATTTTGAATTTTTAGGCTCTTTTGCTCAACTAAGCACGGTTTTTATAACACCAATATTTGTGAACACTTCTATTATTTCTTCCTTTGACGTTGTGAATTGACAAAAATTTGGTGGAAACGATTTTTTAAATCAATAACAATTTATAACACTACTTACGATAAACCTTCAAATACACTTTCGTGTAAATAAAAGTAATTCTTCTTCTTCTTCTTTTATTAATGGCATATTTTGTGTCTACAGCCAAACTCTATTTGATTGATAATATGATAAGACGTACCATGTCATATTCGACGGTCCCTAAGTATAATCCCAGATGTGGCACATCCGTGATTTTCAGTTTTTTGTTTAATTGTCTTCTCCTTATTAACTCTATCGGTCTGTGAAACAAACAAGTGACAAAAGTTCAATAAGTATATAGATTTCGAAGTTTGTCAAATACTATAACTGCAATTTATATTAAATTCTCCGCGCCGTAGTATGTCTGAAGTGCCACAACTTGAATGATACGTCGGAGCGTCACTGCGCGAGGGGCCTCTCGTATACCCTAGTGTCAGTTGCGCGCGCAAGGTATCATTAAAAACCTATGAATGTTTAATGTGATTTGGAACTAATTATGTAAAATTAATAAAAGTTAATTTAAAAATATACCTACATTACAATTTCATTTGTTAGTCTAATACCCTATCTTAAATTAAACCAATAAGTTTCCCGAAAACAAAATCAATAAATACCATATACAAAATTTGACGTTAAGTAACTCCCCATGTAAAATTCAGTAAGTGCCATTTCATTTGTTAAATGATTTGTATGATCCGACGTAAAGTTCAGTAAGTGTAAAATAACATATACAGGGTGTCCCAGAACTCAACGTCAAGCTGAAAAAGGGTGACTCCCGTGATACAAACGAACAACTCTTACTATTGGACCAACTCCCTAACTAGAAAAAGTAATTCATGCTGTTTATACATTTTGGTAGAATGAATATTGATTTTTTGTATGAAACAGCTGAATTTAATTTTCGAGTTAGGGTGTTGGTCCAATAATAAGAGTTGTTTCTTTGTATCACGGGAGTCACCTCGTTTCGGCTTGACGTTGAGTTCTAGGACACCCTGTATACAATATTATAAATCGAGTAAATATATATTCAGTACATTCTTAACTTAACCTACTATTTACTTGCCTAATTTGGTAATCATAGCTTGTATACTTTTAAAGTTATTGATAAAGACACTTTCAAACCGCTCTCCTTAAAAATTTGCGATTTTCACTTATGGGATTATACGTAGGGACCGTCGTATGAAGTCGTCTGTTGTCAAATGCTGACTGAAGAACTGTACGTCATTCTGTCACATTAACTCACTCACGTTTCTTATATTAAAAAAAACATATTTTAGTAAAAATATCTTTTTTAATTTTCTTCTGTACAAACCTTGTCTTGACAATAACAAATACAAAAAAAATAGAATTATCCAATTTTGTGCAGTCGATCGGAAGTTATGCGCGTACATACATTTCAGTGATTCATTTTTATTTATATAAGTAGATTGATTTGTGGTATTCGTTAAGTATTGTAGTTTTAAATGAGTTCATAGCTTACTTTGTAGCTTAGTTAACAATATTATTTCTTTACGAGAAAAGATACTTTGATTAGCAATTTACTGATTTTTAAAAATAAATGAATAATCAATGGATGCTAAATATAAATTAATTACATTTTAAAGTTCATGGAATTGTGGAAGCTAAGCTAAGCTAATTTTTCATAATTATCTCACTGACGAGTATGTTAAAATAATGAAAAAAATAATTTAAAAATAATTGTTAAACTTTTTTAATCTTAAACATAATTATGATGTAATATGATTTATTAATTCACATTACATGGCTAAATTTTATATCTGCGACTATTAGTAGTATTAAACCATATTTTGTTCTTGCTGTTTGAATTTTGTTATTATTTCTATTTGCAGAACCCGTTTTCACTCTCTCTCGATATGGAAAGCCAGTTATACAGATTGGTCACTATCGCTTCAACAAGAAGACCGCCTGCAAAGGTCCAAAGGCTCGCTGGATCTGCAGCAGGGACCATAGCGGTTGTCGAGCTAAAATTATCACAGTTGATGACACTATAGTGTTCATTGAAAATAATCACAATCATTGATGTAGTGTCACGAGTATTAACATGTATACACTTTTGACTAGTTATGACTCTTAATCCATTGCGTTAAGAGTTACACTGTTACACATGATAATGATCGTGACTGTACGCCTGCTCATCAACCTATCCAAAACTGTCATATTTCTTCAATTTATGTACAACCATATGCCATATACATGAAGTTTAAAGTCTTTGAGGAAATTTGACAGTTTTTTTCCTTTAGTTGATGGCTTCGTGCGATTAGCACATTTAGCCAGTATCAAAGTAGTTTTTCTTATAAGTAATACATAAATAAACAATATTTCCTTCCAGTAATGATGATGAATGACAATAGAAATGAGATTTGAGAAATGATATACCCCCCAACCCCTCGAGTATCTCAGTAAAGATGTGGGATTTTACTAAGTCCTCACGCGGAGACTTCTTGAGAGAATTTGAAGTGACGTTGCACTGTTTTGTTTCATTTGCCAACACTCATGCACACCCACGAACACTTAACGGTTAATAATCCACCATTATTTCTCATTAATATTCGACATAACACAAATTTTAGAAAATAGATCAAAACCGCAGACGTGACTCTTTACTTTCCCGCCAAGAAGCTCCAGCTTCAGCTTTACCACTTATTTATATAATAAATTTTGTAATGTAAAATATATACATTATGTACATATTTTACAATAAAGGTATTTTTTTTTTAAATATGAAGTACGTATTTGTTGAATTTATTTAGACGTAGGCAATGAAAAGCGGAAACGGTGTGGTTGGTGTAACTGTAGTAAATACGGTGATGGATATGAATAATTCGAAATATATCAAATATTATGACTACTATTTTTACTTTGAATTAGATAAAATCACTCAAATTGCGATTAAGAACTACCTAATATTTCAAATAAACCCTTATTTGCGTTTTTGCCGTAAAATTATAGTTTTATCTTTTTCCAGAACCAGTTTTTCTGCAGTCTCGTAATGGACGTCCGGTTATCCAAATAGGCCAGTATCGTTTCAACAAGTGGTCTGGCAGCCAGGGTCCTCGAGCGAGGTGGATCTGCGTGAAGGTTCACTCTGGCTGTCCAGCAACGATCATCACCATAGACAATTTAATTATGAAACAAAAAGCTCATAACCATTAAGCTTATCGGAAGACTTTTTTGTGCACGAGCACTTTTTGATATAAATATGAGGACGTAATAGTAGTTGTAAAAACGAGATCTCTTTAGACTAAACAGTCGCATTCGTTTTGACTTGAGGCTTTATTTGACGACGTTTGACGTCAAACTAGGCCTGAAATAACAACTTGCGGGTCGGCAAGTGAGCACGGCTAGTGCCCAATACTTCAAAAGCTGTTTTTGCATTGGGACGCCGCTTTTGCTCAACGTCATTTGCCTACATAGTAATACTCGTAAAAGAAATAAGAATGGAGGATTCCTTACAAGTGGTGGTACTGTAGTGATGTGTACTGTGTAACTGAGTGTGTGTGTGGTCGATAGAACTTAGTACCTAGTAATTTTATTGGATTGCTCGAACGCTAACTCATATTTTAACTGTAAAATTGTGTTTGTTTGTGTTTCTAGACCGTCAAAAGGTAGATTGTTGCGAAACCGAGGGCGGAAGGTAATGTATAGATTGTTAGTTCGCTTCGTTAATTCATACATACCCTTACGTTCCCCTTCAAAAAAAGAGCATCACAAAATCACCAATTTTGAGTAAACTCGCCGACTCGTGGCCGCGACGCCAGATGTAGCTTAATCAAAGTTCGGAGTTGGAATAGATATCATCAGTGACAGGTTGTTAGCCGATCGCCTAATGTGCGAGCATCTTGGAACCCTTGTCGCTTAGTCGGCTCTTACATGCACGGAGAACCAGCATGGGTTACATTATCACCTAACTTAAAATTGTTTGCTGCTGCCTATGATGTTACCCAATGGATTTCCACAGCGACCGGTCGTATTGTACTCGCGTGCGTCGCTTCTTCGGTTAAGCTAAGATTCGTCTACTCTGACGCTAAGTGACATAGAAAGGCTTTTTTGAGTTATTGTATTTTTATTGTGATAAAATAAAATGAAAGCGACTTTTGTGTTTTATTGGATTACTTTGCCTTAATATAAATTAATTTTATTTCATCCCGTTCAAACCGCTTGTTATCGGGGCCAGCTTCTTTAATTAGTGGATACTCTTACCATGATTAGTTGGGGTCAATGTTTTGCGATCTAGTGAGAGTGTTTATGACGTCACGGTTCGGCCGGCCCATGGTCACGCTGGAGTATGCCATCAACCTAGAATTTTCTGATAGTCCTTATTTCACTGTAAGTTCGCTAATTATTCATATACTATAAATTAAAACAAATAAGAATAATAATAAACTTTATTTGCAAACAAAAATAAAACAGAAACGAATTAATTAGTACAGAGACAAAGTAGGAAATAAGCGGCCTTATTGCTAACAAGCATATCTTTACCTTGGGTGATAAAAAATAATAAAAGAAAGAAATTAAAAATGGGTGCTGGTAAAATAAATTATAATATAATAATAATCATAAAAAAAATAAATATAATAAAATGATTATGGTTTTATATACATATATATAATAGTATTTTTTCTTGAAAAAAAATTAAAAAAAAGATGCGAACAATGTACACGAGCGGGATTTAAACCCGCACCCCATGACATCTTTCAACACTTTTTTAAAAAATAATAAAATATGTGAAATTTAAATAAAAAATAAATAAATAAAAAGGTGAATTTAAAAAGTGACTCCGAACCTGACTTGAATCATTGTGCACATTTAAGTATCCCATACAAACTTTAAAGCTCTAATGCTTACAAACCAATAAATCGATTTTAATGAAACCCTTTAGGCATATGAGAAGTACAGAGTTGTTGACAGTTAATAGAACACGTTTAAAAATAGGTTTATTTACTGATTTTATTTAATTTGGCACTTTCCATAGTGGAGCTCGATGGTGCAGTGGTTAACGCGCCCGGTCTGCGAGTGCTAAGGTTAAGCAACATTCGCAAAGGCCGGTCATCGGATGGGTGATCAAAAATGTATCATCTTGAGCTCCTCTGTGCTTTGGAAGGCACGTAAAGCCGTTGGTCCCGGCTGCATTAGCAGTCGTCAACAACCACCAATCCGCACTGGGCCCGCGCGGTGGTTTATGGCCCGTTCTCTCTATCCATCCATAGGCAAGGCTCGTGCCCCAGCAGCGAGGACATAAAAATGAGCTGATGATGATGATAGTGGACTTTAACTTATGGTGGAATATGTTTTATTAGCTTTGTTAGTGACCTTATAAATTAATCTAGAAGGGAAACCATGTTTTGGTTACAATACAGAATTGTTAACTATAAGAATAAAGATACTAATAATATTATTTTATTGTATTATTATATTATTTATTTTTTATTTCTTATGATTTTTAAACTCATAAAAGTTTATTCAAAACCACCATTTCGACCGCTTGTCGAAGTCGCTTGTCAAGCGGTCGAAATGGTGGTCAGAAAGTTCTTTAAAATATAATTTAAGGCACAATGCTATTTCAGTTTAAATATATGAGTATATCTATATACATCTAGTTTTAGTTCCTTAGTCGCCTATTAAAATGATTATGGGTAGAAGTGGATAAAGTTATTCCTTAACAAACCATGATTTGTTCTAACAATATAATCTTATTTTTCCAGGTCCTGTTTTTTCCACTTCAAGATTCGGGAGGCCAGTGATCATTCTAGGTAAATACAGATTTAACAAAGCTAAAAGAAGTACAGACAGATATGGGTATTGGACCTGCAGCAAATACCCTAAGTGTAAAGCGGCTCTGCAGACTGTGAATGACGAGATCATCAACGTGAAAAACGAACATAATCACTGAAAATGTTAACTGCGACATCTCATTATGACCAGTATAGTCAGGCGTAGGCAGAGATTTACTATTATTTCATCAATTTCGCATAACCCTAGTCGGGCATGCAACTTTTAGTAAGTACAGTAGGTAAGTGCAGCTTCAAATTAGGTGACGATAGATTACTGTCTGTAAATATGGATTCTGGTAGCAGTTTTGTACCATGTTCAGCACTTAAGACACACCGAACACCAGTTTTGGTCGCCAAAAAATAATATTATAGAATTTCATTAAAAAAATACTAGATTAATGCTGGTCTGTAATTGTAACGTATTAATTGAATTGCGTAAGTCAAAAATCTGATGCTGACCCCTTTTTTAGGAAAAATTTATTAATATTTTTTCTATATAGTATTAGTAGTAGTAGTAGTAGTAGTAGTAGTAGTAGTAGTAGTAGTAGTAGTAGTAGTAGTAGTAGTAGTAGTAGTATATTTAATAAGCAATTTCGTATTATTTCATAATTTCCATGTAATTGTGTAAATGTCGTTGTTATGTGGTCAAACTGTGTACAATTCTTTGGGTTGCATCCCAGATCCTTATTTTTATTTTATTCTATTGAATTAATTTTGGGTGTAACCTGTTAATCTAAATAAATAAATAGTACTGCACCGTGCGTAACCTGACATTATAACATGATTTGATTTATTTTTAATTATGTTGTTCCGCTTGCGGTGGGAGCAAGGCTGGAGCCAACTTGTTATAGAGTAGAGTGCTTTCCTTATTGAGGTCTCCAGTGACAAGAAGGCTCGAAGTTACCTCTGCCAGCTGAATTATCTTGGCAATCCAAAGAGGTAATGGTACTAGCAAAATATTCTCCAGATTTTATTTAAGTAAAATTTTATTGCAGTGAAGTCTTTCAAATAAGGGACAAATAAATGATTTTTATAATACCATTTGTAACATGACTTTAACGCAGCCAATACCAATAGAAAAAACAAAATTATCAGTCGAGGATGTTAACGCAGAAATATAGCGAATTAACGTACTCGAAGTAAGTGATGTTTTAAGTTATCATAATTTTAAATAACTATTAGAGGTTTGTTTTACATTATACTTCTATAATGTAAAACAAACCTCTAATATTAATATTATATTATTATTTATATTATTTTGAAGTATTCTTTAAATTTTCTAAAAAGTATTGTAACTTTATAAATTATAAAGTATGATTTTGATTTGTTCTTCGGAATTCACTTTTGGCGTTGGTTGTTTTGTTTACATTTTGATTTGTTGTATAGTTGACAATGGGCCGTATCATGTTACAGGCTTGCGAGAGCTGGATATTGTGGATCATTTGAATGATTCCGATGTGGGAGACTTCCTGCCCAGCGATGATGATTTAAGCGATGTGGAGTCTACTTTTCTCTCTAGCAGCGATCCTGAAGCTGAAAGTAGCGATACTGATAATGATATAAGGCATGTAAGTCGCAACCGAATGTTAAGATGTCGTGGACGTAGCACAAGAAATCGCCGCAGTCGTCATCAATATAGTACCCAAGGAAGATCCGAAAATTGTATTTCAAACTGGACCAGTAAGTCCTTTCCTCCAAAGACCCTTCATGTGGTTGAACCCTCTTATTTGGAAGTGGGTTTTGACAATTTTGATGACAAATTTCAATATTTTAAACAGTACATTGATGACGAGTTAATTAATATGATCGTTGACAGAACAAACAAAACTTATGTCAAAAAGAATGGACGTTCTCTAGAATTCAGCTTGCGCGAATGCTACATATACATAGGAATCTCTTTTGTTATGGCCTCACTTAATTATCCCTATTTACGTATGTACTGGGAAAATTAATGGAGGGTTGACGTCATTGCAGATGCCATGTCTCGAGATCGATTCATAGCTGTGAGGAATTCTTTGAAAATTGTATTTGATGACGACATTACAGTTGAGTCTAGGCAGAAAGATAAGCTGTGGAAAGTGCGCCCTTTGATTAAAAAAGTTCAACGTGGTTGTCGTTCTCAAATGAAAGCTCAGTCGATGTCGATAGATGCAATGATAATACCGTTTACCGGGTCTTGTGGTATAAAACAATACTGCCCAGGCAAACCCAACCCAGTGGGCATAAAGGCATTTGTTCTGGCCAATCCAGATGGTATGATATTGGATTTCCACCTTTATGAAGGTAATACAACATACCCTCAATATGAAGATACACAGTTAAGATTGGGTGAAAAAGCTGTACTGACATTAGCTGATTCTTTGGTTCCTGGTCATGTTTTATATTTTAACAGATATTTTACGTCTGAAAAGTTGGTAGACGAGCTTAATAAGAATGGTATTGGATGCACTGGTACTCTAATGAATAACCGAATACCTGGACCGGTTCGTTCTCTTTTAGTAGAAGATAAAATATTAAAACGAGAAGAAAGAGGAAGTTCAGATGTAGTTGTTCGGGGAAATAATGAAGTATGTGTCACAAAATGGTATGATGATAAACCGGTAACATTTTTGTCATCTGTGGAAGCTGAAGAAGAATCGGATATTTGTCAGCGTTGGTGTAAGCAGCTTAAAAGATATGTTAGTGTAATGAGGCCACAAGTTGTTCGTCAATATAATAAAAACATGGGCGGTGCCGATTTGGCAAACCGTCTTTTGGCGGTCTGTCCAAATCGGTATCGCACGAACAAATGGACGCAACGATTTATTGCACATATGTTTGACATGTCTGTATGCAATGCATGGCTTCAATTTAAAAAACACATGCTAGAGATTAACACGCCGAAAATTAAGATAGACCAATTAAGGGCATATAAAATTGAACTAGGTGAAGCTTTGATACAAGGCATAAACCAGTCGACGCCAACTCTTCAGTCTGATGATGAGGTAGCTTCGACATCACCTACGCCGATAGATAACCTAAGCAGAAAGAGGGGCTTGCCAAAAGTACCACTACCATCAAAGAAATTGCGTCAGCACCATGCAAAACATTTGCCAACATTTACCACTCAGGGCAGATGTCGTAACTGTCATAAAAACAAAACATTTTATGTATGTACAACATGCAACATTCGTTTATGCTTGAACAAACTTCGAAATTGTTTTGCAGATTTTCACAATGAACAAGTTGAATAGTCATGTTCATTCAACATGATGAATACTGATTTTATGTCAAACTTGATGAATGTTCATTGTGAAAGTTTTTAAAACAATTTTGGTTTTTTGGTCTGCCTAAAAATACTTTTTTTTTCAAGTATAGTACACACGCCTGCAGATCAGACTACCACTAACTGTCAAATTTCCTCAATAGACTTTGAGCTTTATATATGTGGTATAGGGTTGAACATTTATTGAAGAAATTTGATAGGTTGATGTGCAGACGTCTGTCTGTACATTATTTAGTAATATTGTTATATTGTTTCAATAATATAGATATATATATATAGATTTACTAAAAACATATTATCTTTTAAAAAACCCAATGTCCCTTACAATTACAAGCAGGGTTGGCTTGATTAAAACAAGTTGTTTTGTGTCACGTGTTTGAAATAAAACTATGTTTTTTATTAAGTGTTTCAAAATAAAGTTTAAAGCAAGTTTTAAACAATGTTTAAAACATGAAGAAAAAAACAGGGTTTAAAACTACCTTTCCCTACATACAAGGTGTATGTAAAGTGTTTTGTATTGATTAATAATAAAATAATAGTATTTTTTAATAATTACATTAGAGATACGCTTGTTGCGTATCAAAGTAAATATTTATCGTTTTGTTATTTTTACTAATGTAAATTAGGAAATAGTTTAGGAATAGATTATTATTCGCTATAATTGATTTGAAATTGATGGCTTAAAGTAAAAAGTAAAAAAAACAAAAAACACTAGTTTTAAACATTTTGAACTGTTTGTTTTATAAAATATAAAAAAAAATTGTTTTTTGTCCAACCCTGATTACAAGTAACAAATATATCCAAGGTATACGGAGCATTACAAAACCGGTCGTTGTGGAGATCTTTGGGGGAGGCCTTTGGCCAGCAGTTGACGTCTTTTGGCTGAAATGATGATGATGATGATGATGATGATATTTTTTCAGTGTAGTCAGATTATGTATGTATAATAAGTCTCTTTAAAAAATATCAAGTCATTTTAGTCTAAACTACTAAAAACAAACCAAAAGAAGAATGAGCAGATTGGGACCACCCTCAAATAGTAATAAGATGTATGTCGTTGGATAGGACTTTTTAACTGGAACAACAATTATTATAACAGCTTTGTTGTTAAACCTGTCCGTTCAGAGTTATAAGACTTATAAGTTCAGATATAAAAATATTTTTGAGGGGAAATGAATACAACATACCACATCCTATTAGTACATCCTATTTCATGAAAAAGCTGCTTATTTTAAACATAATGTCAATAGCAAAATTCACAATGCTAAATTACTATGGAAGAATCTTAAAAATACAATTTTGCCCCAGAAAAAAATTTAGCTGCCTTTGTTTTTTAACAATCCTAATATTATAAACAATTATTTTTTGAATATAACAGGTAGCCCAGATGTTTCGATTTCACAATTAACCCTTTTTAAGTAGGTACAATAGATTTTCGGATTCAATTTTAATTTAAAACCTATTAGTCTAGATCAAATCATTAAAATAATTAACAGTTGAAAATCTAACGCAGTCGGGTGCGATTCAATCAGCCTAGATATGCTCATTAAGACTTTCCCATATACTATAGATTGTACCAAGATATTATAAATTTGTTAATTACTACCTAAACATATCCTGAATTATGGAAACTGGCTATTGTGCTTCCGCTGCCCAAGATAACGAACACGGTAGATTTGAAGGACCTGAGGCTCATTAGTATACTGACCTGTCTGTCTAAGACCCTAGATAAGGCTGTTTGCATACAACTAAATGATACCTTGGGAGGAATAAAATTTTACCAGAGCTACAGTCAGATTTTAGAAAGGGGCGGGGTACCACAACTGCCCTACTAGATGTTACCGATTCTGTACTGTATGCGCAAGATCAAGGCATGTGTACTTTGCTGGTCTTATTAGATTTTTCAAGGGCATTTGATTCTTTAAATATAAATCGTCTCATGTCAAAACTAAGCTACTATGGATTTGATAATCTGGCTTTGCGGTGGTTTCATAGTTACTTCAGTAATCGTCGCCAGTATTTTAAACTAAACCGTAACAATGGTTCTTCTATGGAATCTGTAAAGGAGGCCGTGGGCATGGGTGTGCCTCAGGGTTCAATTTTGGGTCCAATCCTTTTTAGTCTTTTTACTCAGCGGACATTACAACACAAATCACGCACTGCAAGTACCATATTTACGCAGACGACACGCAAATTTACATATCCTTTAAACCAGAGGACCTTGATCAAACTATAATTAAAATTAATGAAGATCTTTCCAAAATCGCCCATTGGTCTGCTTGCCCTATGTTAAACTCTTCTAAGACTAAATACATGATCTTCGGGACCAAACATTAGATAGGTAAAATAAATTCTCCAGTGCTTGTCAAACTAAAAGATGATGCTTGAAATAGTTTATGAGGCACGTAGTTTGGGTCTTAAGATGGACTGCAGCCTACGTTTTGATAATCATATTGGGAGTTCTATCCAAATTGTTTCTATAAACAAAGGGTATTATTATAAGGTTAGACGTTATCTAAGTGAAGACTTGCGTATCCAGCTAGTGGAGTCGCTTGTTTTGTCTAGGCTAAATTATATGGATACCGTTTAGGGACTTCGTCTACTTGCGAAGACTCAGAAACTTATACAAAGAGTGCAAAATGCCTGTGCTCGTCAAAAAAGGAGGAGGTTTCTCAATTCGATTTTTATGTGTGTTCGCGGATAACTTCGTCGTTTTTGAACCGATTTTGATGATCCTTTTTTGTTGGAAAGGAGATATCCCAAGGGTGGTACCATGATAAGGAAACCAGGATATGATGATGGCATCCCAGAGAAATCGAGCGGAACCTTCGAAAAGAGTAGTGGCGACTAGTGCGTTTGTTATGTTTTCATTAAGTATTTTAAAGCACTACTATTTAATGCAGGTCTGGAGTTGATCTGATAATGGAGCAGAAAGACAGTCGAAGGCACTTCTCAACGATTTACAGCAATTACATGGTGTTTTGGTTTGATTAATTTGTATTGATGAGAACTTTACACCTAGATGGGTTGTGACTGTCATTAAGGGTCTGTTGATGAAGACGAAGGACAGTCAAGGGAACTCCTCAACGTTTTACAGTAGCTACCTTGTGTTTAGTCTTAATTAATTTCTATTAATAAGAACTTTGCACCCATATGGGTTATTAGTGCTATTACAGGTCTGATGATGAAGACCATAGGCAGTCGAGGGAATTCCTCAACGATTTACAGCAGTTACCTTTGTTGGGCTTACTTCATACGGTTAAATATGTCAAAATCTTTAGTTCGTACAAAAATAATACCTAATAAAGATTGAAGTTTTACATAAGAATACCACTACCTACTAGGCCGTCGTTTCCTCATCCGAGAAGCATCCTTGTGAGGTCTACCCATCACTAAAAATTGTAAAATAAAATAATTTTTAACAAAAACAAAAACCTTCTTCAAAAAACAGGAAACTAAAAAAAGTAAAAACAGCTCCAAAAAGCAAGAAATAATATTGAAATCATATTATTAGTTTACCTAGATACGTATGTCAGTTTAAAAAAATGTCTATTGAAGTCGGGTGAGGTGAGCTGTTTTTGCTTTTTTAAGTTTCCTGTTTTTTGAAGTCGGGTTGTTTTTGTTTTACTATTCCGTGAAGGGCCCATGTAACTCCTTTCTCAAATAAACACAATATGTTGAAAATGCGTCACCGCCGTAAACTTCATTTGGCTTGTTTAATGGTTAATATTGTAAGGGATCTAGCACCTGCATATTTATATAATAAGTTTTCTGGGTTTCGAGTCTTAAGCTTAATGGAGCGCGTAGACATGCTCTACAGCTGTCTACTCCACTTCACACATCTACTACTTTTAGAGGAAGTTTCCGATACGCAGCGACAAAAACAAAATATACTGACACCCCCCACCAATCTTACGGTTATAAAGTTAGGTGTTAGACATCCTTGCGCAAGCACAAGGGACCATCTACATAACAGGTCATAACGCCAGATCAGAACGCGCCGGTACGCATCCTTCATCCGGTACTTTTAAGACTAGTGTCTCGAGCTAGTTGCCCCGTGGACACGTATAGTCCACTACCTAATATCCAGATAAGTTACCGGAGCTGTAAGCTTGCTCACTTCTCGTTGCACTAAGAGCACAACTCGCAGATTCCACTGCTCGGGTCGTCAACTCTAAAGTCGACTACCAAATGTCCTCTTTGGTGGCGGAGTTGTAAGCCCACTCACTTCTCAGTACCCATCCAGGCACCTCATCAGTTCCAAAATCCTACGCGGCTAATTCAACCGGAGACATTGCATCTAGCGGGCGCCTCTACTAGTTCTCCAGACTAATGCCAGAGATGTTTGAAGCCTACTCAATAAAAACCACCGACCAGAACAACCAACTATGGACAACTCACATGCCCCGCAGATCCTTTCGCTTCAGGCCCCCTCCGGGAAAATGCTGGAACAATATTCCTCCACCGATGAGGGACCTGCAAAGTAAAAATACTTTTAAGAACAAGCTGAGATTGTTTTTGTCTAGTTTTCAGAGTACGCATAAGACTTTGTTGCTAGATACAAGCGCATTATATCTCTTACCTTGTTTGTCTGTCCCGTATATGCAAGTTTCATTTACGAGGCGTTTTGTACTGGCTCCTTTAGCTGTTTAACAATATGTCCTTGTTTGTATTATAAGGGTTCTGTTATCTAAATCATTGTTTATGTAAAGTAATGTTTGTCGAATAGGTAATTTAAATTCAATATTTTATGGTTTTGTGTGTATTCTACACACAAAACCATAAAATATTGAATTCTGAAATTTTGCTGAAACGATAACTTTGTCTATGTATGTATTTGTCTGTGTCATTCCGTTTTAATTTATGTTTAAGTTTTTGTTGAGTGTATATTCCGTTTTTAATAATAGAGGAAGGGATTCGGAATAAACAGCCTATATTTTTTTTTTATCAATCTATTCCATTTTTGATAATGCTGCTATTTTTGTTTTTATACTTTTATTTTTTATTTTATTTTTGTGTGTTATTTTGTGTTGCCATCGCAGCATCACCTAAACCGGTTCCGACGGAAGATCAGCGCTAACCTCAAGGCTAGCATTTTGCTGAGTCGCAACCGTTTTGGGACACTCTTATCCTCCTCCTTTGGATTGGTCCTGTCCCAAATAAATTTCATTTCATTTATTTTCATTCATTTTTATACATTTTGAACATAACGAAGTCTTACCTTTCGGAATACAACACTGTTTTATTTTTGCAGGTCCTGTTTTTTCTACTTCAAGGTTTGGGAGGCCAGTGATCATTATAGGGAATTATAGGTTTAACAAATCCGTAAAGAGTAAAAATAATATTGGTTATTGGACTTGCAGCAAAGCGCCTAAGTGTAGAGCGGCTTTGCAGACCTTATATGACGAGATCATCAAAGTCACAAATGAACATAGTCATTAATAATTGCAGCTGCTCTCGCTTTAACACGCCGCACTTTTGATGTGTTATCGTTCGAATTTGAATACGTATGAATACGCACGATACATACCGATTCTCCGACTACTTATGGTACCTCGTACACTACTCATGCGTGACCTACATACGAAAACGTACCCTAACTGCGGCCAGCCTTATCAGTCACCATCAGTCGTCGGTATAGTTGATAATTCCACACCTAGCGTAACCTTACATGATAATTTTGTATGCTTTTTACAACCTTCAATGCGGATTCCAGCTGTTACTTTTGTGTAGCAGTAAGAAAACGTTTTATGATATAGTCAATAAATAGTGATAAATAAGATTGTTTAATTTATTTCTTAACACAGATGGGCCTGGCCTACCTGTTGGTAAATGGTACTTAAGTGTTAAGTGATGATAAAACCAAAGATGATAGCGACAAATTAACCATGGACCCTCAACGACTAGTAAACGGGGTATCTTAACTTTACTGTAGAAGCAATGCTACTAACATAAGACGCAATAGATTTCTATAAGATCATGATGATTGACGAGCCGAATGACTTCAAACAAGCCTTCCGCGAGAACAACATCTATCTACCTTCTGTTGGGTATATCATTTTCATATTCATTTACCCGGTCGGTGGTCAAACCTAAAGACTGTATTAGAGGTGGTTGGACAATATAGTCTTATAATTAATAATTAAACGAACTTACCTTGTGAAGTTCGATTATAATTATACGAGTATCACGAAGAACATGATTACCAGTTAACATGCAGCAGTACGTAGTCTGATGCAGTCCTTGTCACATATTTTAAAGCTACTAAAGAAAAAAAGAATATCTCTGTCTCACTCCCTGCCGCCCTACACAGCCGGTCGCCAGATGGCCGCCATTAATTTTAGAGGTAACTGAAATCAAATTTTTCAAAGGGGTAAGGAAGGAGAATGTATTCGAAGTTGGGTTGGGTGGGAGTATGGTAATCATCTTCTTCGTGATACTCGTATAATTATAATCGAACTTCACAAGGTAAGTTCGTTTAATTATTAATTATACTTCGTATCTCTTCGAAGATGATTACCAGTTAACATGCAGATGTTTAGAGCTTCAAAAGAAAAAATTGATTTGTTACATGAAGAGTTCATATGAAATCTTTGCAGACTGCCTATAATACATAGGAAAACACTCATTTTAACAACAACATTTTAAGCAGATAACAAAAAGTGATTTATACATTATTTAAAGAAAACGATACCCATCTAACTTTTCTAGTATTATTATTGTAAAAATGTACACAAATTTATGTTTTATGTATTAAAGAAAAGAAAAAGATTTGCTAATTTGTTATTGTCTACAGATGTACTGATATCTCGATTATAATATTTACGGGAATTCTTGCCCGCAGTCTTAAGACCCATGGTTAATCCAAAAGTGGCGCGCGGCCGAGGTGGCCGCGTGTGCTGCGTGCACTAAACAGACCTGTTATACCATATATATTCCACTTTTATGCTAATTGTACTTTTTCTCAACTCTCATCATTCTAATATTTAAAGTTTTGTTTGTTTTGACTGTAAAGCCTGTGCTGGACATAATATATTGGGATTTTCTTTAATTGAAGGAAGTCGACAAGTGGTTGGTAGGCGCTGGGTCTGTATGTTTTAATTAGATCAATGATTTTTATTGATATGTAATACTTTTTAACAAGACATATGTTTTAATTTTTCATTAAACTTTGCATTCGCTGAGCAGATGCAATTGCAAGTAATGTAATTATTTTAAGTAATAAATTACAAAAACTTAAATTATCAAATGGGTAAACATCACTTTAATAGGTCATAAGATTTGGGTTCCATGTATCATGATATTTTGGCTTAGGAGATCTTTACTGGGTAACGCCCTTTAACAGTCTAGTAATCATACTATGTGAGGATACTGAAGTCTTTAAACTATAGTTGATCTTGCCGTATCCACTAGCTCTTGATATTGAATGTTGTGTAAAATATATATAAATATACTTATCACAATAATTGTAATAATTAGCTTGGCAAAACTCCCGCCAAGTCTTTAAAGATGAGTTAAATTGATTCAACGTGGTTTCAGAAAAAGAAGCCATATTAAAAAAAAAAGAGATGGAGCTCCTCTTTTCAAAAGAGCTTGCCGGATAATAAAAGGAGGATATAGCAATGACGTATTTGGCTTAAATATAATTTCGTGAGAAACAAACCTTTATTGATACTTAAGGTGCCACTTCTGAAATGACCAGTGTGGCACGACAACAATGCCTTCCGCTTCCAATTTAATTTTTGAATATTTTTTTGGTAATGAAGTGACACGGTAGGAATGCGAAAAAAGTAAGCAATGCACTGGCATTGCTTACTCTTTTCCTGTAACTGTACTGGTAAATTCATTAATTCGGATTGAGGATGAAGGTTCCATGAAGCGCATTTCTAGCATTTGTCATTTTATAAGCTGGTAAAAGGTCAAAGTTCGGCTAGCGAAATGTTCTTATGATTGGTATAAGCGCATATCCAGCAAGTTGCCATTCGGTATCAACATTTAACTGACGTGACGCACGATCGACACGATCAATCCGAATAAGTATATTAGACATAAATATGAGAAGTAAATGTTTCTAATGCATGGATATCAGCTTTTAATTCAAGTTGACCATATCATATTTGTTTTTTCAAATCAGAAAGAAACTACTTTCTACTTGTTATTATTGGAATACTAAAAACTAAATATTTTTCCCACTTCAACAATTTTGTGTAAACCCAGCCATAACGAACTGCTGGGCGTGCTAAGGTCAGAAGTTCAATAAATTCTGAAAGTTATCATAAAGTAAATTTGTTGGTATTGAGCAACTTAATTACCTTATCCTTTATTCAAGATTAATTTTATCTGTTAAAGATTTTGTCATGGTTGTTGTATTCAATAAAAAAAATGCACAATATGCTAGGCACTATCTGACACAATACAGGCCTTAGAAGCACAGAATAGATATAGGATATTTACTCATGTGTTAGAAGTTTCGTGTAAACAAAATGGTGCAGTACACAAAACAAGTTAAATACAAAAAAAGTAGTAAGATTAATTTGTGTAAAGAACGATCTTCAATAATCATACATGCTAAAAAGTAAGTATATTGTTCTATTGTTGCCATGTTAGTCATTTTGATTCATGAGTTTCAAAACCGTACGGTCTTGCTCATCACTCATTGCTCATGGCTTATAAAACTCATTGAAAATCTTCAATTTTAAAGTGTTCATGATTAACCTTTTAGATTTAATATAAGCTGTGTTTGCCGTTCAGTTTAGAAACAGTAAAAATTGCTGAAATATATTAGTTTTGCGCACGGACTGCAAGTTGAAGTAAAACTAGACTTATTAAGATTAGAAATGCAACCGTCAATAATTTCGGCCTTTTTTAGTGTACAGCTCTTGTTTTGTAGTAGGTTGTATTCTATTGGATATCTATTAAAGAATTTTTGTTGCCATTGACCCAAGATAAAATTATAGGGTCGTTACTAACTAACTAACATTTAGGTACTAGGTACCTGTGAAGTAAAGTTCTCCTCCCACGATTTCGTTGCGTGGTCTTCGAGCTGTAGTTGTTTCGGTTGCAAAACGCCAAAGCTGGAGCCGCCTGCTCCTTCTCGGTATGGGGCACGCTCGTGACTCGGTGGCTGATGCTTGCGGCGCCCCCCTTACGTTTAGAGTCGAGCCGAGTAGATGACTTTAAATGTTCCGCAAAATCGGAACTTAACAATTATGCATCTATTCAAGTGTTGAAACAAAAAAATTAAATAAAAGGCAATTAAACAAACATAGCATTATAGTGTCTGTGTCGTTCACAAAACGATATACGTGAAGTTAATACAAAATTATCCTCAACACGGTTTACGTGGAGTTTAGCAGACAATCCTCAACAATACTTACGTGGAGATCTGCAGACAATCCTCAACACGTTTTAAGTGGAGCTTAGCAGACAATCCTCAACACGATTTACGTGGAGCTTAGCAGATAATCCTCAACACGATTTACGTGGAGTTTAGCAGACAATCCTCAACACGACTTACGTGGAGATCTGCAGACAAGCCTCAACACGTTTTACGTGGAGCTTAGCAGAAAATCCTCAACACGATTTACGTGGAGTTCTGCAAACAATCCTCAACACGATTTACGTGGAGTTTAGCAGACATTTCTCAACACGACTTACGTGGAGATCTGCAGACAATCCTCAACACGATTAACGTGGAGTTTTGCAGACAATCCTCAACACGATTAACGTGGAGTTCTGCAGACAATCCTCAACACGATTTACGTGGAGTTTAGCAGACAATCCTCAACACGACTTACGTGGAGATCTGCAGACAAGCCTCAACACGTTTTACGTGGAGCTTAGCAGAAAATCCTCAACACGATTTACGTGGAGGTCTGCAAACAATCCTCAACACGATTTACGTGGAGTTTAGCAGACATTTCTCAACACGACTTACGTGGAGATCTGCAGACAATCCTCAACACGATTAACGTGGAGTTTTGCAGACAATCCTCAACACGATTAACGTGGAGTTCTGCAGACAATCCTCAACACGATTTACGTGGAGTTTAGCAGACAATCCTCAACACAATTTACGTGGAGTTTAGCAAACAACCCTCAACACGACTTGCGTGGAGATCTGTGTATTCATTCAATTTCATTTCAATTCATTTTAATTAATTTAATTTAATTTTATTTAATTTTATTTTATTTTATTTAATTTGATCTAATTTGATTTGATTTGATTTAATTTATTTTAATTTCATATAATTTTATTTTATTTTATTTTATTTTATTTTATTTTATTTTATTTTATTTTATTTTATTTTATTTTATTTTATTTTATTTTATTTTATTTTATGTTATTTTATTTTATATTATTTTATTTTATATTATTTTATTTTATTTTATTTTATTTTATTTTATTTTATTTTATTTTATTTTATTTTATTTTATTTTATTTCATTCAATTAAAACCCGAATAACAAGTGGGTAATTGTTTGTTTTGTCTGAGAACACACATCTTTCTTTTGATTCATTTTTGTGAATAAGATTAGGTATTAGATTAAGTATATGCTCACTCACACTGGGACAGTTTTCTAAAGTCATGGACGTTTTTAACAACTGTGACTATTTTCTTCGATAAATCATATAATAAAATATGTTACCTACAAGTGGAAACATGTTTGTACAAGTTGTCACTGAATCGTGCAGAATATAGCACTAGAGTTATCGCCCAATATTTTTGAAATAACTTAGTCAATTCAGGATACAACTACATATAAAATTACTTATACCCAAAACAACTCTAATATAAAATTTGTAAAATATTTCCATTCGTAAAGAAGGATACATCATGCAATAAATACTTATGACTATGATTACACTGTTATGTTATTATTTTAAATTTATCAATCTATATAGAATTCTATTGATGCTCAAATACAATACATGGAGCTCATGATATTTGGTCAGTGTAAATAAAAAAGGAAGTAAGTACGATAAACTCTTTTAAATAATTATGTTATTTTATACCATAATTAGATACTTGGACGCCCAATGTAACCACAGTGCCAAAGAACAATTGAATTTCTATTGTGTCTGGTTTATGAACAACTAAGTAGTTAAGTAGTCGTTATAAATTTATATAATTTATTGTATCCTAGATTCTAGGATCTAGGACCTAGAATACTGTTCACTGGTACAAAAGCCAACGCAATAATATACCTAGCATCGAGCAGAATTTGAATACGCTTAAAACAAAAGCCGTCGCGACATGATGGCGCCGGCCGGCGCGGCGCCTATGCACTGTTGGTGTCGCCGAGCGTGTGCATTGGCTTATTAGAAAATCTTTTAGCAAACAAAGGAATCCTACTTACAGTGTGTTCCTTAACCGTTTTTAATGAGATGACTCGTTTTAAAGATTTACTTTTGGAGGTTAATATTTTTCTACGATGCACATGACGATAACGCCGTGATTTATTATTTTGTTTTAATGAACATAATCGTCGTCTCTCGACCGCTTTTTTCCACTCATAGTAGCACTAATGATCGCGATTGAAGTATTACTAACTATTAACAACACGAACATGTGACTTAGACCGCACAAAAAAACGTAATGGCGGCCATCTGGCGACCGGCTGTGTAGGGCGGCAGGGAGTGAGACAGAGATATTCTTTTTTTCTTTAGTAGCTTTAAAATATGTGACAAGGACTGCATCAGACTACGTACTGCTGCATGTTAACTGGTAATCATCTTCGAAGAGATACGAAGTATAATAATTCTAGTCTAGTCGATAAATAAATAAATGAAAAATCCAAATAAACTCAGTAGCGGAACACGTCGCCAATATTGCTTATGCAAAATTTTACCACTTGACAAGTAGTCACTTGACTTGCCTCCGTCCATCATTGGAAAAAGTAATGGTAAAGACCACTTGTCTTGTCTCATAATAAGTGGAGATCATTAGAACGCTAATGAGCACACTCATTAACAAACGAGATCGGTTGTAAATAAATAGCAGTTAAGAATAAATCCTAAGAGAGATTTTCCTTGTATCCATGTTGAGGTTTCGAAATTATTACAATGTTATATGACGAAGGCCCTGACAAATGTTAAATGCGCTTTACCATTTTTTTTTAAACGTATACAACATACAAGGTCAAGAAAATTATATTATGTTAATATTATACTCGCAATATTGGCGACGTGTTTCGCTACTGAGTTTATTTGGATTTTTCATTTATTTATTTATGATCATTGGGAAAGTAATGGTAACGGCCACTTGTCTTGTCTCGTAATAAGTGGCGAGCCAAAAACGGCTTTGAGATATAGGCAGCATGTTTTTTTTATTGCCTTAATTTTAATCGTCTTTTCTTGACCTTAACTCCTCGTAAAGCTATGCATTTATAATAATAGGTACTTTTATATAATTTTATTGCAGGTCCTGTTTTTTCTACTTCAAGGTTCGGTAGGCCAGTGATCGTAATCGGAAAGCACAGGTTTAACAGAGCCGCAGCGAGTAAAGACGATAATGCTTATTGGTACTGCAACAAATCCCCCAGGTGTAGAGCAGCTCTAAAGACTGTGGGTAACGCGATCATTAAAGCCAGCAACGAACACACTCATTGACAATCAGGACTATCGTCACAATTCATAGCCTTTTTGAGGATGTGACTGACTTTTTTTATGACTGTAGTTCTAGGTAGAAATTCGCAGCACTTGTGTTCTCCTGGCGTCCTTACACCGCTTAGTCTTAAGCTTTGTACGTTTACAACATCGTCGCAACATACCTTTCTTATCTTTGGTTATTAAGAATTGTCTAAAATTATATATAACTATCTACAATCATACTAGTTAAACTATAAATATAGCTTGTCTCATTATTTACTGATCTTTAATATCAGTAAAAATATTAAGATTGGATGTTGATGGCGTAGTTGTCGACATTGAATAAGGCTTCTTTTGCTTACAATATAAGAGTTGAGTTGAAAAGTTGTTTAATCTCTTTCCTTGGAGTGCGGGTTCTTCGAACTTCTAAGTTCCAGGTCGTGGATTTTTTTTAACACTATTCAAATTGTATTTTGTTTGCTACAAAATTGGCGTAAAATGATATACCTATATAAATATAATTACAATTCTTCACTCTGTTATTAATTATTAACTTGTATATTCACATTTTATAACTAGTCCTTGAGTCGTCTGTGGCAGTATTCTTTATGTGTAGCCTTAGAGCAGTAGCTCACCTATATCAGCCTGATTATTATATTTCTTAATTACAGATCCAGTTTTTTCCGTTTCAAGGTATGGAAGACCAGTGATTATTATAGGGAAGTATAGATTTAACAAATCCGCACAGAGCAGTGGTCGTATGGCTAACTGGTACTGCAACAAAGCCCCCAAGTGCAGAGCATCCCTTAAGACGATGGACGACGAGATCATCAGAACTGCTAATGAGCACACTCATTAACAAACGAGATCAGTCGTAAATAAATAGCAGTTAAGAATAAGATAAAAGAGAAAGATTTTCCTTGTACCCATGTTGAGGTTTTGAAATTATTACAATGTTATATAAGGCCCTGATAATTTTTTTATTTTAAACGCATACAACATACCTACAAGGTCAAGAAAAATATATTATGTTATACTCGCAATGGAGTATAATATATATTTTTCTGTGTTTCCACGTGTTTCCAAAATGCACAATTACAAAATTTTGCTCTCGACGCATAATGCCCTATTTCCTCGAAATATCACGTCTAAGCAGTATATATTTACATGATTATATTTTTCATTTTTAAAGTACTTCAATTAAATTAAGAACACTTATTAGTATTAGTTCTTAATATTTCGCTCTTTCTCAATAAAGAAAAAACCTCAAAGAAATGAGACAGTGTTGTTCTTTGAGCGGTGCCATACCCAGTCTGACTTGTGTATATTTTTCAGAGGCAGTGTTTTCCGTTTCGAGGTTTGGGCGACCAGTGATTAAAATAGGGAACTATAGATTTAATAGATCCTCAAAGTGCGTAAGTCGCACTGTTAATTGGTACTGCACCAAATCCCCGAAGTGCAAAGCGTCCCTTAAGACTGTGGACAACGAGATCATCAGAGCTGCTAATAAACACACTCATTAACAAACGAGATCTGTCGTAAATAATTAGCAGTTAAGAATAAGAGAATGTAATGTCTAAAAACCAAATAAAAATATGACGTATCGTAAGGAGATTTTCATGTATGAGATATGTAGGTAGTATTTTTGCTGGCTTGCTTATGAATACATTGTCTTTGAATACATTGGTTCATCATTTACGAATTACTATCCTGAAACCGCACAAGATGTAAAGAGAAAACAACGATCGCAGTTACTAAAAAAACGTTAAAAATAAAACCATTTAAATGTTGTTTGACTTTATTTATCTTAAGAGTCGCTTACCATTGTGTAAAATATATATCAAACGTTTTAAATCAACACTTGAGGACATAGTTTGCTATCGTTAAAACTAAATGAACTCGTTGTTTTCAGCAGAGGCTACGTTTATAACGTCACGTTTCGGAAAGACACTGTTGCAGCTGGGTGACTACCGGTACGGAAGACACACGCGCAACCGCAACACCACGCGCGTCCGCTGGGCCTGCACGCTCAAGTACCGCACCTCGTGCAGCGCGAGCATCATCACCTACGACAACAGCATCATCAAGGTTAACGAAAACCATAACCACAAGCCTTCTAAAACATCGTAGACATTCGATCCAATCTTGTTATACTTGCATTGTAGACAGTTTTACGCACCTGTGGATCTGTTGGGATAGCAAGCTCAAATACCGCACCTCGTGCAGCGCGAGCATCATCACCTACGACAACAGCATCATCAAGAGGAACTAAAACCACAACCACAACCCTTCTAAAACATCATAGTCGTTCTATTCGATCTTGTTATACCAGAATTGTGGACAGTGTCACGCATCTGCGGATCTGTTGGGGTAGCACGCTCAAATGCTACACCTCGTGCAGCGCGAGCATCATCACCTACGACAATAGCATCGTCAGTGTTAACGAAAACCACAACCACAGGCCTTCTAAAACATCGTAGACGTTTGATCCACTCTTGTTGTACCAGAATTGTAGACAGTTTCACGTACCTGCGCATCTGTTGGGGTAGCACGCTCAAATACCACACGGCGTACCGGCAGCGCCGGCGTCGTCGCCTACGACATCAACATCGTCAAAATTAACGATAACCATAATGACTTTACCTTCAAAGCCATTAAAGTCGTTTTATTCAGGTATGTTGTACCACAATTGTAGACAGTTTCACGCACCTGCGGATCTGTTGGGGTAGCACTCTCAAATACCACATCGCGTACGGCGGCGTATCGTCACCTAAAACAATAGCATTATCAAAGTTAATGATAACCATAACCACTGAACCATAAACATTCGATTGACTCTTGTTATACCAGCATTGTAGACAGTTTTACGCACCTGCCGGTCTTGTCAGTCTGTTAATAAATGTTAATTAATTTGGTCTGCTGCAGGTCTGATAAAATTATTGATTTCTAAAATTTTAGCTAAATTATAGATAGATAATTATAGATAAGTAAGTATTGTATAAATGTACTCATGTACAGAACTCCTAACTTGCAAAACGCCCTTGTATGCTAATTGCCTATGAAGCATAGTGTCTAAAACGCAGTAATCCTAAAGAGCAAAATAGCTAGATCTAATTATGCCTAAAATTCAAAAAGCCTAAGACAAAAATTGCTTAACCTTTATAAAGACTGTAGATCACTTAAAGGGGCTTAAGTCTAACTCATAATGCCTAAGTTGCAAAAATACTAAAGCACATTTTATCAGTATGGTCTGCAATAAAATAAAAAAAATGGCATTTAAACGAAAAAAAAAACCAATTTAATTTCAGACTTTTAAAAAAAAAGATTACCATTATTTCTTAAAATTTAAATAAAAAATAATACATTTTAGTGGTAATGATTAAACAAGTCACTTTTTAACATGCTAATTCTGTTTAAAAATTGCAAGGGTGTCACAGTTTTTTCAGCAAACGCTGTAATTCCTTTTGGTACGTTTTGTTGAATTCCACATAATCTTTTTACGGTTATTAGATTCGAACAAACTATTTTTAAGGCGACGGGTCTGCCAGTTCGCTTCCTTTCGCAATTTTTGCAAAAAAAGAATCAACGTTGCATTACCCGGGCACACGTGCATTAAGGTGTCGTCGGTGCCATCCTTCTAGAGTCTAGAATCTAGACCATTGTTGGTGCGGAGTGTATCGCCTGAGCAACTAATTATCTCAGGCAATAACTTAAGCCATTGCCGCTCGAAATATAGTTTAAATTTTATAATTTCTTCACCCCATTGAGCTTGTTGCACAATTGAAGTCCATTCTTCAGAGATTGCTGTTGGCAAAAGCGGGAAATTCAAAGCATTTGCAGTTACAACTTTTCCTGCTTCTGTAGTAGTGAGACTATGTTTCTTGGCATTAGCCTTTACAGCTTTACTGAAGTGGTAGTAGCAGCTGGATAGTAAAACATCCAGATGTATTACTAACCCAAACTTGTTTCACCGCCTGCATCTGAGCTATTTCGTAATTACATTTGTACATATTTATAATAATTTTAAAATGTTCTTTTACGAGAAGGAAGAGTCTCACATATGTTTCTTTTGTTTTATTAGGGAGAAGTGCATATATAAATGGCACTATATTTACTGTATCCTCGCTACTGTCCATGTCAATATGTATCGAAAATAATTGTTGAAAGGGCTTCGGAATCCTTCTCTGCGTACCATCACCGAAAACCTGAGAGCCAGCTGCCAAATTTATTATCATCTGTTTAGCTATTGACGTTGCAAAAATAAATATTTTATCGTTATCACCATCTTCGCTAATCAAAAATCCATTGGCACTTATTTCCGGTATTTGTACCACATTTACAGCGCTAAATTCTGTTTTGTGAGTTTTTAGATATTTTCGCCTAGTTCTAAGTAAAGTGTCTTTTTTGGAACTGAAAGTGGTCAGTACATCATCATCGTCATCAGAAAGATTCCCTGTAAATACTTCATTAAAAATATGTTCCACTGGATCAAAACTTCTGCAAACTTTTCATTTCTTTGCACTCTTGCATTAGTATTGCCTCTTTATTTCTTAGTAAATTGGAAGTGCAAAGTGTGTAGTTTCCCTAAGAATTGCGTTCTTTTCTTTGTTTAATTTCATGGATGCATTGCACTCCGATCTGTTGGAACATCGCCATAGTGTGGTTCCGTCATCGTTTCTTTTTTTAATAGTATATCTAAAGCCCGCCCATAAAAGTAACTCGGCTCCTTTTTGATTCAGAATTATATTAAACTTCGACATTTTCTTAAATTATATTAAATATATTAATGCGAAATACTGTTACTATGAAATGACATGACCAACTGTTGTTTTATGAATATGAATCTCACTCGCCATTAATAGACCCTTCAGAGTCAAGTGGCTAGTACCTCCCTGTCCATTGTATAATCTTTTTACTCGGAAAAGTTTCCTCAAGACTAGATAGGTATTATTCCTGCAAAAGTAGCCTAATAGTAAAATCGGGCCTTGCTGAGCAAACGTACTCGCGCATTTAGTAGGTATTTAAACATAGTAAATAAGACAATCATTTTATCAAGTTAAACTCTGCGAATTTATCTGCGAAATATTTAGTGTCTTTAGTTGAAAAAATTTAATGTAAAATATCAGTAGTTTAGTCATAATATTGAAATAATATTACAAAAAGAGGTACCTTTGGGATTTTTTTCTATCGAGTGAAGCTCATTGGATCTTGTAACTGAATGCGACTTGACTAGATTAGATCCTTAGGTAATACATACTTTCTTTCCAGAATTTAAACCATTATTTTCTATGTCTCAGATGGTTTGAAGAAAGACTTTGCAATTCTTAGGCGTTTCGCGTTTGAGGCATTCTACGTTTTAGACATTTGTCATTTTAGACATTTTTCAATTTGTTATTTAGACATTATGCTTCCTAGGCAATAAGCATACAAAGGCGTTTGCAAGATAGGAGTTCTGATTATGAAGGAGTGAAATGTTATTTGTGTTTATGAATTTTTGATTATGAAATGAATAATAATTGATGTGTTACCTGAAGTGGTCTTATCAATAAATCTTTATAAACAACTAGGAAAAATATTCGAAACAGCACAGGTGTCACTGGATCATTCGTGGCTCGTGCAACCTGCAACTTTACAAAAACGTTTCATCTAACTATCCAACGGACGCGCCTACAATATTCTACATATTCATCATCATCGGCCTATATTAGTCCACTGCTGGACATAGGCCTCCCCTAATGAGCGCCATAGCGCCCTGTCCTCGGCTTGACGCATCCAGCATCTGCCTGCAGTCTTTCGCAGGTCATCATCCCACCTGGCCGGAGGGCGCCCTACACTACGTTTACCGAGTCGTGGTCTCCACTCAAGAACACGTTTACCCCAGCGGTTGTCGGTTCTTCGCCAGATATGGCCGGCCCACTGCCACTTCAACTTGCTAATTCTTAGAGCTGTGTCGATGACTTTGGTTCTCTGTCGAATGTATTCGTTACGAATCCTATCCTTCAGAGAAACTCCGAGCATAGCTCTTTCCATAGCTCGCTGAGCGACTTTAAACTGGTGGACCAGCCCTACCGTGAGTGTCCACGTCTCAGCTCCGTAGGTCATGACGGGTAGGACGCACTGATTAAAAACTTTCGTTTTTAAGCATTGCGGTATGGATGACGAGAAGACTCGACGTAGTTTCCCAAACGCTGCCCAGCCCAGCTGGATCCTCCTCTTGGCCTCCTTCTCAAAATTGTTCCTACCTAATTGCAAAATCTGCCCGAGGTAAGTGTATTCGGAAACGATTTCAAGAAGGTGACCATGTACGACGACCGGTATCGGATCAATGTGGCCATTGATCATGACTTTGGTTTTATCCAAATTCATATTTCGACGTTTCTACATATTACTTGATTGATTTTCTAGAGTTAAGTTTTAATGTCATCATCATCATCTCAGCCAAAAGCCAAAGTTTTAATGTACTAACACTTAAATATCGATTGTAAATATAATCAATAATATTTATTATTATTATTATTTAAATTTATGCATTCACAATGCTAATGATGTAGTTACAAGATAAAATGTTACTAGAAAAAATTGCCTCGGTAGCTCAGCGGTCAGAGCACTGGACCGGTTATCCAAAGATCGTGGGTTCGAGCCCACTCGAGCTTCCTGAGGCTGGTTGTTTTTTTGTAGTAAAATTGTATCTTATTATTATTAACCAAAGTTTTTACAACGGGGATTAACGCAAAATACTATGTATTGGTATCATCGACATACCTTTATACCCGACGTTTCGACCGAGTTGCACCGGTCGTGGTCGCGGGCGGATCCTAGGCCCACTCTATATGGGAAAGTCGATTGTTTGTATGATTATATTTGTGCATGTGTATAATATACAAATAAATATTGTCTATCTGTAATTACATTAGAAATGTTTGAAAGGTAATAAACAGTTTTCTGTTCTATTATAACAATGTTTTATTAATTACTGGTTAATATACAAAGCTTCCAAAATAAATTCTAAGAATACTAATCTTTACTAACGACAACAAAATACCTGGTACAAGAACTAAAACAGACGAAAGGAAATATTATAACGAAATAAGCTGTGTTGGCTTTACACCAGCCATAGTCACCCAAAGCAGTTCGTAAATAGTTCGATGACTAAAAAATCATAGCTAAACCGAAGGATCAAAACATACCCACTCTAGACAAACAAAGTCTGCAAGGTCTGCTTTGATATCTACTATCAAATAGTCTCAATCGCTTCCCGCTTCTGCAGTAGTAAAATACCATGTGTAACTATTTCTTAGAATATTTTTTGTTTTGTTATTAGTTTGACTTATTTGTATTTTCAGGTTACGGATATATTATGCAGGATTATATACCAACATTTAGTTCTACGGCTCGCGGAAATCCAGTAATGCATATAGGAAGATTTAGGTTCAATAAATACCATCGATGTAGGGGGCCAAGAATTAGATGGGTGTGCACCAGAAGTAAAACGGGTTGCAGGAGCATCATAATCACCATTAATAACATCATTGTGAGGGTCGCTAACGAACATAATCATGATTAATAAAGTAGGACAATGTAACTTTGTTTTACTGTTTCAAAATTTATACATATTATGTGATACTTTGATCATCACCATTATCAGCCTGTAAATGCTTACCTCAGACCTTGATGACAATTGATATTAATTAAATTTATTTTATTTTATTTATTTTAATGTTAATGTTATTTTATGAAGTTTTTAACGTTTTTACTAACATATTTATAAGTCGAATTGTTACTAACAAAATCATAATGTTATTTGATTTAATTAATATATTATTATTTTTTATTAAAATGTTTTCTGTACTCCTTTTCAACTCATCCGTATCACGTTACCTTAAGGAGCGTTTCTCCTAGTTTTCTTCATCCGGCCGCGCTCATCGCTTATATATATTTACTTAAATCTTCCTTCTTGTAGTATGGGAGCATAGAATCTCCATATGATTGGGAAACATTTCTATAGAATGTAACTACTACTATTTAATGTAAAAACATTTTAATATTTTTTTTTCTAGATAGGTCTCACCTAGTTTTTAGGCATACCAAAAATATACATATTTATCATCACACAATATATATATCGCACAAACATTTTAATCATCATCGTCATTATCATCTCAGCTAAAATACGTTCGCTGCTGGTCAAATTTTAATAATTGTGCACTTAACGCTTTTTCATACAAAAAGCGATGCAACACAAATGTCTTGTTGAAAAGGTAATGTGTCCAACTTTTACAAATAAACTGAGTATAAGCTTGGAATACTTATTCAGTGTTTTATCAGTTTTCAGTATTTCAGTATTTTGTAGGATTCACAATTATATTCGAGTTAAACAAACAAAACACTGAATTTCTATTCCAAGTATAAACCCAGTTTTTTTGTAAAAGGTTATATAAAAGCCTTACAAATAAACAGACAATAAGCTTCGAATTGGTATTATTCCGTGTTTTGTCTTTTTTACTCAAATCAGAAATCAAGTTTACATGACGGGAACAGAACGCGGAAAATCTATTCCAAGATTATCATTTATTTATTTGTGTGGCCGCAACTTTAATTTGCCAATTGATTTCAGATTTTCAATGCATACCAATTTTCACTAAGACAATTTATGGTAATCCAGTTATGCAACTTGGCAATCATCGTTTTAACAAGTACCACCGTAGCAAAGAACCGAGAGCTAGATGGGTGTGCACCCGAAAGAAAACGGGCTGCAAGATCGCCGTCACCACTTTGAACGGCACCATCGTTAAGATCACCAACGAACATAACCACTACTAGATGCTGTAAATTTGGTGGTTAGTTAAAAATATCATCATCATCATTTAGTGCCATCTTCATACTGAAGTTTGGAGATCAGTGTACAAAATAAAAAATAAAAAAATAAAAAAAAAGGAAAAAAAAAAGTTAAAAATAGGAGAAGATTATAAATCCAGTTGAATATTTTTTTATGCTTTTTCGTGCATATCTCTGTCTCCTATTGAATGGTTTTTTGAACGAAAGAGTTTTTTCCAAAGATTGTTCCATTTTAATATGTTGAAGAGCTGATGAAGACCTTCGGAGACACACAAAAAACTTCTCGATGACGAACAGTACTCGTATTGTGGTTTAGTTATTATGAATTTCAAATTAGCATAACATTTTTTATAAACAAAAGCCATTAAGCTTTTTTGTAGTTGGCTTAACTCACTGAATTGGAAATTAACTATATAAATGCGGATATCGGATCGTGGATTGTGGCAAAGTTAAAGGGATTAACTTTATTCTGTTTTAAGAATATTTTCAGAAAATTTGTGAATTTAGAATGAAGGAATTGCAATTAATTACAATTAATTTAAGCAATTAATTTCAGATTACAGTTAGCCATACAGGCCATTATATTCCAATAATAGGTAAAATTAATTTATAATGTGTATACAAAGCTAAAGAAAATGTAAAATTAAAGAAGTAGATGGTATACTTAATAACTTTTCATCTTCTTTCTTTTACGTTTTCTTGTTTGATTACGGGTATTTTACACTTGTTACTAAAAAGTTATTTTTTTTCAAACGAGTTTGAATACTACGTTTGATAGACCAGTTGGCTTAGTTCGCCAAATACAAATAATTATGCCAAAGTCAATCATAGCTTTGGGTAAGTCGTTTTGACTATTACAATGTTTCCCACCGGCACAAATAAATAACTTTATTTATTGTTTTCTAAAGTTTACGCGAACACATTGAAATGAAACAACTTTTACGGATCTACTCGCGTTTATTTTACACATTACTTTAATTAATTTTTATTCTGACGTTTGGAACCCTTTGCAAGGTCCGTGGTCACAGGGAGACTGAGGTGTTGGTCGTCTCATAATTACTTAGTAGATTTTATACCCTCAACCTATATCTATCTAACGTAAAATAAATATAACCTATCCTATCGAAAATAAGTCTGCAGTATGCGAACATTCCCTAGAGGGGCCTAACAATTACATCAGATTTGATAAACCACAAATACTCGCTAGAGAACAACGATTCATCCCTGTATAGGATGATACGCAAGGCTATTGAAATTAAAAAACATCCTAATTTAAATAGAGAAGATTGTTGGAATATACCACCAGCCTGCAAAATGCATGCATCTCCCATCATATAAAATATTAAATCCCAGCCCCAACACCATACTGCCAGACTAAAAGATACTGTAAGCTCTTTCTGCGTAAAACGGAACGCGCCTGATTAAATTTAAATGAGGGTATACAAGCTTCTAACTAATTAAGAGACGACCAACACCTCATTCTCCCTGTGATCACGGACCCTGCAAAGGGTTCGAAACGTCAGAATAAACATTAAATAAAGTAATGTGTAAAATAAACGCGAGTAGATCCGTAAAGGTTGTTTCATTTCAACTTTATTTATATAAAAAAATAAAAGATGAACTCTTAACAAAGTATTTTTTTAATGTCAAAATCTAAGTTTTGATGTACCAATGATTTTTTATACCTTACGAGTAAGCACTTTGCCTCTATCGCACTTGATGTTAAGTGATGATAAGGTGAAAGGTAGAAGCGCACTTCACCCGGAACCCTCAACTTCTGAGGCACTGGCACGCACTGGCTATCTTATCTCATCTCTATTTGCCGGAACACAACAATAATTATGGCGACATATTTAGATAAGACGATGGTAGCTAGCCACAGACAAACCAACTAAACCGAGTACACAAACATGTATTCCCAGCTGAGAAGCGAACCCGGGACCTCTGGGTCTGAAAGCGGTGGTTTCCACTAGACCACACCAGACCATAGAAGTGGATGCTGCAAGGTACTCGGCAAGGGCTAAGTATTTGTTTTTGTTATTGTTAATTATGTTAGTAGCAACTAAATATACCGGCGTTCCACGGCCTTGCCACTCGGAGGGAAAGTCATTTGAATATTTTAAAGATTATATGATACTGAAACAAAACTATGGATTTTTTTTTAAATCGCCCACCTAATAATTATAGCATTTGTACTTCATAGGTTACAATGTATCGTTTACCACGTCACGCTATGGCAAGCCAGTTTTGCTACTTGGAAAATTTCGCTTCAACAAGTACTACAGGTGCAACGGGCCAAATGCAAGATGGGTGTGCACCAAGGCTACACTCGGCTGCAAAGCCTCCGTGAGGACCATTGACGACCATCCTGTCTTTGTCAAAAACGTACACAACCATTTTTAAAAACTTATCTGTTTGATTTTCAAATTAATGTTGTTTAATGTGTGAAAGTTGTGAAGTTTTATGTAGAACACTCAGAAGCTGTATTTTTTTCACTTTAAAAGAAACCTTCGTTAATTATACACTGGCCTGCAAAAATAAGTACTACACTTTTAATATTTATTTATTTTCTAAACTATAGAAGTTAGAGATTTTTAAATAAAAAACGTTTTGCAGCAATTTTTATCAGCTTTCTTTGAAACTAAAGTAAATTATACATTAGTAACATTTTTCCTTTTTGTTTCGAAAGTATATCTTGTGTACTTAAAAGTTATTGCAATTTTAAAAGTGTGATACTTAATTTTGCAGGCCAGTATAGTTTGAACCTCTTTGTGTCATACTTTTACATTGAGAGCTTTGTGTCAGTAAAAAATTGGGTCTTACTCAGAGATAATGTTGAAATTGCAATAGCATTAAAAAAAAAACTGAATAAAACTGAAATAATATTTTGTATTTATTAAAGTTAATAAAAAAAAAATATGTTTATTTTTCCATCACAAAAATAGGTACATAAGATTAGTCTAACATATAAAAAGTCTTAGGACTTATTAACTAAAAATTAACATAGTATCCTATATTTGTGAGAGACTGGCGCCTGATAAAGGTTTCATAAAAAAGGAAACCTGGGCTACAGGTCGCCAGGCCCACCCTGCAAATAGTAACTATTTATTTTAACTTTGTAAAGTTTTAACAAATTATGAACAAAAGGAAAAACAGAAAGGAACAAATGAGAAACAGATAACCTATGTGAGTATGTGTGTGCGAGTGTTCGTATAATGGATGATTGCAAATATATGTGTATATAAAATATATTTAAGTGTGTATGTGTGTGGGTGTGAGGGTTTGTTAGCGTGTGCGTGACGGTATGAGGGTGTGTGTGTGTGTGAGAGAGAGGTTTGGGTGTGTGTGTGTGTGTGTGTGAGGGTGTGTGTGTGAGTGTGAGGGTGTCGATGTGTATGTATGCAAGTGTAAGTAAGTGGGCAACTATGTGAATGGAGAAAAGGCGGCTCAAAGGAAAAGATAGGAAAGGGAAATAGGTTAATCTAGCCTCAAAACTATCTCAGAGGACAGAGCAAGTCCTCTGTGGTCTCGTAGTCAAGTGACATAAGAAATTTTGAAACAGAGGACTTGCAGGCTGTTTTCCGAAGAGGGTAGATATTGAGGGCAGCATTCATCCTGTTATAGAGAAAGGGACCGAGGAAATGGAAAAACCTTTGCGCGAAAGAAGTTTTTTGGGCAGATTCGACACAGACTTTAGTTTTCCGACGTTTATCCCTAAATAATTTAGGGTCATAGGGAACCTGTGAGTGCATCCTGAGTACGGTCTTCAGTATGAAGGTTTGTCTAACTGTAAGCACTTTACAGTCCCTATACGTTAATGTTTAATTAATAAATTTACTGACAAACTATTTTATTTCTATGCCTGCCGCTATATTTGCGTATGTCGCTTCTAAAAATTGTGTTGACGACATCGAGATTTCAATTCGTTATTGAATCTGCCACTGACATTTTCAACATGAGGAAGATGTGTTATAAGAATCAACATTACATAATATAATTATAACAATCAGTAACATTAGAGTGGTGGATAAAGAAACGATATCAGTTTAAAGTAATATTATTATTAATGGAAAAGCCTTTGGTCCTTTAGATTAGAACAATGCAGTGGTAGCTTTATTGCTATCGAATATAAATAAGTAATAAATAAAGAAACTTTCCTACACTCACACCAATTATCTAGCCCAAGAGAAGCTTCGTTATGAAACTCGTTAAATGGTTACTAGACAACGGATAAACATACTTAAAATATTTATTATACATAGAAAACACCCAGACCCGGGACAATTTAGAAAAACAATAATTTCTAAATTGACCCGACCCAAATTAAAATTAAAATTAATTTCGATCCCCGGATCGAACCCTGGACCTCAGAGATAGCGACACCATGAAAACCGTACAAACCACAAACCACTCGACCAAGTAGGTCGTCAATATCAGTAGCGCCGGCGCTGCTTCCTAGCGCCATTCAGCCATTCGGTGAAATCCGAACGATTCGTCGACTTAGTAAGTAGGTAAATTGATGTGTATGCTACATTAATTATCATTATTTATCATTAGTAGTTTTGTGTTAAGGCAAGCTTCATATAAACGCGCTCGAGCACCGCACACATAGACAACGTCTCACGGACGCGGAATCTCGCAACACCAGCGCTCGGAGTGTTCAGACCTGTTCCGAGATCCGTGTTTGTGCAAGGGGTCTATGTGTGGGTCCCCTTATGTTGTGGCTACAATCATCTGAAGTTTCCAAGAAAATTATCCGATCCGATCCGAACCCTTCGGAGAATCTAATAGGGCACGGGGACACGCTCTGGTGCGTGATGCCGTTCCCTCTAGAAAACCTCCGAAGGTGATTCGTTTTACACGGCTTGAGGAACCCTTTAAGTTTCTCGCCGCCCCCAAACAAGCCCGGTGAAGCTGAAAATGCCGTTTGAGGCAATCAGCAAACTCTCAAAAAAATTATTATATTTACTTTGCCAGTGCTTTTTATCTAATATTCTTTTTATGTCTTATTAGGATGAAACAACGATAATAGGAAATTGAATTGCAATTTCTTGTTTCTCTAGATCGCCGAATAATATTGACGACGTCTCGTTTCGGCATGCCGGTCATACAAATCGGGCGGAGGCGGTACAACATGTACTACAAGTGCAAGGGCAAGGGCCGCGCCAGGTGGGTGTGCACCAGGACGGGCACCGGCTGCAACGCCGCCGTCATCACGGTCGGCGACGTCATTGTCAAGATCAATGACCAACACAATCACGTTTAAAATTTTAAAAAGTCAAATCTCCGTTGTTATAAACACAGTTTGTAAGCTTGGAATAGTTATTTCGAGTTTTGTCTCTTTTACTCTAAAGGTGCGTCCAGACTATATGATAAAACGTGGTACCTATACATAGTTATATAACACGTTTTAATGGTGTGAGCGATAAGTGCCAATAATACAACCTTATACTTAAAGTTATGTAACATTTTACTTATTGTGGACTTACCTGAATTTGAAATGAAATTTACATGACGGAGAAAAATAAAAGAATATCTATTTCTAGCTTATACTCTGTTTATTCGTAAAGCCCTACATTTTATATTAAGTTTAGTCGAAAATGCTGTTAAGTCTACGGTGCGCAAGACCTTGTACTGAGAAGAACAGGCAAGAAACTTAGCAAGGGCATTTATTTTCTCACTATCTTTCACCACTTCAAATATTAATATTACAAAATGTACTACAAGTGCAAGTGCAAGGGCCGCTCCAGGTGGGTGTGCACCAGGACGGGCACCGGCTGCAACGCCGCGTCGCCGTCATCACGGTCGGCGACGTCATTGTCAATATCAACGACCAACACAACGACGTTTAAAATTTTAAAAACTCAAATCCCCGTTTTTATAAACAGAGTATGCGCTTGGAATAGTTATTTCGGGTTTTGTCTCTTTTGCTATAAAGGTGCGTCCAGACTATATCACAAAACTTGTTATATAGCATAGTTATGTAGCACGTTTTATTGGTGTGGACGATATGTGTCAATAAAACCACCATAAACTTATTGTTATGTAACATTTTTATACTTAACATTTTACTTAAAGTGGACTGCCCTTCCATTTACAGAAGGATACTTTCCATTACAAATAAACATACAAATATAGACGACAACAATAACATTATGTAAAAAGAAAGTTTTTTTTTAAATAACGTAAAAAGCTAATGCTATTTAGTTATGGCAATTGTAGTTCATAAACTATATTTGCATCAGCCATAAACTAAGCATGGTGTATGGTAATAATCTCATATAAGAAACCAAAGATATCGATATAATTGTACCAATTATGATTAATAATTTATTACTATTGTAATGTTTTTAATAATGCATAAATATTAGCTACGTAACCCTGTACAATTCAATAAAACTGTATATTTTTATGATTTAATTCTTTTTTTTTGCTCTAAATTAAGATACTCGTAACATAAACTTACGTACATTTTAATCTGCGGTAGCGTACTTACTCATCGGTAATAATATTTCATCATTTTTTAAATTCCTTATGGGAAAAGCACTATGCTTTCATCTCACCTGATATTAAGTAACAATAAGCCCAAAAGTGGAAGCGCACCGGAATCCTTAACCACTAACTGCCGTATTCAGAGACGTCAATTAAGATTTAATGACAATTAAATGTTTTTCCTTCACTATTTAGCACTATACATAAGAAAGTGACAGCAAGAGACTTAATTGTCATCAAAACTTAATTGACGTCTCTGAGTACGGCAATTAAGCACTGTGTATCTTATCTCACGAGATTCTACTATGACGAATGTGGGGCAACCACTTAACTGCCGGAACACTACAATGCTACTAACATTCTTGTTGTAGATAATATGGCGATAGCTAGCTAGGCAAACCAGTTCTATCACCAATCAAATCGAGTACAAATCTATCACCTAGACCGCAAAAACGGTTGAAATATCTTAAAAATATAATCATCATCGACCGTGCAAGGCAATATATTTTTTTATGGAAGATTATGATTTTTTACACTTTTAAACTTTTGCGATCCATACTTAACAAAGAATTTAAACGGAGTTTAACGCGAACTAATTAGTAACTTACTAACTCGGTCGGAACGTAAAGGAGGAATGATACCTTTTACTAATTAGTTTGCGTTATCTCTCGTTTTAATTCTGTGTTATGTTTTTTTTTGTCCACAGATATGGAGTTCACAACATCAAGATATGGGAAGCCTAAGATTCGGCTGGGCAACCATACGTACAACAAATACCACAAGTGCAATGATGACGGCAAGTGCAGGTGGATTTGCTCCAAAAAAAGCTATGGCTGCAAGGCATCTATCTACACCTATTGCGATGAAATCATTAAAGTCAATGATAGCCACAATCACGATTAGATAATGTTATCTTCCTTGACATACAAAGTATTTTTAATATTTTGGAAGAAGCATAAACGTTACTAAAATAAAGAATGAAGGAGGACTTACAGTTACAATTATTATATGAGCTTTGATTTTTTTTATGTTTACCTAGTTTTAGTAAAGCCTAGGTGCCCGGGTGGCAAAGCGCTCGCCCGATACCTGAAGCTCTCGGGTTCAATTGAATCCGAAACGGTTCAATTGAATCAATCAAACGGAAAAAATTGTTTCGGATTTTTCGCGATTCAAGCAACGTTCTTTTTGTTAGACTACATAGTTTTGTTTGTAAATGGGTAAAACATTTAATTAATTTGATACGAAGTATGTTAAGAGAAAACATACAAATACGATCATAGATATATAATTATCCTTTTAATTTTAAAAGAAAATGATTGAGTTACCATGTACGATTAAGACATTTCTGTTTTTAGTAAACAATTTAACAATAATTGGTGGTTTATTTCTTATTTATAACTGCTCTACATTTTTTGTGTGTTTATTTAATTATTTTCATTATTCTATGTTATTGTTTTAGATAACCAAATCTTTTTAACGGAATCGAGGTACGGTAAGCCGGTTTTACAAATTGGACAGAGAAGATACAACAAAATATCAAAATATAAAGAAAATGGCAAGGCGAGATGGGTGTGCACTCGGATCAGCTTGGGCTGCAAAGCAACAGTGTTCACAATAGGCAACGAAATCGTTATGCACAACAATAACCATAACCATTTATAGTGCAGCTTGCTCAGAGGAAACATTAAAAGTAAAAAACCTTTTTAAAAGACAAGCTTTTATTTGAATGCGCTAAAAAGAAAAAAATAAACTTTTACTTTATAACTTTTACTATCAATTTATAACGCCATTACCTACACAATTATTATTGTTTATATGATGTAAAAGGTTGTCGTGAGATTTAAGTACTCGTATTTACCTACTTAGATTGAAAATTTTAATAGTTAAAATCAATCACATCGTTATTTAATTTACTTGTTTATCTACACAAGTAAAGGCAATGTCAAAGTCAAATATTTTTATTCAAATAATCTTTAAAAAGTGCTTTTGAATCGTCCAAACATTTTTTTACCTGCTACCCATTCAGGACGTCTATTTTTTAGCTGTGGAAAAAAATGGGCGCTAGAAACTCCACAGCTTTAATATAAGTAACGACATTTACAAAATTATATGCCGTTACCAAGTTATACAAGCTTAAAATAGGTAACTTAACGTAACAATATTTTAAATTAGAAATACCTGTTCGAGTGATTGGAGCATTTTAAACCCATGCTGTTTTGTCAGAGTGAACGAGAGTGCGACAACAGTGCCTTGACCATGAATCGACGTACCGAGCTGTACCTACCGGCAAGGGTTGAGTCACACATAGTTAATTTATTATTGTGTGAATTTGGTGTCTTTTATTGTAAACTTACCTTGTTATATCTGTCGGCAAAGTAAAAAAGGACAAACTTGGGTTATGGTTGTGTGTGTTGAGACATCCTCATACACAACAGGTTTTTTTTCCAGACATTTTCAATAGGCACCCACCTATATGTAACAAAACTCGCAATCGCGACACCCAAACCAAGAAAAATACGTGTATACTGATCGGCAGCGCTCAGTGACATACTTGTTTTTCTCCGTTACTACAGCAACATACGCTGCCCGATCCGCGTTTGCGGGGACAGCCTGCGTCATCGCGTACTCCTTTCCCGTGCTTTTTCTGTGTGCTAATGTAGGTGAACTACGAGCTTGTGTGCGTGCGTTTCTGAGCGCTTGTATGAAGTTGCCGCACTCTCGTTCACTCTGGTTTTGTCTTTAATGTAATCAGACACTTTATAATAAGCTTTTTTATAAAGCTTTTCTTTAATGAGGATTTTAAATTTATTAATATCAAGTTTTTGAATATTACTTGGAACTTTATTGTAAAAACGTTCACACAGGCTTCTAAATGAATTATTTACTTTATGGAGCCTAGTATAAGGTACTGCTAGTTTGTTTTTATTTCTAGTGTTTACATTGTAAATATCACTGTTTTAAGAAAAAGTTTGAATATTTTTATAAACAATAAAGGTTAGGTTCTCGTAAATATATTGCGATGCAACTGTCATTATATTAATGTTTTTTAATCTCTGCCTGAGAGAATTACCAGCTTTTAGGTTATAAATTGCTCGAATAGCCCGCTTCTGCAACACAAAGATAGTTTGAATGTCGGCAGCATTGCCCCACAGTAAAATGCCGTACGACATTACGCTATGGAAATAACTAAAGTAAACAAGTCTATCTAGCTGTTTCAATGACAGTGATCTGACGAATTTTCATCACTGCATAAGCCGCAGAGCTTAGTCTACTCGACAATTTATCTATATGTAGGCCCCACTGTAGCTTTGCATCCAACGTAATGCCTAGAAACACTGTGGTGTTCACAAGGTCCACATTCTTATCTTTAATTTTTACACTGGTTTTTACTTTCTTAACGTTGGGTAATACAAATCTTATACATTTGGTTTTTTGTTCATTTAATAGCAAATTGTTAACACTAAACCAGTGTACTATCTTTGAGATAGCATTATTCACATTGTCAACAATCGGCTGTCGTCGTTTCACTTTGAATAAAAGCGAGGTATCATCTGCAAACAATACTATCTCATGGTTGTCTTTTACAAAGTAAGGCAATTCGTTAATAAAAATTAAAAATAAGAAAGGACCAAGAAAGGACCAGCAGTAAATCTCGCGACAAGCTTTTATATCATAGAAATTGTGTAATGACGTTATAAGTTGATAGTAAAAGTTTATTTTATTCTTTTTAGCGCATTTAAATAAAAGCTTGTTTTTTAAAAAGGTTTTTACTTTTAATTTATTTTTTACTTTTTAGTTATCGCTGGACACGTTCCAAAAACTTAGTCAGCCATATTGGATTTAGAATGACGTCACACAGTTAACCATGCATTGTCATCCAAACCGAACGTGTATACAAAATTTCAGCTCAATCGGTTGAAGACATCTGCTTCTAAATTGAGTTGCAAGATTTCACCCGATCAAACATACGAACATACATACATACATATATACATACATACACACATACATACATACATACATACATACATACATACATACATACATACATACATACATACATACATACATACATACATACATACATACATACATACATACATACATATGGGTGTGTAATGTATAATATAACAGCATATCGTATAATGATCAAAACATTTACAATCAAATTATATAGTTTTGTTTAATATAACACTTATGAAGATGGAATGATATAATTTTAAAATACATAATTTTGAAACGTATAACAAACGATTGAACTAAACTTATTTAATATAACAGCTGTTTAATATAACATTTACATGATATAATAATTAAAACACATTACATTTATCTAGTATAAGAACATTTAGTAAGTATAACATTCATTTACGATAACACTATTTTTGTATAATACTTAAAACATATAATGATTACTTAATATAAAAACCAATTCATATAATATCATTTAATATAAAGATAATTAACATAAAGTAAGTAATTTAAAATATGAAAACTTCACATTATTTACAATAACCTCAATCACTTAATTTAAATTAACTTATCAATAATAACGTACCTAATAGCAACTACTCAAGTAGATATGTATTATGCAAGCAGACATGCAGCAAGCAAGAATGCAGCAAGCAAGAATGCAGCAAGCAAGAATGCAGCAAGCAAGCATGCAGCCAGCAAACATGCAGCAAGCAAGCATGCAGCAAGCAAACATGCAACAAGCAAGCATGCAGCAAGCAAGCATGCAGCATGCAAGCAAGCATGCTGCATGCTTGCTTGCATGCTTTAGCTGCGGCGGCTGGGTTTTCCACCAACCACCTGCTCCTCAGCTCGTGGGCCGCCTCGCCCCTCCGCACCTACGCGGGTTTAAATTACACTCTAGGGGTAGGGCAGACAAGACTACGTTGAGTCGGTTTTGCAGCGATTCGTTTCTGTGACTGACACTGTACCTATACCAACAGATTATTATATGAATTGATTGTTATACCAAGTGAAGATTATATCAATCGATCATTATTTGAAACGTTTTTATCTTAAATAATAGTTATATAAAATGACGTGTATATCAAATAAAATTATATGAAATGAACGATATATTAAATGAGTTTTATTTCAAATAGCATTATTTGTTATGAACGTTATACTAAATATTATATAAAATTTACATTATGTAAAGTAAACGTTATGATAAACAAAATGATATTAAGTGTTGGTATACCAAATGATTATTATGTAAAATGAACGTTATTAAAGTTCAATTCTATCAAATGTTGGTATATCAAGTGAGACACACCGCATACATACATACATACAAACATTGCAAGTTAAATAAAAGCTTGTAAAAGAAAAACCGACTTCAAAAAACAGGAAACTTAAAAAAAGTAAAAACAGCTCTAAAAAGCAATAAATAATATTGAAATCATATTATTAATTACCTAGATACGCATGTCAGTTTTAAAAAATGTCTATTGAATTCGGGTGGTTGGTGGTCGGCTGGGGGATAATTTTGTTTCATTTAAACTTTTATAGTTGTTCCATTATCTCCACTTTTTTATTGTAAAAACCCCACCCGACTTCAGTAGACATTTTTTAAAACTGACATGCGTATCTAGGTAATTAATAATATGATTTCAATATTATTTCTTGCTTTTTAGAGCTGTTTTTACTTTTTTAAGTTTCCTGTTTTTTGAAGTCGGTTTTTTTTGTTAAAAATTATTTTATTTTACGATTTTTAGTGATGGGTAGACGTAGACCTAAAAAAGATACTTCTCGAATGAGGAAACGATGGCCTAGTAGGTAGTAGTATTTCTATGTAAAACTTCAATCTTAATTAGGTATTATTTTTGTACGAACTAAACATTTTGGCAAATTGAATCGTGTGAAGTCAGCCCAACAAAAGATAACTGCTGTAAATCGTAAAGGAATTCCCTCGACTGTCTATGGTCTCCATCATCAGACCTGTAATGGCACTTATAACCATCTAGGTGTAAAGTTCTCATCAATACAAATTAATCAAGCTCAAACACCATGTAATTGCTGTAAATTGTTGAGGAGTTCCCTCGACTGTCTTTCGACTCCATCATTAGATCGACTTCAGACCTTCATTAAGTAGTAGTGCTTTAAAATACTTAATGAAAACATTAACAAACGCACTAGTCACCCCTACAATTGTCGAAGGTTCCCCTCGATTTCTCTGGGATGCCATCATCAGATCCTGGTTTCCTTATCATGGTACCACCCTTGGGATATCTCCTTTCCAACAAAAAAAGAATCATTAAAATCTATATATATAGGTACGAGCCCGATCCGATCCGAACCCTTCGGAGACTCTGGAAGGGCACGGGGACGCGCACTTTTAAGTGTGCGATGCCGTACCCCTCTAGAAATCCTCTGAAGGTGTTTCGTTTCAACACGGCTTGAGGTACCCTTTACGTACCTCGCCGCCCCTAAAACAAGCCCGGTGAAGCTGGAAATGCCCCTCGGCAACCAGCAGTCTCTCTCAATTCATCAATCAATTTCAGCTGTTCCGATCCCAACCCTTCGGAGAATCTAGTAGGGGAAAGAGACATCATCATCATCATCATCATCACTTGTGTGATGCCATTCCCTCTAAAAACCCTCTGACGGTGTTTCGAATACAAAAGTCCGGTGATGCTAAAAAAGGACGGCCGGCAGCAAACACTTTCCCAAAAAAAAAGAATTTCGGTTTTAAAAATGCAAATATTTTATACTTAACTTAAGTCAAAGTCAAAGTCAAAGTCAAATATTCTTTATTCAAATAAACTTTAGAAAAGTGCTTTTGAATCGTCCATAATTTTTTTACCTACTACCCATTCAGGACGTCTATTTTTTAGCTATGGAGAAGAATGGGCGCAAGAAACTCCACAGCTTTAATTCATTATTTAACGACATTTACAAAATTATATGCCGTTACGTTACCAAGTTATACAAGTTTAAAAAACCTTAACAATATATTGGATTAGAAATAGATTGGAGCATTTTAAACCCATGCTGTTTTGTCTTCAATGTAATCAGACACTTTATAATAAGCTTTTTTATAAAGCTTTTCTTTAATAGCGATTTTAAATTTATTAATATCTAGTTTTTGGATATTACTTGGAACTTTATTGTAAAAACGTACACACAGGCCTCTAAATGAATTATTTACTTTGTGGAGCCTAGTATTAGGTACTGCTAGTTTGTTTTTATTTCTAGTGTTTACATTGTGAGTATCACTGTTTTTAGAAAAAGTTTCAATATTTTTATATACATACATTAGGTTCTCGTAAATATATTGTGATGCAACTGTCATTATATTAATATCTTTAAATCTCTCCCTAAGAGAATTACCAGCTTTTAGATTATAAATTGCTCGAATAGCCCGCTTCTGCAGCACAAAGATAGTTTGAATATCGGCAGCATTGCCCCACAGTAAAATGCCGTACGACATTACGCTATGGAAATAACTAAAGTAAACAAGTCTAGCTGTTTCAATGTCAGTGATCTGACGAATTTTCATTACTGCATAAGCCGCAGAGCTCAGTCTACTCGACAATTTATCTATATGTGGGCCCCACTGTAGCTTTGCATCCAACGTAATACCTAGAAACACTGTGGTGTCCACAAGGTCCACATTCTTATCTTTAATTTTTACACTGGTTTTTACCTCCTTAACGTTGGGTAATACAAATCTTATACATTTGGTTTTTTGTTCATTTAATAGCAAATTGTTAACACTAAACCAATGAACTATCTTTGTGACAGCATTGTTCACATCGTCATCAATCGGCTGTCGTCGTTTCACTTTGAATAAAAGTGAGGTATCATCTGCAAACAATACTATCTCATGTTTGTCTTTTACAAGGTAAGGCAAGTCGTTAATATAAATTAAAAATAAGAAAGGACCAAGAATTGAACCCTGTGGAACACCCATTGTAACCACCGATCCCGGAGATCTTTTACCGTTAACATCAACCCTCTGAACCCTATCACTCAAATATGAGATAAGAAGATTTAGTGATGCATCTCTAATTCCATAGTGGTAGAGCTTCCTGACCAGGGTTTCATGTAAAACACAATCAAAGGCCTTGGATAAATCACAAAAAACCCCTACGGCATCGTGAGAATCCTCCCAGGCATTAAATATTTGAAGAATAAGCTCAACACCAGCGTCAGTAGTCGAGCGACCCCTAGTGAAACCATATTGTCTAGAATGTAAAAGTTTATTTCTATAAAAATGAACTTGAATTTGGTCTAGAATTATCTTTTCAAATATTTTACTAAATGTGGGTAACACAGAAATTGGTCTAAAGTTAGAGGGGTCACATGTGCTACCTGATTTGAATAATGGGATTACTTTACTGTGCTTCATTAGGTCAGGAAAAACACCACAGTCAATGCATTCATTAAATATGCAAGCTAAAACTGGAGCTATTGTGCTATTGTATATTAGTGACGTCGACGGAATTACCCCACAGATCAGCAGTCTTCTTTTTATTAAGAGTATTAAAAGTTTTAATTATATCTCTAAAATCAATTTTTTGAAAACTAAAATAGTTTTCACTAGGTTTGACATTTTCCTTTAGAACCGCTTCAGCTACAGTGGGGGAGGAGTCTAAAGCCTTTGTAGTTGAAACTGGAATATCAGTAAAAAACTTCTCAAATGCCGCAGCAACATCAGCATCGGAAGTTAAGGTTTGATTTTCGTAGCTCAATTTGTACTCATTGTTACGACTTTTGACATTTCCAGTTTCACTATTTATAATATTCCATGTCATTTTTATTTTGTTATCACTTAGCTTAATCTTTGAACTCAGGAACTTTGCCTTTGCTAATCGACATACTATTTTAAATAACTTAGAATAATTTTTGACATACAATTTAAAATCTTCACTAGTGTTATAGTTGCGTTCATCATATAGCTCATAAAGTCGCTTTCTACTTTTGTGGATACCAATTGTAGCCCATTCACTAAAAGTAACAGTACCACTAACCGAGATCCTTTTTGGAATAAAAGTTTTATTAAATTCTGTACAATATTTATGAAAGAAATTATTATAAAATTCATTTGGGTTATCATTATACTTTAAAAAACATATATTATCATAAAGATTGTTTTTAAACCGTTCCAGACGGCCTGCAGTTTTTGGTACAACAGTAATATTCTGTTTCTTCACTTGCTTACACTGATGTGGAAGGCTGACCATTTGGCCACAATGATCAGAGTCCAGTTTATTAATAATGAGTTTAGACAGTGGTACTAGATCGGTATATATGTTATCAATACAAGTGGCCGAAGTGGCAGTTATTCTAGTTGGCTCCATAAATAAATTATTTAAATTATACGATTGAAATAAATTTTTTTGATAGAACCTGTAGACTTTTCTAACAAATTAATATTAAAATCACCGCAAATTACTATCTTTTTACCTACATTGCGGATTTTATATAATGCTTCATCCATTACTTTTTCAAAATAATCATACAATGCTGACGGAGGCCTGTATACACTTAATACAACAAGTCGCTCCAGCTCCACACAAGCTATTTCTATTGTTCGCTCAACCGAGAGGCTCACTATGTCTTTTCGTTCCTTTAATTTTAATTTCTTATTAACTATAATTAAGGAGCCACCATGAACGAACTACCTACCAAATGATTATTAAAATTGAACATGAACTGATGATCTTTAAGCCAGTGTTCAGTAATACATAAAATATCAACTTTATTATCGTTCATGAACAATTCAATCTCCAGATCTTTGCCTGTCATCCCTTGAATGTTCTGGTGAACTATATTAATCGAGTGAACATTTTTAATAATTGTAGGTTGGGACGGGCTTTTCTTAGAATTAATTTTACATTTATTTAAAATATTACCAAACATTTTGCAAGAGAATTCCTCTTTTGTCTTATGATTTAATTTAAATTATTGATTGGAATGTCAGTAGAAACACTACTGACATTTATGTCTATTAAACATTGCTCAATAGGAGCAACTTGTTTAGCCAAGTTTTTGGCTGAGATGTGTAAAAAATATGATAGCGATGAAGCTATTTGTCGCTTGAAATAAATTGGCAGATAATAACTATCTTTTGTCAAATAAAAATTACTAACATAATTGTTAGTGTCAATTAAATGCAAATTTTCATTGTTGCAAAATGTATGTAATATCAAATTAAGCTTATATCTAGTAGTATTTTCCTCCTGTGGCAAGCTATTACAATAGGGTAAAGTAAACAGTATAATTTTCCCTACATTTGAATTATTTAACTTATTTAAACTTTTAATCAAACTTGATTTGTTCAATTTACCCCTATTTCCAACAAAAATTAATACAGTACTATTATGTTTATATTTATAATCAATTGCTTTTGTTAAAATATCTTGATAAGAAGCACCAGGCATACAGTAATTGGTAATTGAATGTCCTAAGTCAAATAACAAGCGGCCCATGTTTTTACCAAATTCATCGCTAAATATAACAGTGTCACTCTTATTATCTAAATTTAAATCCTCTTGATTGATATTTTTTACTAAGTGTGGTGTATTTATAATTTTACACTGGCTAAGGGAACCTTTAGGTAAATCAGTATTAATTAATTTTAATGGAGAGGAAGAATCACATGTCACCGACAAACGACCTGGTAATTGCTTAATAAACGACCTGGTAATTGCTTAAGTTATTTGTTGTTATCTAAAAATAAAGAAAGACTTTATAAAACTGAATTTTTTTAATGCATTTACCAATGTAATTTTAAAGGATATCAATTAAAACGGTTTGGGCGTTGTTATGCTGTACGACTTTGTTTTTCAGCTGGACAGCTCCTATTTACAACATCGCGATATGGGAATCCAGTTCTACAATTGGGCAGACATAGGTATAACAAGCATATGCAATACAAAGGGCCAAGAGCAAGATGGGTGTGCACTAAAGTGTCCAACGGCTGCAAGGCCTTCGTCACCACCATGTTTGACCAAATCATGAAAGTCAGTGGCTCGCACTGTCATATGTAGCTGACTTACGACAAGGAAGGGTAATATCAGCTATTATTATTATTACATTTATTTTGTACGTACATTAATAAATTATTATTAAATCCATTCTTCCCTTTTATTGCCCTGGAATTTGTATTTTCTTGAAGTCTTTAACTTTGAATTTAATTTATAATGTTGATCACTTCTTTGTATTTAAAAATGGTTTCACTTGCCATGTAGGTAATTACATTACATAATTTTATTATTATTTAAAAAAAAATGTTTTCTTAAGTTCTTGTTTGTTTTAGATTTAAAGTACGTGTTGCTGACATCACGATATGGAAAACCCGTTATGCAGTTGGGCGGCCACAAATATAACAAGCACAGCCTTTACAAAGGACCGAAAGCTAGATGGGTGTGCACTAAAAAGTCCAACTCCGGCTGCAAGGCCGTCGTCAATACTATATATGACCAAATTGTTAGTACTGCCGGCTTCCACTGCTGCCATAGTCCTATGAAGAAAAAATAAATTATCCTATTACAACGTAGTACAGAGTGGAGTGGTGTTTACTCATTTGTTTTTTTATCATTTTGTTGACTGTAAATCACTACTGGCTGTTGAATAATTTACTGTAGAACTAATTATCACGGGTTTAAAAGCTACAAGTTTGATGAGCCCTCAAACCATAGGCGCGTCTAGCCTTTATCTTGTTTGTTATTAGCACTAGACAATGTGACTGCAGATGAAAGCGCACTTCAACTCAACCCTCAACTGCTAAGGTAACTGGCTAAGGCTGGAACAAGCTCCGAAAAAGATACCCCACAGAGACACGTGGCACAGATTAAGTAATAGTTACACCCCCGTGGTATATGCCGTCGACGACAGAGGCGATGTGTGTTGTTTTGCTTGCCTTTTAAGCGAATATGTTGCAATTCTATCAGAATTCACCGTGGCGCGATGTTTACAAAACGCCTTGTGATGATGATGTCCTCCAAAACGATTTCGTCGACGGCGACACCCCGGCAAACAAATTTAAGACCCGAGGCGAGCATGCGCACGGACATGTGAGGCAAATCCAAATTTGCTCTTAAATACACGGTCACAGGCGGCGCAATAAAATTGACCGTTTGAGTTTTCCGAATCTGGCGTTTGCGTCAAGATCGTGAAGACGCATTCGTTCAAAGGCAGTAGTGCTTGTGCTAATTACTTTCCGCCATTCTGGTCTTTGTTGTGCAAGGCCCTCCCACGTGTCCATAGATATATTGGTTGAGTCTAAGTGACGCTTCAAGACATCTTTATACCGAAGGTATTGACCTCCTGCTTTACGTTTTCCACAACTTAGCTGGGAATAGAAAACGGCTTTCGCCTTGTATACCAGGTGTGGCAGGTAATCGGATGGGCGCCTTCGAAACTATAAGAACCACAGATTTTATATGACATAGATTAAGTTTGTTTTATAAAAGCTCTCTGGTTGGTTTTATTATGTGTTGGGCTTGGTACCCAAACTTGGTGTGTGCAATTTCTGGATGTTCCTTGCAACTTTACTAGATGTAACCACACTGAGACTTGATTTGCTAGTTTATATAATGAAGTTGTAATAACAAAATAAGTTTTAACTCACAAGCCGTCTTTTCGCTTAGAAGCATCATTGACTAGGTATTCAGAAACAACGATTTATAAAAAAGAATATTACTTCTGTTTCAGAGTCATTCGGGGAGCGTGCTGCAAATGTGGTGCGAAGCGGACAGTTTTCTGATTTAATTTTCACTTTGACCACATCTCGTTTCGGTAAACCAGTTATGGAAATTGGCCCCTACAGGTTCAACAAAAAATATTCCACAGGGCCTAGGGGGCGGTGGGTCTGCACCAAGATATCATCTGGCTGTAGATCAGCTGTTCTCACCTTAAATGAAGAAATTATTTCCTATAATAGTCAGCATAATCATGCATAAGAATAACCGTAGATAAAGCAGGTTAGTTTCATTTCGGCACCTACCCAATTCGGCACCCATAGCAGGTATTTGCAAGCGAGGTCAAGAAAAATATATGATAGCTGAACGGTGAACTTTATATTATGTGCCTGTGTTTCCATCCATTATCAATACAATGTTGTGTTAGGAGTTACTTAAGACTATGTTAGTTTTAAAATAAAATATTAATAAATTTAAATAAAAACCCGGCCAAGTGCGAGTCGTACTCGCGCACAAAAGGTTCCGTACCATTATCTATAAAAACGGCAAAAAAATCATGTTTGTTGTATGAGTGCCCCCTTAAATATTTAATTTATTATGTTTTTTAGTATTTGTTATTATAGCCGCAACAGAAATACATCATCTGTGAAAATTTCAACTGTCTAACTATCGCGGTTCATGAGATACTGCTTGGTGACAGACGGACAGACGGACAAACGGACATACGGACAGACGGACAGACGGACAGACAGACAGACGGACGGAGTCTTAGTAACAGGGTCCCGTTTTACCCTTTGGGTACGAAACCCTAAAAAAGGCCAGTCTCACTATAAAGATCTTACATATTGGGGCACTGGCCCGTGTAGTGACTGCCAGTGCCCTAAAAAAAGGGGGCCATCTGTGCGACCACGGCCAAGAGGCTGTTTCGGCTGGCCCGGGTCCGCTGCATCATCGAAACCGCTCTTTTGCGCATGATGGCATGAAAGCCATCAACACCGGCCTCTGCAAACATCCCGGAGGCGCTGCAGAAGCGGGGCAGCCGTAACAGCATCCTGAACGCATCATTATATTGAACGCGAAGGGAGTCTAGCGCTCGCTTTGTATGTAAATAACGCGTGCAATTGGGTTTGCAATCTTCCCTGAATCGTTTAATAAATTACATCTTACCTGTATGTTGCTGTTGAGTAAGATTACATAAACCTTTCTAGTTTCAATGTATTCCCGTAATTTTAGAGTTGCATCAGTTGTAAATGTTGTTCAACACCTTAAAATGTTGCAGGTAACTATTGTAATAAACGTAGAAAGCTGCAGATGACAATTATTTTGAAGGGACACGCTATAGTTGAGGTAGATATTTTTGTATCAAAGCATAAACATCTGACAACTTCCTTCTGATCAATAAATTTACAGAGTCCCCAAGGTTCATCAAATCGTCACGGGGAAACCGCATGATCTGGATAGGCAAGTACCACTTCAGCCAGCACAAATACTCCATTAAGGGTCTCAAGAGTAGATGGGTTTGCTGCAGCACCGCAACACAATGCCGGGCCGCCATTTTAACGTACAATGACGTCATCATCAGATACGTTAACTACCATAATCATTGAGGGCATGTTAAAGAGTTGTGAGGTAGATTGTGCTACCCGACGTCTTGTCATTAAATAAAAAATTGTCCAAAGATATTATAGAAAATACTTTTATTTGTTTTGTAAATGTTTGCAAGTAAATAAGTTAACAGAGACATTAATGCTGGATAATGCGGATCCTTCCTTCCTTCCTTTCCTTCTTTTGAATCAGCGACCCCATTTTTAATGTGTAAACGGGACATCCATATTTGATCATCGCAATCGCGTAGAAAATAGTATTGACTATTGATGGATTGAATATAGTATTGTACTTGTAGTACGATATAGTGACGTTTTGCCAATACCGCTGTGATATTAAATATTTAAGTCATTCATTTAAGTCGTCTATTTTATTATCAACCTTTACAACATAAGTCTTACTTAACGCTGGATCGTACAAATATATTTAGTTCCTACTAAGATAGGGACAATCTTATAGGTATCCATCCACCAGGTATTTCGTCTTTATTATTTTATGTAAAGAAAATTCAAAATCGTGTCATGTGAGTTATAATGAAACCTTTGTTTTTAGTTGCAGGTATGACACATATCTTTGTGCAGTCAAACCGTGGGAACCCAATGATCGAAAGCGGTGGCAACCGGTACAGTTTGAAGCATCAAAAAAATCAGACCCAAAAGAAGAGATGGCGGTGCACCAAGTGGTATAAAGGATGCAGATCCAGCATTTTGACCATTGACAATCAGATAGTTTCGTACAACTATAAACACACGCACACCTGACATAGCAATAGCTAAAAAATGTTAATGCGTAATTTTTTACTATTCTTTAATAGTTATAGGAAATCTCGTTTGTTTTTAATAGAGGTAAGCACTCCGAATAATTATGAATGTTTAATAGATATTGTTATTTATAAAACTTTTTTTGTTAATTGTAATAGTAATGTGCTAATTATTTAAATTTTGAATCTTTGAATATAAATCTAAACATACGACTACGATTACTGTGCCGAATCTTTTATTAGCATTGTCACAGGTTGATTTGTTGGTCAAGATTTAATTAATTATGACAAAACAATATCAATAGTCAAATTTTATACTAGTTAAAATAATTGTTCGTTTGGGACATACCATGTTTTTTTTTAAACAGATACAGATCACTTTTTTCTATACTCTATGGCCTTTACAGCGTAACGGACGTATTGTAGGCGGCGAGAAACTTAAAGGGTTCCTTAAACTTATATGTAATCAAACAAACTTACCTAAAGTGATGTTTGATCATTATCATATGAAAGTGCTTCGTTCGAACATAATTTGTTAAAATATAGTAAGTATATTTTATAATTTAGTTTCTTGACGCTACCGCCTGGTGCAAAACCAAACATGTGTTTGGCTTTGAAAAAGCTCTAGGTTTTAAAATACATATTTCAATAGCAGCTTCCATGTCATGTTTTAGTAAGGTTTATATATTGAATGGCATTGGTACAGTCCTTTAAAAATGTTCTTTATATAATAATGCTCCAACATCTTTTAAGGTAAGTTTGTTTGATTACATATTAAATTACAGTGCTTCGTACGTTATATACTTTACCATGTAGATGTTTAGAGTAGGCACCAGGGAGGTTGTGATTTCCTTTTGAATTAACGCAATCTTTGGTTATTGTGCTGTGCATAAAGCTAGTAAGGTAACAATTTTTTTAGTTAAAACCTTTAAGGTTAATGTTTTGCAGGGGTACCATAATCTAAGAGTATAATACAGTGGATGGGTTCCAAGAAAAGGATCACTTTGGTTTGGGGGGTTTGTTTTATAAAAGCATTTGAGTCATCTTTTAATGCGTTCGTCACTTCCTATACGAGATCCTATTAATAATGAGTGCAGATTTATGACAATTAAGTGTTCCATAGGAAGCGCCTTTACTAAATTGCATTGACAAAAATGAATCTTTTGCGACTGAAGCACACAGAGGTTCAATTTGACTATCTTGACAAATATTTTACCAACTTTTGAATGTTACCTCATACTGTTTTAAATTATTGTTGGATATTGAGGCAAGCAAATTGTCTAAGGGTATTGTGGAGACTGATTACCTTTGCATAGCTTGCCGGAAAAGATTCCGGCCAACAAGTTGATGGTGTAAGGGGATGACTGGTCCTGTAAGGAGAGAAAGAAGATCTTTATCTGGGCCAAAGAATAATAACTCAGATTTAAGCATTTCCTGCATGATAGGGCCTGCATGGGCCAGTATGACATACTCATGATCCCTGTAGCTTTTTCATGATTTTTTTTTGTAAACTTTTCAAAGTTAAACTAAATGGTGGGAATGCATCAAAAAGTAATTAAACCATCTAACCGTGAATGCGTCAATATATGACGCAGCTATGAGATGCAAAAAGATCTATATCGGGTTTTTTTAAAATTTTTAGTTCCCTTGTTTGGTTTTGCTCGGTGAGGCTGTTTGTAGAGGGGAGGAGGGTTCCGACCTGTTGCGGACCGTTTCTGCCAGCTTCGATTGTAAGGCTTTAGCGCCTGACGGGTCCCTGAAGTTTCAAGAGCTGCTAAAATTTCCAGGAGTCTTATTTGCAGGTGCTTTAAAACTGTCAGACTTTTTTATTGTCAGTCCACTTTTTTGCGCATTTTTCATGGCCTTGTCAGACAAATTCCTACCATATATGTATTCATCTCTTAGTACGTCTTTTATTATTTCTAAGAACGTTTTGTCAAACAAGGGAGTGATCAGCTTTTACCTACTTATGGTTTGGCGACAGTGAAGGTCAGTCAAAATGTTTGATGCATCACTTAATGTTTTGATTGTTGTAAGTCTATCGCCTCTGTTGGTAACGACAAAGACAATGCTTTATTTAGGGCTGTAATGCCTTGTCCCAGCTGTGGCTGTTCTGTTTCTATTTTCATATCTCGGTTTTTTATGTTATCTGTGATACCTAGAATAATGGCTTTGGCTGGAAGGCTTTCTCTTGCGTCCTTATCCAAGCCACTCCTTAAAATAGTGATGACTCGTTTCGCTAAGTTTGTAAGTTTGAAGTTTGGTTATATTATAGCCATATTTAGGCTTTTCTAGAACCGCGTCGCCAAGAGCTTGAAAAGTTTCGATATCCAACGTTGCCTCATCATAGTTAGATTCGGCTTGTGCTGTGTTGGGGGTCAGAATGTGATTCAGAGTATGATTTCAGTTTGCTCTTGTGTACCAGTATTTGGTGTTCTATTCTCATTTGCAAACACATTTATTGCTGAATGCAGAGAAAGTATGTCCATGTAAGACTCAAACTTTTGCTGCGATCGGACTGTTCCTCTCTGCTTTTTCCTCTCTGCTTTTTCTTGGCGTCAAATCTATATCTGGAAGTTGCGATTGACGTATTTTAGTTAACGGTTATTTACCTTGGTAATGCCTCACGGACATAACCCCGATTAACAATCATATGTGTACGTCTCGTATAAAACCCATGATATTTAATAACACGTCATTCAGTGCATCACGCACACTACCCGTGTAATCAGAATTGCCGAGGTTTGGCAATTTGAGCTTTGATATTAATCTCTATTCTTCACCCATATTAATATGCTTATATCGATGTTTCCTATAAAAACAAAAATTTAAACAAGCTCACCTGTGTATTTTTCGGGACCTGATACACCAGCAATATATAAAGTAACATCAAAAAAACAATGTCGAAGTTAGAAAAGAATAAAATGTATGGGATTGACATAAGCCGCGCTATCTTATCTTATGTCATCTTATCTTAGTGGGGCCTGCTGAGGTTTCCCTCTCCCAGTAACACTTCGATCTTCAATCTTTTGTGCAACTCCCTTTTGTGTAAGCCGCGCTAAATCACGTGGTCAATCGTTATCGTTTTCGCAAGTTGGTAGACAATGTTATAATTCGTAACAAAATCATAAACTATCGAATTGTTATCGATCGTTATTTCATACAAATGCGTAGACAAGCAGCACTTTCAGTGTTCGCCTTCGCTACGATCGCGATCGTCAAAAAAGATAACGAAACGAAGGCTAGGATGCTGTAGATATCGAAACAATATGGCCGATTTCATTCATCAGCTGTGATTTCGACTAGAGGCATGCAAATCGAAGTATTTAAAATGCATTCGTTACGTTTATTGTGGGCTGCACATAATGAGAACACCTGGGAGAGGCGCCAAAACCGATTAAGACTCCGACGGCAATTGGAAACAATTGAGGATATGCCAGAATTGTTTTTTATCCAACATTTCAGGCTAAACAAACTATATTTAGGAATTTATGAGACGACCTAAAAGGTCATGCCAGGTGATATAAATTAATATCATCATACGGGAATGTATTTATTGATGTAGTAAATAAGTAACTATGACAATGTCACAACATAGAGCCAGGTATATATCACCAGGTTAAAAGGTTCCTCTAAAATTTCCCTAGAAATAAAGGTAAGGAATTTTCATTAATTAACAATTTTAATTATAATGCAGGCAAAGATTGTTGCACTTAATTATCTACTAAAGTGTAGCATTTTCGTCCCTCGTGTAAACATTTGTAGGTAATAAATACCACACAACACTACGTTATCGTGTAACCAAACCAAACAAGTAGGTACTTAAGTATTATCTGGGGGCACGGCAGTGTTTTTCGAAACAGTTCAGGTCATTTTCGACCCCCTATAACTTCGTTGTGGATAGAACTAGAAGCCTGAATTTTCAGTAACCAAGCAGGCATTGGTATAAACACGGTATATTACAAATTTCATTCAATTTGAACCAGTAGTTTAAGAATTATATCTAGAAAGCTTCTTAATTTTGTCACTGACTGACTGACTTTGAAAACTAAATTTAAGAATATATAATATATTCAATGTGCTTTAATAAAAATAAAAAGAAATAATTTAAGCTTTTTATTTTTTATAAATGTAAAATAAATTAAAATGGGTAGTTTTTCTAGTATTACATGGTTACAGATGTGCCGTTTTCACGCATTTTAGTACTTTGTGTTGCCTCCGCGAGCTCGCAATACTGCTGTTATGCGATTCGGCATACTATACTAAATTTTTGAGACGTTGCTGCGGAATATTCTGGCATTCCTCTATTAGAGCTTCTTTGATTTCACGTAGCGTAATTGGCGGCGGATTCGGCTGACGTCCACGTCCGTCGTCCCAGTTCGTCCCATGCATGCTCAATGGGGTTTAAGTCGGGGCTGCGTGCTGGCCAATCTATGTGTGTGATACCGACTTCTTGAAAATAATCAAACACTATCTGAGCTGTATGCGGGTGGGCATTGTCTTGCATAAAAACGGCATTCTCGCCCATGTCCACTAAAAATGGACCATTTAGAATTTCAGTGACATATCTTAGTGCAGTTAAAGTGCCATTTTATAACACCACTAGCTCAGTGCGTCTTTCGGAAGAAATCCCAGCCCACACGTGAACAGAGCCTCCGCCGTATGGTACTTTTTCTTCTATACAGGCTTGGATATAGCGCTCTCCCGCCTTCTGTACACTCTTTTCCTCCCGTCGTGCTTGTATAAACAGAATCTAGACTAGTCTGAAAACATAACTCTTGACCAGTTATCCAGCGTCCAATTCTCGTGTTCTCGGCCATAACTCAACCTTGAGTTTCTGTGGTGTCTTTCTAGTTTTGGGCCGGTTGCAGGTCTTAATGGCTTTAAATGTGCTTCAGCCAGATGCCACCTTACTGTATCCGTACTCAAATTATTTCCTCCAGCGCGTAAATGATGATTCTTTACTTTAACAGCCGTAAGAGAGCGATTTCTCAAAATTGTTGACACCATATAGCGATCCTCCCGCGCCGTCGTGCACCTTGTTCGGCCTGTTCCTGGTCTTCAAAGATTGGATCCAATTTCATGGAAACGCTGGAGTACTCACTGAACTGTAGAAAATGTCACACCAACAGTTCTCGCTGTATTTTGCTGACTGCGCCCATCTTCAAGCATTGCCTTTGCATTGCATTGCTTCAAGGATCCTAGTACATTCTTCAGGGGTTAACGACATGATGACTTCAGAATAATAAAATTTATAAGGCAAAGACCATATTTATAGCATTTTTTATGTCAAAACTAAAACAAATGCGAAATAATTGATTTGAATTTTTCTGTACTAAATTAAAAAAAATACCATTATTTAAAATTTTCAGTTTTTTATACAATTATCAAAAATAAATAAAAAGGTTTTATATATTATTTATGTGGCATTCCATATTCTTCAGTTTAGTCTTTATTTCATAGAGCTAGGTCAGGTGCTTTTGAAGATATTGAAGATTTTCTCACCGACCCTTTTTCTTTGCGGTCCAGTGTATATCGAGAACGAAGCACTGTACTAGTAATATAATGTACACACGGCGGCAGATCAACCTACCCAAAACTGTCAAATTTCTACAATCAATTTTGAACTTTATCGTTTGGTTATAGGGATCAATATTCATTGGAGAAATTTGACAGATTTGAGTAGGTTGATCTGCCGCCGACTGTACATTAACTTTTATTTTTTCCGAGGTGCTAATTAATAAATTGGTGCAATGTTATTAATAGGTTTTAATTAGGTTTGTAACCCTTAATCAGTATTTTAAGTCTTGATTGATCTTGTTTTCTAATGTTAATTGTTATTAATCTTAATCTAAAATTAGTTGTGGCGTTAAAATAAATAATTAGAGACAGACTTTTCTTTCTATACGTTTTTGAACTTTGATAATATGAGATTGTAGAACGGGTATGTATGTGCTGTTATCACTTGCGTCACTGTTTATGTACTTAGGCCGGACGACTACTGCGAAGACATTATTATAGAGCTGAAGGTTTTGCCCATAATGGGGATGGTATGGTGTTATGAGGAGGTCGATGGCGCAGTGGTTAATGCGCTCGATCTGCGATTGCTGAAGTTAAGCAACTTTTGCAAAGGCCGATCATCTGATGGGTGACCAAATTTTTATCTTCTCGAGCTCCTCCGTGCTTCGGAAGGCACGTTAAGTTGCTTCCACTTGGAAATATTCATTGCTATGCAGATGATAGTACAGTGCACGGTGGGTATAACGGTCACCCAGCGGGCAGGTCGATACTGAAGAGAAGCGAGTAAATCTTGTCATTGAGCTCAATCGGTTATTGGACCTCATATCTAAATGGGGCTCCAATAACCTTGTTGAGTTCAATGCCAAGAAAACTCAGGTATGCGTGTTCACGGCAAAAAAGTCGCCATTCCTACCCCTTCCCTCTCTTCAAGGCACATCACTCGGCCTGCAGAGCAGTATTAACATGCTCGGTATGGAGATTCGCTGCGATCTGAACCAGACGGGGACCAGTGTTGGGCGTAATTAATTACTTTTGTAATTTAATTACTAATTCTATGATTAGTAATTTAAATTACATATAATTGAAATTATTGTAATTCAATTACATAAGTAACTGGTAATTTTAATTACATTAGTTTGTAATTAAAATTACTCAATTACCTACCTACTGCAATAGTAGAGCGGTTGTTCGCTTGCTGCCTGCAGCACAACCGTATGGCGAACAGAAACTAATGCTTTTAGTACCTATAGAGTTTTCTATGACTTTGTGAGTATGTGAGGCTGTAACTGCGCACGCGGCGCATGGGGTATAGAATTTGCACAGGCGCGGGGGGTATGGACTCCCCCCGCGACCCTGCGTGTACCTCTTTCTGCACCGCTACCACAGTTTAAAAAATACTGTGCCACTACATTGGATAAATGTTAATTAGTGACGGGCGATTGTTAAAAAAATTAGCAATCGAATTATTCGAATGATTCCATACATTGCGTTCGAATGATCATTCGTTATTCGAATGATTTTTGAACTCGAATTTAGCACCTAAATTCATTCGAATGAATATAGAATGAATCATTTGAATGATTTTTTGTTTACTTAACATGTGCAACATTACATTCATTCCTTTGTTTTTGTTTTAAATAACACGGGTATATTTTTTGCGTTTTTGGCCACAATTAGTTATATTTTTGAAAGTTAAAAAGTCAAAAGTCAAAAAATTGTGTTTACAATAAAATAAAATAATACAACAAAATATTTAATAGCAACATTACCTACTGCATGTATCTTCATCATCATCATCATTTTATTTTATCATTTCATTTGATATTGTATATTATAGCACTTGTACCCATAAAAAATATATTTGTATGTTACTAAAAAACCGTTCCATTGATTAATAACTTGATTCGTGTAGTTTCATTTCATTATTTAATTTAAATTCATGCGAATGATGCAAATACATTCAAATGATGCAAATTCATTCGAACAATTCGAATAGCTCATTCTTACAATCGAATAATTTTAATACCTACCCAATCGAATGATCAATCGAATGAATAATTTCTGATCAATATTCTTTAATTAAACACATTTTGATTAACCATTATCTAATCGTTTTATTTAAAATGCTACCTCAACTTTAAAATAAATTAAACATGTAATTAAGTAATTGCAATTACCAATTACAATTACAAATTGTAATTGTTATTTTAATTACTTTTCAATATTTTTAAGTAATTTGTAATTGAAGTCGCCTATTACATTTTGTAATTGTAATTGTTAATTTGTAACTAATTACATTTTGCCCAACACTGAGAGGGACTATATTGAAGCCGTGATAAAAACAGCGTCACATAAACGCGTTGTTCTGAACAGGGTGCAGCGATTCTTCACGCCGGATCAGTTGTGCCTTTTGTACAAGACACAGATGCGATTTTGCGTGGAGTATTTGCTCGCACCTCTGGGACGGTTCCACAAAGTACCTTCTCGATGCCTTGGACAGATTGCAGCGACGTGCTATACGCATTATCGGCAATGCAGAGGTCACTAATGTTCTCGAGCCCCTGCAACTGCGTAGAGATATAGCGTCACTCAGCGTCTTCTACCACTTATACCACGACGAGTGCTCTGAAGAGCTCTTTGACCTCATCCCACCTTCTCCCTTCATCCACAGGAGTACGCGTGCTGCTCTCCGGAGTCACCGCAGTGCTGTCTCGAACATTTCATCGCGCATAAAGAAATTTGGTGACTCGTTTCTTTGTCGCACTTCCAAGAGATGGAATAGTCTACCAGCACACGTTTTCCCTCCTTCCTATGACATGGGGTCCTTCAAACGCGGCGTGAAGAGGCACCTTGTGGGCCAGCAGGGTGAGAGTGACTGATGCTGCGTTGTTTTCACGCTGCACCAGTTGTCCTTGCGTCTGAACGCCGTCTCCACTTAACATCAGGTGGAGTGGAGTCATTTGCCGAGCTATGAATAAAAAAAAACAAAAAAAAGCCGTTGGTCCCGGCTACATTAGCAGTCGTTAACCACCACTAATACGCACTGGGTCCGTCAAGGTTTATGGCCCGTTGACCCTTTCCATCCAAAGGGGAAGGCTCGTGGCCCAGCAGTGGGGACGTAAAATGAGCTGATGATGATGATGATGATGATGTATGTATGTGCTGTTATCACTTGCGTCATTGTTTATGTACTTAGGCCGAATGACTACTGCTGCGACCAAACTATTATAAAGCTGAAGATAATAATGAGGAAGATGAGGTGCTGTTTATATATACCGTAGCGGCCATAGCGTTGGGGTTGCTATTTTGCAAGTTAAAAACTCTCGCAATGGCGGACAACGGGTCGGTGGGTGACCAAATATTTCGAGCTCCTCCGTGCTTCGGAAGGCACGTTAAGTCGTAGGTCTCTGTTGTCGTGAGATCGCTGTCACTAAAACCCGTCAACCATCATTAAGTCAGCGTGGTGGGTTATGACCTGATCTCTTATATGCTATTGTTCATGTGGGAGGACAGCAGCTGGACGTCTATATACCTACCGATAATTATGACACGCAAAATACAACATCATAAAGCGCTTTCAATTTCAGTAACATATATGACAAAATCCCGACGAGGGAATCCCGTTATGGACATCAACGGCTACCGGTTCTCCATCAATAATCACATGGGGCCCAAGAAGCTGTGGCGCTGCATCAAGTGGTCGAAGGGCTGCAGAGTCACGGTCACTACTATCGATGACGTGATTGTAAGGTCTAGGAATGACCATACTCATCATCATTGATTCATTTGTTCTCATTGGTTTTCTTGGTGGAGTACTCTATATTTATTTTTCTTACAACTTTTTGTTTAAATATTCCCATCTTTAATTTTCTTAAGGTATTAATTTATTATACGAGTAATATGCAGGTAGGTAGTAGGTACGTAGTAAGAAAAACAAACATTGTTGATTTTTGAACAAAAAGTCTACGTATTTAAACTTAGTAACATTCATGTATAAAGATACCTACAATATTAATTTATCTGGTCATTATTCATTAGAAAATGTAAAATAAATTATGTGTTTTTATTTTATTTATAACTTTAATAACAATGATTAGCTCTTTACTGAAACGAGATAGTGGTAGACTTTTTATTAGTCGCAATTCAAGATGGTAGCAGTAGTTGTCTAATACTGTCATCTTGATCAGTTGGTATTATTCCAACATAGCTTTTTTAACAGATTAGGAAAAAATCAGTCAAAATGGAGAAGGGAGAAGAAAAACAGAGAAAAAAGTCTTCAAAATTGTTTTTAATATTTTTAAGTAGATGAAAGACGAGACCCCCTGTTTATTACCCTAAATAATTGCGCTAATTAACTTATTTTAACTGCCTATACACTTTGGACAAATTTTGTTTGACTCCTATTCAATTGTGATATGAGTTAGTAGTGTTCACATGTTAATGCTCGTGACAGTACTTTGAGTACATATGGGTTGTATAACTATGTTGATATATTGTTTTTATACAGGTTTACTCGTGAGATTTGTGGCTTCGCGGCGAGGCAAGATGATCATGATCTACGATGGAGAGCGATACAGCCTAAAAAATCCGAACGACTATAGAAAAACATGGCGGTGCACCAAGTGGTCCAGTGGTTGCCGAGCCTCGCTGACCACCGTTGAAGACGAAATAGTTCGGTTCAGAAATATGCATTACCACGCTCAGTGAAATACAGGATATTTGGTAACATCCTGTATAATCCCGATGACAAATAGGTTACCGTACAAAGAACACCGGAAAATTATGAACATGCCGCTTCTAGTTTGTTACTAAGTAAAATTGGAAGTCCAGCTGAAACATTGTTCTTCGTAGTCAATTTCATGGTCAAAAAAAAACAGAAGTCAACACATGTCAGGGTTGAACAAATATAAATTTGAGTTTTTATAATATGGAAAAGTAAATCTACGTAAAGATGATTTTGCATGTCATCACAGTGCGGTGTTCTTTTTACATGGTTGCATTGCTTTGTTTCGGAATTAAACATATATTACCAAACAACTCGTATAATATAAATTATACTATTTAATAATGTATTCTCCACGTCGTTTTTAAATTACTTGAAACTCTTATGTAATGTTGGCGCAGGAGTATAATATAATTGTATTTTCTCTTTTAAACACGTTTTTTAAATCTTTTTGTGGTTTTATTAAGCTACTATATAGGCTTGGGTTACAAAATGAGTACTCGTTAACAGCTCTTCATTATAGCTTCAATTTCTATTAAAGACTATAAAGATGACATTCCTGACAAGCTTAACTTTAACTATTATTACTCTACTATAATAATTATAAATATTTATTTATTTCAGATCAATTACAATTCATATTTTGTTAGTAAAGTAGTTAACTATAAGCCATTATTTTCCCACAGAGAAAGGCTTTTCCTCTTTCGGTTTATCCTTATGTTGGGTTATTTCGGCTTTATCCTTTGAGTGGGATTTTTTTAATATTTTTTTTTTTATTAAATTGTTTTTTGTATAGAATGTGGATTATTATATTCTTCGGTTTTACAAGTTATTCGAGTATAAATATGTGTATAACCTCAATGTTTTTTTTATTACTTTTAGAGGTTGCTGCGTTGCGGCCTGCCTTTATGAAATCTTCGAGAGGAAAAACGAATATTGCAGTTGGAAAGTACAGGTTCTATCTGAACCGGACTCAGGGGAATCGAGGCTATTGGTTCTGTGTCAGATGGGGAAGTAGTTGTCGCTGCACCTTGGTCACCGAAGACAATGTGGTAGTTATGTTGAAGAATCGACATAACCACTAAAGAAGAAAAGAGAAAGCTCTATAGATGCCATTACTACATGTGCCAATATTTTATGCAGGTCTGGAGCATAAATATGTTACCATATTATTAATGAAATTGCGCAATTTTTTTGTTCAGAATTGACAGTAGAATTGATTCCACTAATAAAAATATGAATCAGATTTTATAAATAATTTTAAACAACGGCGATTTTTTAATTTTATTCAACTCGATCGTCTTTTTGGATCGTGGCAAAACGTTGCACTCACATTTTAAATGCAATCGCGCAATTCGATCGTGCGACCATAAAGCTTTTAATTTTCAAGAAATGCAAAAAAAAAGCATATAGCTTTTTAAATAATCTTCAAAATTTTAATTTAATAAATTACCTAAATATTTTTTATTAAAAATAAGTTGGGGTGTCTGAGGTTTTACGATATTTCATTAACACCTTGTATATGAAGCTGTAATCGATTCGACAAAAATGCTTTTACTATTTTTCTGAAACAAATTTTGTTGTCGATTTGTCCATATTATATTTAAGCTCGTGACTGTACTACTTGATTATGTTTCGAATACCCAGTGCGTGATTGATATTCTATTTGGACTCTGAAAGGTTGTTATGTTACTAAATTCGTTTCGTAGTAAACTTTTAAGCCTTTAAATATAGTAAGCTTTCAATATATTAAAATGTTCAATTTAAGAAAATCTTTGCTATTACTTAGCATTTTTTAAGTGAGTGCATCGTATACTGCTTGTTAGCGCAGTTCAAATTTAGTATTAAACTTTGGGAAGTAACTACTAGAAATGGTGAAAACGATAATCATGAACAGCATCGATGTAAGTGAACCGAAATTACCGAATTTTTAGAAGATGTTAAGGGTCTTCATCATCATAAAGTACAGATTTAAGAATACTATGTTGTAAAATATTTTATGTAGTCAAGCGTGTACGTGTATAAAGCATAGTTTTTTAATAAATAAGATATTTTAGAAATCTCATAGGATTTTTTTTATTAGTAATAAACTTTGTGTGAAGTAATATGTAACTTTTTTTTGATTATGTTGGATTAGTTAAATAATCATTATCACATGGTATTTAAATTAGTCATACATTGAAAAAATATTTAGTAAAATGTTTAAATTTAAAAAAAAAGGTAGAACCATTCGTTTCTAAGGTATAACAAAGTCGTAATCGTCAAACTGATTTATTTATTTATTTCTATAGGTACACAAACATATTACAATCAATGCCTGAAGTAAATATTTAGTTAATCTTATTAGCTAGACGGTAATCCTAAACGAATATACACTGAATAATATAGAATATTTTGTATATAGTTTGTTTTATCTACAGCATTACAGATACCTTCATTCTCAGGCCTCAATTATTATAAATAGACGACTGAAAAACTTCTATGGGTTTTCGTTTCATCAGCTAAAAATACTTTTTTTCTCGCGATTTTTTTCGTATTCGTCTCAGAAGCGAACAGGTTGTGTTTTGTATTTATTCTTAGTTATTTTTTATTTTATTTTTTGCTTTAACAATCGCAGTATGAATTCCTGCATTATACATTGATTAGATCATTATGATCATTGTTACTAACTCTATGGACTGCTGTTGTCTGAAAATGTATGTATTATGATGATTATTAATTAAAAAAAATATATTAAAAGAAGAACGTTTAACTCAGGAATTGAATGCGATAGTTTAAATCTCTCGTATATTATTTATGTTATATTGTATTTGTTGCATATATGTTTAATTTGAAAAATATAGTATCTTACTGTGTTTATAAAATAAGTAAAATAGCTTAAGAGACGCTTTTTAACACACCCTCTCTACATACACACATTTAGCTTCATATACTCACAGAAAAGTTTTTTACACTCTACAATTATAAATTTTTGGCCTTCTTCAAAATATTTTTTTTTCTCTTTTCTCAATCTATTTAGTTGTGGTGGTGCCTGCATGTAGATTCTAAATTCACGGGGTGGTGGGACCTGGTGACTGTTCGCGGGCTACCTGAGCCTTTTCGGGCACAAGTTCTCATACAAATCACAAGATTTGTCTATTGTTGTTACATTATGTTAAGTGAATTGTATGAGAAAAATGAACTAATTTTTTTATTTATTTATTTATGTTTTAGGACTCGTTTTCTCTAAGACGAAAAATGGGAAACCAGTGATACTCTTTGGAGGGTTTCGGTTCAATCAACACAGTAGCAGTAAAGGCGTGAGAGGGTTCTATGTGTGTGTCAAGTGGCCGCAAGGGTGCCGTGCGTCCATCACCATGGTACAAGACGAAGTTGTGAAAATCAACAAGATCCACACTCACTTTTAGAGTTTCTTGTGATATCCAGTTTGGATCATTTACATGTAAAGTTCTTTTTTCTGCGTCTTTTTTGCCCAGAGATAGTTGTAAGGAGTAGCATAGGCATTTTTGATGAAGAGGCGGCGAGAGTTTTTTTTATATTAAATGTTTGCAAACGAGCAGGCCGCCTGATGGTTAACGGTCACCAACGCCCATGGACATCAGCAACATCAGAGGTGTAAAAGTACTATTTAATAAAGAAATACCATCTAATAAAATCATTAACTGTGTGTATGCTGATTGTCTTTTGTGTTACAAGTAATGATGTATATAAAAACCAGGGGGAACCCTTGGTTTATTCACAACAAATAAGAAGCTATACTGACCACAATTAGCGATCTGAACATTTTCATTAAATATGTTCGCCCACCTTACGAAAAAACTTGATTCCCCTGATTGAGCCATGGGTAAAGGAGGATTTTAAACACGTACTATGGCGGTCTCGAAGGCTTAGCCGGTTTAAAAAAGAAATCGAGTGCACGCGCATCGCCGCCAATCACTTTGTAACTTTTATCTCTATTAGCCATATTAAAAGCGAGCGACGCGGTGCGAAGGATTTTCACCTTTAGACCGGTAAAGCGTTTGTGGCCGCCATAGTACCTATATTGATGGCACTAAATGATCAATGGTAGAAGCTTAAGTAATATTGTTAGGATTGTTATTAGGGCACGATGCGATGGACATAAAAACATAATGTGATATACATTCCTTAATTAAAACAGAATAAAAAGAAATATATTCATGATACCTATTTTTTAATTTTTAACCCCTGTCGGTCGTAAAGATAATGGTATTCGTTTTTAATTCTTGTCTGTATGCTTTTTAGTATAAAAAATAACAGGTAAGGGTATATCATGGATCACGATATGTGCACTTCGTGAATACTATCCTAAGATGCACGGAAACCGCACGGATTGTGCGCGTGCGCAGTTTTTTTCAAATATAAATTTTTAATAATAATTTTAAATTGTGAGTATGTATTAAAGTTTAATTAAAAACAATATATAAATATGCTTCTAGTGCCGGTGTTTTCCACATCCAAATTTGGCCGGCCCGTCATTCTGATGGGTGGGCATCGGTACAACCAGAGAGCCAGCAGGAACGGCAAGGCCACGTGGCGTTGCGTCAAGTGGAGCGACGGCTGTCGGGGAGGCCTCACCACCTTCAACGATATCATAATCAAAGTTACTGGTGTTCACCATCACTACTGATAAGTACACTCTAAAAAAATTAAGGCCAACTAAGAGCGATTTCCTCTTAGTTGACCTTAAATTAAATGAAACTATTAAGATAATGTGTAACTCAATTCATAAAGTATCAAAATAACAATGTATAATAATAGTATAAAGGTTAGTCGACATCACAGGAGACCGACGAGCTGGCAGCTACCTCGGACAAAGAATTAGTCTAGCTATTCAAAGGGGGAACGCTGCCAGTATCTTCGGAACCTTGCCTAAAGGGACTCCTTTTAGGTTTTTAGTTTTAGGTTCTTTATTCTATTTGTAATAACTAATAAATAATAGTATTGTTTTCTAAAGTTTACGCGAACACTACACATTGAAATGAAACAACTTTTACGGATCTACTCGCGTTTAGCTTATACCCTCATTTATATGTAATCAGGTGCATTTCGTTTTACGCAGAAAAAGCTTACTGTATCTTTTGGTCTGGCAGTATGGTGTTGGGGTTGGGATTTATTATTTTGTATGATGGGATCCCAGGCTGGTGGTGGTGGATGGTTGGAATCTATCCAAAAGATACTGTTAGATCTTTCTGCGTAAAACAAAACGCACCTGATTAAATTTGACGAGGGATTTATACAAGCTACTAACTAATTATGAGACGACCAACACCTCAGTCTCCATGTGACCACTGACCCTGCAAAGGGTTCGAAACGTCAGGATAAACATTATTTAAAAGTAATGTGTGAAATAAACGCGAGTAGATCCGTAAAAGTTGTTTCATTTCAATATAATAATAGTTTTAATGATTTTCATTGTCAGATTAATAAGATCATCATCATTGATTTGTATAAGATCTATTATTAAATCAACTAAAATTATAATCTTAAAAACAAAATTTTTTTTATTTAAATCATAAATGTTGGGTTATTATTTTTATTACTTGACAATAATGAGTGAACTATAAATTGAATGGTACGTTCTACAAAGATTATATTGTTTAAATTGAATATCGTACTAGTCGAAACAAATACTCAATTGGTCGATTCAATCAAGAGTAGAAACCGCGCCGCCCGCACCCCTCTTGCCGCGGCCTGTGAGCATGCCTGTAAGCGGGGTAAGGGCGGCGCGCGCGGCGGCAGCATGCAAGATAAAACCGGTTTAATTACGAGTTTTCACGCAGTCGCGCTCGATCGTTTTTTTGATTTGGTTTTGTTTTTGCGGTTGTGCTCACAAAGTACTTTTATTGGTTATTCTGAAAGTTGAGCATGGTGAGTCCTTTCTTTATACGAGTATAAATGGAGGTCGTTAGCGAGCTACTGACGACCTGGGAATTGTAAGACTTGATACCAGTATTTAACAGTGAGTATCTTTAACGGTTGTTTTGTGTTATAAATCATAAAAATAAGCGCGGGCGCGGATCCCCTTTGATGCAGTTATGGGAGTAGGAGTTCACTAGATGACTGAGGCCTTTTTAGCATTAAAATTCATAGGACGAGATCGGTCGGTCCTAAAGAAACTAGAACAGAAATAATTTTGTAGTAGAACTTACTAGGTGAACTTGTTAGAACAGTCATTTATCATGTTAATATTGACCAAGGCCTTAATACAACCTACTATAGGTGAGCTTGTTAGAATAGTCATTTATCATGTTAATATTGACCAAGGCCTTAGTTGAACTTACCAAGTGAACTTGTTAGAACAGCTATTTATCATGTTAATATTCGCCAACGCCTAAGTTGACCTTACTAGGTGAACTTGTTAAAACAGCCATTTATCATGTTAATATTCACCAAGGCCTTAGTTGAGCTTATTAGGTGAACTTGTTAGAACATCCATTTTTCATGTTTATATTGACCAAGACCTTAGTTGAACTTACTAAGTGAACTTGTTAGAACACCCGAGAATTTTCATGGTAATATTGAATAAGAAGTAGCTAAGTATAGTAAGTACAATCAAAATCATCTTATTGATGTATCAAACGTCTTATTAGATTCGTATGGGATCATGATGCTTGATCACAACTATCACAATTATGGTAGAAGCTACCAAATATTTTTAGGGTGTAGAGAGGTCGTTGTTATGGTATTTGTTATATATGTCGGCGGCGAGGTTATTTGTAGGTAGAACAGTCGAGCAAACTCGGACTCGTTGATAACACAGTTAATCTTGGATCTTCAAAATAAAGACGCAATCGTATTCCTTACAGTCACTTTAATGTTATTTTAACATCACAATTAAATTATTTAGAAATAGTTAGTTGCCCGATACAAATGGATTTTAGAAACGAAGTGAGTTCTGCGCGTGCGTACTCTCCGGCCGCTACCGTTCAAGCTAGCGCCATGTCTCCGACATATATAATCTACGCCTGCAAGGAAAAACATTGTAACCCAAGGCTAGGTAATTTTGAGTTCCAGTCGTAACAATAAGTCTGTAACTCGAAATAACCTAAAACTGAGTTGCAATATTTTTTTTGCATTAGAACACCTGCAAGAAAAAACATATAAAATATACACAGGGAATAATAATTTGATAGAGACGGAGTACAAAATAGGTGGCCTTATTGCTGACAAGCAATCTCTTTCAATCTTACGTGAGAAGATAATACCACAAAGAAGATAAAAACGGGTACACGAATAAAGATACACATTCGCGCAAGGACTTTTGCTGAACTGTAACGCTGTGGCTGTGGGTGCGATTTCGCTCATACAAATATAACAACTATTTTGAACGTTCTGCTCTTAATCTTCAATAAACCCAATTAGCTAATAAAATAAGGAACCTATAAAGAAAAATATAATAAATAAAATATTTATGAGAACGTTTAGTAAGCGTGCATTGCGTTACTAGTTTTGTATCTCGTATATTGTATTGTTATTTGATATGCGTTTTGGTATGTAGTTATTTGATATGTAATTAACAAACGATAATTCACCGTAAGTACCCTTTGCTGTACCATACAACTAAAATAATGCAAGTAAAGTAAGTGCAAATAGATACCTGTTAAGTTACAAAAACACAAATGTTGAAAAAAATTCCACGAGCAGGATACCTGTACAGTGTTCAACTTCAATATGCTCAAGTATTGTAAGTTTAGTTGAGGGAATGTTATATACTAAGTTCAAAGTGGGTAAATATAATGACAAACGTACCTAGATATTATGTTATTATTGGTTTTAATAGTAAATACTTTTGTTAATATAATATATATGTAGTGTTAATTCCGCCAATTCACTCGTTTACACAGCTCGGGTGCAGTACGCGCGTACCGCCCTCCTGCCCGCAGAAAATTTGCACATGCAGGAGAAACCGACTGACTGCAGCTCTCGACCAGTCAACAGCTCCTGAGGATGCCCCGTGGAGGGGCGAAACACGTGTCGGGTTATCGGTGTTGGTGTGCATTTTCGTTTGCACCCATTATTTATCCTGCATGTGCAAACTTTCTGCGGGCGGGAGGGCGGTGCGTGCGTACTGCATCCAAGCTGTGACGAGTGAGTTGGCGGAATTAAAACTACATATTATTTATATTACATTTTTTGTACCATGGATTTCCGCAAAGTAACGCCTGATTCCATTAATTAACATTTGTTAATGTTAAACTATAAAACAGGATTAAATAACGAAATATCAGATTGTGTAAAAGTCTTCTATATTTTACTTTTAATTATGTATTTGAGTTCAATCTCTGTTTAATTATAAACAAAGAAATTTAACGGTAATTCTAATAAGTATGGATATAATAAGCATACTGTTTCCTCATCTTAATTGTTTTCAAGATAGATACATATTATTATTAAGCTCCCGAAAATGGATCAAGATTAATGTCTCATACTAATATGAAAATTCTATTCTAAGCTCAGAATTACATAAAGAGACCCAAACTTAGGTACTCATAACTAGCTTCTAGGGTGTGATGTTTATCTAAAGCGCTGGACACACAGAAAAGACGTAAGACGCAGAAAGGGCGCAGACAAATGTCCCTTCCGCGTCCCTTTCATACAAAATGTATAGAAGCGTCACAATGCAATACATAATAGAGAAGACAGGGCTGGGGGCACGACGCTTACTCGTCTGCGCCCTATTGTAAAACATACAGAAAGGACAGGGCACGGGCGCAGGCGGACGAGGGAGGGGAACGGGCGGGACTCGCGCGTCGCTGTCACACACTAGGCTTGCCAGCCGTACTTTATTATAAAGTATTGTACGTTATTTCGGGTAATTGTACTCTATACTTTATGAGACCAATAAAGTACGCGAAAATACTTTATTTCACATATTTTATTTCTCTGGGATTCTTTTTACGTCAATTTCTTGGCAGTATTGGGCTTAGTTTCCTTAAAGGGATAAATTCAAAAAACAACAATAAACGTCAACTTCAAATATCTTGATGAATGCCACCGATTGTTGAAAAAAGTTTAATATATTTAAATAAATTTAAGCACAAAAATTTAATTTAACCAAATTGAGAGCATATTGGATCCTTTAAATTTAGTCACTAAATTAAATATTAATGTCTACAATATGTATTCGGAAATAATTATAGTTAATGAAATTATTTCAAAAATAAGCAATGAACAAGTGTTTAAATCTAAAAACACTGCTGAAAAATGGCAAATGCTTTTTAAAAACTCAGATACAAATTTAACAAATACATTTAAAATTATTTCCTTATTACTTTCCATACCTGCAACTTCCGCTTTTACGAAAAGTTTTTTTTTCCATAATTAATATGATGTTTTGTATGTTGTTCTCAGCGCCACCCTTGAGTGCTTCCAACCACCAAAGATCCTTCCTTCTTGCTGATGGTCACCGGTACAACCAGTACACCAGGCAAAGTGGCCGGGTGGTTTGGCGGTGCGAGAAGTGGGGGGCCGGGTGCCTCAGCAGCATCATTACCATCGATAAAGTCGTCATTAAAAAGTCAATGGAACATTCCTTCCATTTGGAAACTTCATCTATCTAGGATCTAGTATGAATAATTGTGGAAATGGCATAAATACAGTTAGGCAATAAAAAAAATTTAGGTATGTAAATATAAATAAATATTAAACAATACGTGTGTTATTAAAATACTAGCTGAAAATGTAAATAATAAAAAAAGATTGTTTTAAAAAAAAATTATGAGCGAATATGGTTATTAAATTTGTTTTTAAAATTTTAAATTAGTGGACAGCCAATTAGGCAATAATGATTCTCGTATAATAATTATAACATTTGGCGTTTTTATTTTATTTTATTGATAACTTTACATATAAACACTTGTTTCTATAGTTTAAACTTAACTTATTAACTGATGTTAGAGATAGGAATGTTTATTCTATTGTCATGTTCCTATTAAATTCTTATATTTTTTTTTCAGCTCCAGTATTCACAAAGTCCCGATGTGGTAAGGCAGTTCTTCTTATCGATAACCACAAGTACGACCAGTACTCCAAGAAAGACAGTTCGGTGGTGTGGCGATGCGAGAAGTGGCGCAATGGCTGCCTTAGCAGCATCGTTACTGTTGACAAAGCCATTATCAAGAAATCAGTTAAACATACTTTCCATAACTTAGATACTATTTTGGGCCAGCCACCCTTGCAGACAGTTAAGACACATAAAAAGAAAATAGCGTATGTCAATTGTGATTGATACCATTGCGTTCATGGAAATGGATAATGACTTTGTTTTGAATTAATATTTTAATATTTCTAATAATAAAACACAGTGAGTTGACACAGATTTTACCTTTTGATACTCACAAAAATTCACTAGTTAAAATGGTTGTTAAAATGAATATTACGATTTAAAATAAAACATAATTAAAGATATCGATATTAATTTTATTTACTACTACGAGTATAACACAGTTTATCTAGGCAAGTACTAATGGTTTCATATAAATATATTGAAGGTTAACCAGTAAAAACAACTAACAATAGCAAAAGACACGAATACAACTACAATACAAAACGTTGTGCTGTGCGCCACAGCAGCAAATATAACTCGACTAAACATTAAATCTTTCTGCCATATAGCAGTTACGCGCAGATTATTCTGCAGAGACCTTTACACCAGTCACAAAATTCTACGACAGTCAAGTCCACTATGCGATTGCCATTACTACCTGTTTTAAACACACACTAAATACCCATATATAATTAAATTATTATACTATAATATTGTACATAAAAAAATACGTAAATATTAGGAAGTTGGAGAAAATATAAATTTGTTTGTACCAGAAAACCCAGTTTTTTTGCTAATCTAAGATAAAATATTTTTATTGTTTTTTAAAGTTTCAAGGGTGAATTTTGATTTCAATTGTTATTCCAGCACTTGGTTGCCTGGTACCAAAAGCTATCGCGGAAATCTACAGTTTCATATTTTCTACAATGCAGCAGATCTCCTGGCGATTTTTAACAATGAAATATGTTTAAATATATTTTTGTTTTATTGGTTTTTACCCGACTATGTCAGAAGGAGGGTTATGTTTTTTTATTCTTTTATTTTATAGAGACTGTCTCTATCATTAACAGTATATAGTAATGTGCGATGTCCTCCTTTTTCGAGGAGGTGATCCCGCTCAAGAAGGTGACTGAGTGAATATGTTGTGTTTAAAGGATTCGCGTCTTCATTCGATAAGTCATAGACAGACTGACGCAGAGAGCGTCATTTGTATACCGTATAAGTTTTAACAATTATGTCTGATATCCGTTGCAAGAAACCAGGAATTAGGTTCCTTAAATACGAACTCGCAAGCAAAAAAAATCGTTCGGTATCAAAGGCTTGAAATATCTTGCTCCCTAGATCCCGTGTTCACCAAGTCCCGGTGCGGCAGGCCGGTGCTCCTCATCGACCAGCATAGATACAACCAGTGCACGAACAAGAGCGGCAGAGCGGTTTGGCGTTGCGTCAAATGGTGCAAAGGTTGCCGTAGCAACATCGTTACGATTGACAACCTCATTATTAAGTGGTCTAAAATACATTCTTGTCATACCATGGAAAGCATTGTAATAGAAAATAAATATTTTGGTGATTCCTGTCATACCTAGGTATGACAGGAATGTACACTGGACAGCTTTCCAATAAAAACGTGTTCTAAGAAATACATATTTTTAAAGTTTTAATTTTTTTGCTTTGACTAGATAACGTCGAAATTAAAATAGAACTTGAAGTAAGAGGACTGTTTTAAGTGAAATACAGGACCTTATGTAATCTATGTCTCTGTTCTTACAATGTACAGTTCTATTTGGATTCAATAGCAACCTAAAGCAGTTGAAACTGTCAATCATTCAATTCAATCTGTCAAATATTATTTAGATCCATAGTTGATAATGCAGTTATTTTTTAGGAGAAGAGAATTGCATTAGTTTAATTTACATAACAATATATTTTTAAAGCTTTATTACTAAATAAATGTTAAATATTGTTTTAAAGGAGAACAACCACTTTGTATGGAGCTTTGGTACCGGTAATAAGTTCTTTGTACAGCTACAAAACTTTGCCATTTTAAACCTTATTATAGTAGTATAATTGTTGTCTTTATTTGAGTTTGCTAGCTAGCAGGGTTATCGAGATAACTCAATTAGTTTATTAAATTGAAAAAAAATAATTTCATCAAGAAATGTTATTTCTGTTATTAACAATATTCTAAAACCGTTTTATTATTTATTTAGGACAACCTAAAGACATATTAAGTAAATTATATCTGTGCTAACATGTAGCGTCGTTCTCGGTGTGATGATAAGCCACAGATTATACAAGAAGTTCTCTCCATGTCTGTGAATTTGATAGACATCATTAAACTTATAATCATTACCTATGTATATAACCTCATAATTTATTTATTTTTATTAAAATGGTAGGTAGATAGTTACCGTAAACTGTAAAGTCTTAGTGAATAATCAAAGTCCATAGGATATCCGTAGTCTATTTTAAGTCATGTCCAATCGTCAGTTATCTAAATCACAAGCGCAATCAGAATCCGTAAGAAATAGCATAAAACAGGTAAATAATCGTAGGAAAACACAAAGACACCGGTAGTTTCAACAAGCATTCGCAAGTGACACTAGTCACTACACTAGGAACAGGTGCAGGGTGACTGACACCGAGTGACTAAAAAATCGATTGGTTATCGATTACATTGATCTATTGAGTTACATTAAATAATTATGCTATTTTTTCAATGTAAATGCACGAATTAGAACTATTTACTTTTTAAAGCGTTTTCTTTAGTTTTCTTTTGTTAATATACACGAATTATTGTTTTATTAATTTTTAATAATTAAATCGATTGTAATCGATTTGCTTTTTGTGTTCCTTTTTACGGTATCTACGATTAATTTATCAATTACTTTTAAATACTTTTTTAGGCTTATTCTGCTAGTTTCGGTTCCCATTTTTCCGTATAATATACCTTATTTAATGCTTAATATAATATCTAAAATCTACGAATGTACAACTCATTACAATTCGGTACCATTTTGGTTGATCTCCTTTACGCGAACACTACACATTGAAATGAAACAACTTTTACGGATCTACTCGCGTTTATTTTACACATTACTTTTATTTAATGTTTATCCTGACGTTGCGAACCCTTTGCAGGGTCCATGGTCACAGGGAGACTGAGGTATTGGTCGTCTCATAATTAGTTAGTAGCTTGTATACCCTCATTTAAATTTAATCAAGTGCGTTCCGCTTTAAGTTGAAAGACTTACAGTATCTTTTGGTCTGGCGGTATGGTGTTGGGGCTGGGATTTAATATTTTGTATGATGCGATCCCAGGCTGGTGGTAGATTCCAACCATCTTCTCTATTGAAATTAGAATGTTTTTTTAATTTCAATAGCCTAGCGTATCATCCTAGGTATGAATCGATGTTCTATTGCGAGTATTTGTGGTTTATCAAATCTGATGTAATGGTTGAGCCCCTCTAGGGAATTTTCGCATACTGCAGACTTATTTTCGCGCCTATGCTTGACGTCGGCTATATGTTCTATAACACGGCTTTGTACACGCCTGCATCTTGAAGGGGTATGTTGCACTTGACAGGTCGTAAAAATTGGTTAATCTTCTTGGCGGCTTGAAGTAAGTGTTGATTGAAGCTCGCTTTAAGATATGTCCAATCTTGTCAGTGACACCTTTCATATAAGAAAGTACAGCAGCGGTTGGCGCTCGACTGTGGTTGGTTCATTGCGTTTTCTGTGTCGAATACTTTCAAGTTATTATCCTGTAGTACGTGCTTGACATGCTGAAGCTCAGCAGCCAGGTGTTGGGTGTCACAGATGCCGCGTGCTCTTTGTAACAAAGATTTTTCTTTACTGTAGGGAAAACCCCACAGTAGGTGACTGTCTAGGATGGTGGTAAGAATCACCATTGAGGTACCTATCTGTATGGGTTACTTTACGATACACAGTGTGACTCAAACTATATATGGTCCGGATTCCTGATGATCAAAGTATCCAAGAAAGCTAGCTTACTATCTGCCTCTAACTCCATCGTGAATTGTATTTTTGGATGTATGGAGTTAAGATGATCTAGAAAAGCAGATTATCAGTTGGTAGGATAGTGAAAGTATCATCTACGTACCGCTTGTAGAACTATAGGGGTTACCGGTGCTGTGCTCAGAGCTCTCTCCTCGAAGTCTTCCATAAAGATATCGACGACGACGGGCGAAAAATGGGACCCCAAGGCGACACCCTCTATTTGCAAGTAGTAAATGTCATTCCACAAAAGGTAGCCAGATGTTAGACAATGCTCTAATAGTACTGCAATATGCAGTATGTATATATGTATCAGGCATATCTTGTTGTGTTAGTCGTTTTTTGGTAATTTTAATGCAATCCTGTACTGGCATGTAAATAAGGACTGCACACCAAAACTAACCATAGTTTCATTGTCAGCGAGATATAGGTCTTTGATATCGTTGACAAAATGGTAGGAATCCTTGGTTTGGGAAACTACGTCGAGTCTTCTCGTCATCCATACCGCAATGCTTAAAAACGAAAGTTTTTAATCAATGCGTCCTACCCGTCATGACCTACGGAGCTGAGACGTGGTCACTCACGGTAGGGCTGGTCCACCAGTTTAAAGTCGCTCAGCGAGCTATAATTGATATATGAAACACAAATTATTATAAACAGCCATTTATGTGACTCTGATTTCACCTTCAAGTTAGAAGACTTACGAACAACAAGAGCGTAAAAAAAATACAAAAAATAATAATTTTAGTTCCAGTTTACTCTACATCTCGATACGGAAGGCCCGTTCTCTTTAATAAAACAGAAAACAATAATATAAATATTTGTTTATTAATTGCAGGTTTTAAAACTTCCGTCCCAAAAGGTTATTGGAAAATATACCGTGTACCGTGTGTATTAAAGAGATGCTAACGTTAGCGGAAGACTCAAAGGTACAATTACTAGCTTAGATTTAGATTTAGTCAATGGCACTATCAGGTCTGTTTGTAGATTTTATTACTGTGTATGACTGTATGTTTCCTAAATAAATAAATAAAAATAAAAAATATATTTGATTAATTTTGTTTACAACAAAGTTATCATAATATTGCTTATTATCACTGAAAAAAGATTAAAATGACTTTATAGGACTTTATTTTGTGTTAGTCTACGGTAATACGTATTGCTCATCATCACTTAACAGTGATGTGATCAGCTATGATTGTAAAATTTAATTATGCGGTATCCTGCGTAAGTAAATTTAACAATCATATCTGATATCCGTTGCAAGAAACCAGGAATCAGATTTATTACTGATTATCTCGAATTCATTAAAAACCAACTCGTGAATTATGTACTTTGGGGTAGACTTTTTAAGTAAAAGATTTTATTTCGTAAAAATACATTATTGAATACACAATTTATGACAAGGTCTGTTTCTTACGCTACTAAAACGAGAGTGTCCCATAGTCCCGTCTATCGTCTCGCCCACACACTATAATATGACGTCACCTTACCACTTTGTGCAGTATCAAAGGCTTGACACGTCATATATCTTGCTCCCCAGTTCTCGAGTTCACTAAGTCCCGGTGCGGCAGGCCGGTGCTCCTCATCGACCAACATAGATACAACCAGTACACGAACAGGTGCGGCAGGGTAGTTTGGCGTTGCTTCAAATGGCGTGCTGGTTGCCGTAGCTGCATCGTTACGATTGACAATCTCATTATTAAGTGGTCTAAAACACATTCCTGTCATACCCGTGTCGTATGAAGTGTAAAGTATATTGTTTTGTATTTTAGTCATATTACTCGTAAAGCTGCACTATTGTATTGGGTAAAAAAAAACCTGTAAAGATAGTTGTAAGTAATTATAAAATAAATAAATAAATAAATACCATGGAAAGCATTCTAACAAAAACGAGTAATTGGAAATAAACATTTTGGTGAGTTACATTTGTTTGCATTGACTGTTCATTTTGACTCCTCGATCACCTTTTATCACAGGACAACCAGACAAACTGCGCGACGCCATAGATATACAGTAGAGATTCCACCCATGTTACGAAGCGTTTTGCGTTCACGTTTTTCTGTCGTACCGTACCGTAATACTGTGGAACTCTTTGCCTCAGTCTGTGTTTCCTATCAAATATAATACTCGTATTGGGGTCGTCTAATCATTAGTGAATCTGTACCTTCTAGGCAAGCATGTTACATCGTAGGCTACATCATCAATAATGAATCATCATATACTATCAGGTGACATAGTAGGCAAATGCAAGCCTATCTTATTATAAAAAAACTAGATAACGTCGAAATTAAAATAGAAGTTGAAGTAATACGATTGTTTTAGGTGGAATACATGACCTTTTGTTATCTACGTCTCTGCTCTTACTTTCTTACTTAATTTACAGTTCTATTTGGATTCAATATCTACCTGACGCAGTTATTTTTGAAATTGTTAATTTTTATACACTTTTAAACTGTCGCGTTCGTTAAACAAAAAATTTGAACGAGAATTTAAACCTTTTCACTAATTAGTTTGCTTTTATCCCCGTTTAAATTCTTTGTTAATTTTTATTTTTGAAATGGTCTTGTCATATATTATTTAATTCCATAGTAGATAATGCTGTTTTTTTAGAATAAGTAAATTGCATTAGTTCAATTTGCTTAACAATATATTATATAATTTATGCTAACTTATAATTTATTATTTTTTGGATTTTTTATTTTTAAATTTATAATAAGTGTGATTTTTAACATGATATTTTTTGTCTTATAATTGGTATATGAAACACGAATTATTATAAACATAGTCATTTATGAGACTCTGATATCACCTTCAAGTCACTGAGAGTCTGCATGAACTTGAAGGCTTCAAGTTCATGCAGACTTACGAACAACAAGAGCGTCATAAAAATTATGACCTACTGTCGTTTTCTTTTAGTTCCCGTTTTCTCTACATCTCGATACGGAAGGCCAGTTCTCCTATTGGACGGCCACAGATACAACTTGAATGCGACCAAGAATCGCAAGTCGGTCTGGCGGTGCGTGAAGTACCCCGACGGGTGCCGCAGCAGAATCATTACCATCGACAACGTCGTCCACACGATGCCGAAAGAACATTCCTCACATAAAACTAAACAGTCTTACACGACAGGTAACCAATTGAACAGTAGATTCTAATGATTGTGCTTACTGACGACTAGGATACCAACAACTTTAGATATTTTACAGGAGATTAAAAAAAACGTTACGAGTAGAAAGTTACCGGTTATGTTTATATCCATAACAGAACTAAAAAAATACTGAAATTAGAATGTTATAATGCATTACATTGGTTATGAGGTTTCAGTTCTATTGTTGTAAATGGATAACTTAAGTTGAATGAATCTCCATTAAAAATCAAAATGAAACAAAAACTGAGATAGATAGACGCTATTGATTCTTGAACCGTTTTAACGATCTATTTGCGTATATTTTTATACACTTTAAAATAAAATAAGTTAAAATATTTTTTTTTATATTTAAGTCTTTAATTTTTTAGGGACTGATCAGTATCTGTCAGTAACAGTATTGATCGCGCTCAAGAAGACGGCTGAGCGGATCCTATAGACTTGACATGTTGTGATTAAAGTCATAGACAGACTGGCGCAGAAAGCGTCATTATACGAGTAGGTTGTCGGTAACTTGTCTTCTAAAACAATAGGCATATCTAGATTGGTGGATGTTTTTAATACTTTTAGTGTATTTAGTGTAGCAAAGGTCTATTTATACTGATTAGACTGCTAATTGGTTTATTTATTTGCAGGTTTACAAAAGTCGTTTATAACAGTCCAAACTCTAAAAAATATTAGAGGATAAAATTGTATGAAATTGCCGATTTCTACTGAAAAACTAAAACTCGTTTTTTTCTAAGATTTAACATATGTATTTAGTCAAAATATTTACCCTCATTATCTATACATTGCTGTCATCTAATCGGAAGTTCATTTATTATATATACCTTTGCGATAGAACTCTGGGGATCTAGATTCGACAAACTGTGTGAAGCATTTTGTACTGCCTCCTGGGAAGAAAATTGTCCAAATCACTAAAAAAATGGTAGTCCGTTAGTTCAGGAGCAAGGTCTGGCGAATACGATTTGATTCAATATTCCTTCATTTCTGTACCGATTCAAGAAGGCAACGCAAGTTTCAAAACGCGTTTCTTTCTGCACATCAGTCAAATCATGAAGCACCCATTTTTCATATTTTGGTATCCCGCATAATTAAATTTAACAATCATATCTGACATCCGTTGCAAAAAACTAAAAATTAGAGTAATTATTGATTTTTTCGAATTACTTAAAAACCAACTCGTGTGAAAAGTAATCAGTGCGGTATCAAAGGCTTGAGACGTCACATATCTTGTTCCTCAGCTCCCGTGTTCACCAAGTCGCGGTGCGGCAGGCCGGTGCTCCTCATCGACCAGCATAGATACAACCAGTACACGAACAAGAGCAGCAGGGCAGTTTGGCGTTGCGTCAAATGGTGCTATGGTTGCCGTAGCAGCATCGTTACTTTTGACAATATCATTATAAAGAGGTCGAATGTACATTCCTGTCATACCCTGGAAAGTATTCCGATAACAGTTAGTTATAGGACATAAATATTGTTTTAAGTTGCATTTGTTTGCAATTACTAGGTGGTTACGTCGAAAGTTAAAATAGAATTGAAATCATACGACTGTTTGAGGTGTAATACAGGTCCTTTTGTAACCTAAACGTCTCTACTCTTTCAAAAAAATTGGATTCAAGATCTACCTGAAGCTATCTTTAAAACAGTATTTTTTTATTTTGAAAGTGTTATATGTTAAATACTAGTTCCACCGTAGATAATGCAGTTATTTTTTTTAGAAGAAATGAATTGCATTAGTTGAATTGGCATTACAATATATTTTTATGCTAATTTAGCTTTGAATAAATAAAGAAAGAAGAATAAAAGACATTTATTGGAATTACATAACAAATCACACAAATATTAGCTTATGTAAATTAAATAAGTAACCAATGGTTTGTATTTTTCATTTTAAAATTTATTTATAGTGTTTTATTAACATGATAATTTTTGTCTTGATAATTTATGTATGAATCACGATTTTTTGATAAACAAAGACTTAAATGACTCAGATTCTCACCTTCAAATTCATGCAAATATATGAGCCTATTGTCTACTGTCGTTTTCTAGTTGCAGTTTTCTCAATATCTCGATACGGAAGGCCTGTTCTCTGTATTGGACGGCCACAGATACAACTTGTACACGAAGAGTAACGCGCGCAACTTGAACAAGAGCCGCAATCGCATATCTGTGTGGCGGTGTATCAAGTACTACGACGGATGCCGCAGTTGCATCGTTATACTATCGACAACTTCGTCTGCTCGATGCCGAAAGAACATTCCTCACATAAAACTTTTTTAACCTTTTCACCGCCCAACTATCCTGCACGCGATGTCCTGCTGTACGCCAACGTATAAATGTATTTTAATAAAGTAGGTACAAAGAAGAACTTCTATAGAAGTGCTGGCGTGGACGGCACGAAAATCTCGAACTTCTATAGAAGTTGTTGGCGGTAAAAAGGTTAAAGTAGACACTCATAGGTGCTCAATTGGACAGTAGATTTATATATTAATACGTGAAGCAAAAACTTTGTAGGTACTTACCCCTTTTTACGAAAATTGCGCGGACGGAGGAGTATGAAAATTCTTACACTTTAAATAGTTTCTATAAAGAAGGAGTGCTTTTTTTTTAAATTATGCATAAAAAATACATTAAATCAATAAAACAAATATTACACACACTACCATGTATTTGACACATACGCATATATTTTTAATCTTTTCAAAAATTTCAAAAATGGATTAGGAGCGGCCTAAATCTGTCAATGCCAATCCAAACTCAAATTCTATCTTTTTAATTTTTTCATTGCTTAGGATACAATCCCTACAGGGTGACAGTTTAAAACACACACTGTTTATTGTCATAATTTCAATTGCCATACATCATATTTATGGTATAAAAATCAAAAAGCGTAATATTTTATGACATAATATTTTATTATGCATACACATAATAACGCAGAATTGTTGAAAGGCATAATGTAAAAAATCATAATCGTTAAAATCTATATTTTTGTTTGACATAATTTTATTAAGCATACTTTAAAACGCATAATTTCACTATGCATAACTGTTAACATTCATAATTTTGTTTTGACATAATCTTAAGTTGTTTTAAGGGGTGTATTTAATTTCATACAATTACAAATGCACTCATTTCAAAGGATATAACGTTCATTGGATATAGTTTTTACTTGGTCTAAATACACTTCTTATAATAACATTACGTATGTTATTCACTTGCTATAATTTTATTAAGTTAAATTATGTATTTTTTTATATAAATAGCATGTTAACCTTAATTTGATTTAAAATATAGTCTTAAAAAGTTAATACGTTGTGTTTTTAGTAATGTTGTGCTACAAAAGTCAGTGACAGAAACGAATCGCTGCAAACCTGACTCCACGTAGTCTTGTCTGTCCTACCCCTAGAGTGTAATTTAGAAACGCGTAAGCGCGGAGGGGCGAGGCGGCCCGCGAGCTGAGGAGCAGGTGGTTTTAACGCTCGCCGACGCGGCTGAGGCTGGCTGGCGAAGGCGGCCAGAAAGCCGAAGCTGCGGTGGAGAGCAAAAACCATTTGCGACGATAAGCTCGCGTGGGACCGACGCCGGAGCCCCACAGCGCCGGAGACGCGACAGAAACCATGCCTGTTGCATGTTGCATGCTTGCTTGCATATTTCATGCTTGCTTGCATGCTGCTAGCTTGCTTGCCTGCTGCTTGCTTGCTTGCATGCTTCATACTTGCTCGCATGCTGCTAGCTTGCTTGCCTGCTGCTTGCTTGCTTGCATGCTGCTTGCATGCCGCATGCTTTTGTCATTTTGAAATTATGGTAAACAAAATATTATTCCTTAAGAATATATGGATTTTGTCAGTTTATGCTTATCAAATGTATGCCTTTTCAATATTATGCCTTTTAAATGTTATGGCAAATTTAATTTATGCCTTTTGTTAATTATGATTATTGCCATCATGCCTTTCCATAATTATGCCTTACAGATTTCGGCCATATGATGATATGCGTTATGAAGTTATGCTATAAAGACTTATGGCAAGTGACGATTATGGTCATGAACATTATGCAATTTCAGTTTATGCCTAAAAACGTTATGCGTTAAATCTTTAAAATTGGCTTTTGGAACCGTCTGGGTTTTGTGGCAGTCAACACGTTAAAAATTTATTAAATACGATTTGATAAATGCTGTGTTTTAATTAGTCTTTAATTAACAGAAATACGAAAATGTGTTGTGTACCAAAATTTTGATTATCGTAACATGATATATATCAATATGCTATTTCTCCTAAGTTCCAGTGTTCTCTACGTCCCGCTGCGGAAGGCCTATTCTCCTCAACGACGGGCACCGGTACAACTTGTATACGAACAGGCAGCGCAGGGCTGTGTGGCGCTGCGTTAAGTACCGCGATGGGTGTCGGAACTCCATCGTCACCTTTGATAATGTCATCATCAAAATAGCAAATGAACACACCTATCATAGTTATTAAATTTATATGCAACATACGGTCACATATTTTATTAGTAAAGCTGTGTCTGGTCTGTGTAAGATATTACCTACCTTTAACCGGGGTGTGAAAATTTTTCGCCATTTCGCATAGTCTATACAACGTGTATTAAATAAAAGACCCAAAGTCCGATCTAGATCTTGTATTGAGTTAATTAGCCATAATTATTCTTTTAATTTGTCATGCAATTGCTAGTTAAATATTTATATTTGGGACGTCATACCTGTCAGGCGCGCAGAAACAAGCAGCAGTGATCATAAATGTTAATACAGGATGAAACACAGAGGTTACTGAAACACTAGTGATGTTACTGGTTTTTTTATGGGACGTCACACAAGAAAAATATTTAATTACAAAATTGTATGACATATTAAAGTTAATAATTATGTCTACTAAGTAACTCTGCATACAAGATATATATCGGATACACTATGGATCTTCTCATTATGACCACACTTAACTGATACACGTTGTATAGTTAGTAAGTCCGCATACGCTCTGCATACATTATCGCCTATAGTATACACTTCTTACTGCCTACTACGACATAGTGGAATCCCACTTACGATACGCTATTATATTTTGGGGTAACTCGACCGGAAAAGAAACAGCATTCAAGGCACAAAAAAGGTGCATAAGAGCGATGTTTACGCTTAAAACTACTGATAGCTGCGTTCCATACTTTAAACAATATAAAATATTAACGTTGCCAAGTCTATACATACTAGAAGTAGCTGTCTTTATTAAGTCTAACCCAAGTCGTTTTGAACGCCTAGCCGACGTAGTCCCACGGAATAGGCGCGACAATAGTCTACTATGTCGACCTCAAGCTAAGACAGCACTTATGCGCAAAAGTGTCTATTGCATGGCTCCAGGTATTTATAACAAAATACCCAAGTGCTGGAAGGAATTGCCTCTATTGAAATTTAAGCATAAACTTCGAATTTTATTAATAGGTATAGCATATTATAGTGTAAGTGAATTCCTGAATGAGAAACAATTAATAATAGATTAGTTTTCTTAATAATATAATTAATTCGAATTTATAATAATTTAATTATGTTTCACGTATTTTTGCATGCCTAGTGGTAAAATATGGCTGAATTAATTTAATTTTAATGTACCACCAATCATGTACCCATATTTGCAAATAAAAATATCTTTATCTTTATCTTTATCTTTATCTTTATCTTTATCTTTATGTTTATAGTTTATAGGTATTGGCTAAATTGATTGATTGACTGATTTCCGGAATTCCGGATATTACCATGTTCCACCGAGGTCAGGAGAAATCTTCACACTTGAAACAATTTTGATACGGTGCTAGGATACCTTGTCAAGATTGTACTTAAGTACTTGGTAGTGAATCAAATTGATTCACTGTGCATTCATCATTTTGCAGGCGATAGGAATTAGATTATGAGATATATAAATAACTAGCTTTTGCTGGCGGCTTAGCTCACGTGCACGACTTGTGATTGTTTTAAAAAAAAGCCTAACTTAATAAAGGTAAGTATCGGTAATCCTGAAACACTTCATCCTTCTTACTAGGCCAAATACCGAAACTCATAGATTAAAAAATATTTATATAATTTTTAACGCAAATTTTGTTGCGAACAAATTACAAAAATATAAATATTAAAAAAAATCCACGAGCAGGATTCATTATTATCATGATTTTCGTCAAGAAACGAACCAAGGAAGAAGGAACGATGGACAAAGACGAACGGAATATTAGCGGTATTGTTGTGACTACTTGTGACGTACTAAACTCGACTCGACTAACAACTTATAACTAAACTAACAGCTAAACTCTTAAAACTAAAAAAACACGATTACCTTTTAATGAGCTTTGGTACAAGCCACCATACTTTAGTAACATTTATGGCTTGACTTGCAATTACAGTCATATGTTTTCTCCTCAGGAATATTCATGACTGTTTCAAGAAAGGGAAAGCCAATATTATCAACAGGCAACTACCGGTACTACCAACACAGCAGCTACAAGCAGGGCAATCCTAAGTGCTTGTGGGTGTGTGTGAAGTGGTGTTCCGGCTGTCGAGGTTCCATCACCACTATTGAAGACCAAGTTCTTAAGATGAATAACGTACATAGTCACAAGTAATTTAAATCGTAGGGGATTTAGAATATGATATATGATATATGAGATGCGCAATCGCAATAATATGTGCACCTCGGATGCAACTAAGTCACAACAGCTCATTTTGTAATTTGCAGGAGAGAACTTTTATGTTTTTTTTTTAAATTAATATATAGCACCAATAACTACAAAGGCACTCGTACCATCTAGTAGAAGTTCGAGACACTTTCGCGGATGTCTTTGTTTTGAAAGGTATGATATGGTTCATTGGCAAATTGGCATACTTAACTCATGACATAACAACTCATTTGTAGTTTTGGCTATTTGTGACCGATTTTAGCACCGAAGGTGCGGCGTGAGGAACATGACGCCTGCTATTTTTGAATAGTTAGTGAAAAGTTATGCTAGTGTTAAGTTATGTCCAAGAAAACCTTGGCACTTTGTCACATTATGTTTAAATCGTTCAAGATAATAGTGCCGGCCGGTGCAATTAAATGTGGTATAGTCTGACTTGTCGTGATCCTATACTTGCGAATCGACAGTAAATTCTACGCTGCATCATCTCTTATGTCTTATGTTCGGCAATGTTCTGTTTACTTTAATACAATTTTTGATCAGTGAAGTACCTACTTGAATATCTATTAATAAAAGTTGATTTCAATACTTTTGTATTTGCATTATTGTAACAATATAGAAACTAAGGACTACAACATTGTTACGTAAGTACCATAACAAAACATTACTTTATTAATTAGGTAGGGACACGAATGTTTACAGTATAATGCAAATTGTTTGGGTTTTTTTGTATTAATGTAATCCATGCTGATATTATGAAGTAGCAAACATTCAAATTAAAACATTTCTATTCATTGGAATATACGGCTTCTATAAAACTTCAAAATGTATTTTTATATTATTCCAGTACCAATATACTTACACTACATACAACAACAACACGAACTACTTACACTTACAAGGTAACACGAATTTCCAAATCGATAAATACCGGTATAACCTATGGTACCGACTGAAAGGGGAAAATACGTTGGAGATGCACTAGCTCCAACCAACTAAGCTGCAAGGCTTTATTGTACACATAAGAAGGAAGGAAGAAACAATCGGTGATTATTAATAATTTTGGTATTTTGGTATTGTCAAAAAACAAATAATGAGAAAGTATTGTATGTATGTAATGTGTTTTGTACATGTGTTTGTGGGCGAAGTTTGGTCTATAGTTATATGGATGTGTGAGCGTTGTTGCAACATGTCTTTGCAACAACACAAGCTGAGGTGGGGTCCTGATTGATAATTGTCTTGCGTTATGTTTGTTATATTCTATTTGTGTCTCAATAAATCTCTCTCTCTCTCTCTCTTTCTTTCTTTGACATTGTTTACAAAAATACCTAAACACATTTAATTCAGTTTCATTACTAAATCAAAAAATTGTATCTTGAAGCTTCCATTGATTTAATGAATTAATGCAACAAAAGAGCTTTGTTTTAGTTACCCAAAACTTTTTTATAACAAGTATTAACTTAAATTCTTCTTATATAAATGTGGGAATGTTTTTTAGATTGTGAGATTGAAATTACCTTACTTAGTGTGTAATATTAGCCTTAACACTAAATCTAATATTACACATTGAAATGAAACACTTTTTACGGATTCACTCGCGTTTATTGCAACTTTTTGTAACCACTTTGCAATGGGGAAGTTCAGTTTGGAAGGCGAGGTCAGCGCGAGTTAGTCCGTATTTAATGTTTCATATCAATAATAATGTAATAGGATAAACAAGTATGGATAATATTTCATATATTTAGAAAATACTTACTTAGTTAGGTACTAAAAGCGTAAATTACTGATAACATTATTAACCAACTAAGCTAACCTTGTTAGTTGGCACAGCCCTGTTCGACCATTTATTTGTGTTATGACAATGTTTATTGTTGTTTCCAGAACTGTTTCCGGAAATGATAACATCGAACCGAGGAACACCCCTAATCAAGATGGGCGCGTACCGGTTCCACCGGCGGAACTGCTACAAGGGTCCGAAGGTACAGTGGCTGTGCAGCCAGTGGACCAAGCTCGGCTGCCGCTGCTCCGTGTTCACGTTCCAAGGCGACTTCCTTACGATGACCGGCATACACAATCACTAATTAGTGATGATGATGATGATGATCATTCCGACCGTTTTCGGCCATGGCGACCACTTCGACTAAACGGAAGCGGTCAATTGCGCAGGATATATTAAAGTGCACAAGCAGACGCGCTACTGCAATTAGTAATCACTGTCTTAATCATATAGGTAGTTAAAAGAATTACTGTTCTTTTTTATATGTTTTCAAAAATAAATGTGAAAGTTATTTTGTTTCTAAATGCAATATTACTGTTTCAATTATGACGTCAACTTCTTTCTGTAATAAACTTAATAAAAAAATTAATTATGTAGGCACACTGCTGAACATAGGCTTCTAAGTACGTAGTGTAGGACTTGTTCAGACTAGGTGGACCGACGACCTTTACAAGGTGACGTCAAGAGCTGCATGATAGTAGCTTAGTAGTCTACTACTCTCTAGAGTGCTCAGTGCGCTGACATTCACTTGGAGAGTCAGGAATAGTAGAGTGAAATTTACTTAAGGAAATATAAAGGCCAAGCGCACATAATATAAGCAGATAAAGTATAATGATATTGCGATCAAGCGTGTACAATCACGACCATTAACATGACCGGCATTAACATATGTCCGGTGAGTGAAAGTACCGGAGGCTCATCTCTTACCCCTCCCCCCTCCCAATTCCTACTCCCTCCTCAAGATCCAACTCCTTCCTCAAGGCCGGCAACGCATCTGCGATTACTTTGGTTTGGCGGGTGTCCATGGGCCGCGGTGATTCCTTTCCATCAGGTGACCCGCCTGCTCGTTTGCCTCCTTTTAACATAAAAAAATATATTAAAAAAATACACTTATGACTTGTTTTGACTCTTACACCATTGTATTAAGAGTTACACTTGTTTACATGTTAATGCTCGTTTATTTATTTGTTTATTTGGGTTTTAAGTACATATAGAGTAAGTGACTTTACATAGGGTAAGATTTACAAAAAAATGTTTTCATTAATTTTTATTTCAGTACCAAGACTTACAAAGTCTCGGCTCGGGAACCCGATCATTCAAATTGGTGTATACCGCTACAACCGGCGGAACCAACTGAAGGGACCCAAGATACAATGGCTGTGCACCAGCTGGAGCCAACTGGGCTGCAGGGCATCATTGTTTACGGTTGGAGACGAGATCGTCCTTAACAGGAACCAACACAATCATTGAAAAATTAACAACATCATTTTATGTCCCCACTGCTGGGCACGAGCTTCCCTATAGATGGAAACACCACAAGAAGAACCCGGCGGGGCCCTGTGCGGATTGGTTGTTGTAAACGGCTACTAATGAAGATGGTCGGAAAGATTTAATGCCATTGACACGATAAGAAGAGGAACGCAGCCGTGACCAACGGGCTATACGTGCAATAATTTATATTGTGTCAATAAAATAATTTACTGTTATAACAACAATCCGTTATGGATTTCGCTATATGTTTTTGTGCGGTTACAAAGGTAAAATTCTGTAAACTCAACTCAACAGAACCGTTGTCTATTAGTTAAAATGACTGTTTATTCACTTATTCGCCAGTTAAAAATATACACTTTTAAACTTTCGCGTTCCATAATTAAACAAATTTAAACGGGGATTAACGCAAACTAATTAGTAAAAAGGTACCATACCTTCTTTATACCCGACGTTTCGATCAAGTTACAACGGCCGTGGTCACGGGCTGACTGCTGTCGCGATGTTGCGCCTCCGTTTGCGCGGCAAAGTCTTCACACACAACACTAACGGTGTCCCTATTACGTATACAAGCCTTATTCTGGTTGTTTACTGACTGCGAAGAAAAACGAGGATGTCTTTTTGCAAAAACTGGATTCCACGCTGAAGATAGTTTATGGCCGTCTTCCCGATTAAAATTATTAGGGTGCTTCTTTATTTCAATCGCTTCACGCACTACTCTTGAATAATACTCTTTTATCTACACTAATGTTGTAACATTCTACTTATGTTTCCAATACTTGACTTATAATTACTACTGTTATAGCGCAGACAACAAAACACTCAATTTAAGCAATTTCACATGATGGTATAATATCCACATCGATATCGTAAAATCTCATTATAACATCAATAAAACGCGACCAATTAACCTGGCGAGCCTTATGTCAAAATCCTCATACAAGTTGTATAAAATTTTGACATTAGGCTGGCTTTTGAAAACAGTTGGGTTATACGTGAAAACTTCGTCGAAACTACTAAACTTACATACACAAAACTCTTTGGTAAGATCTTGTGCCAATTATATAAAAAAAGAACAGCGCGCGCTCGCTCCTGATTGGCCCTGCGCGCGCAGCTGCGCTCTCATTGGTTAGATTTTAATGGCGGAAATTTGAACAATTATTATAAATAAACTATTGTCAGCTTTTACTCTTGTTGTTTGACTAATTGCATTAGTGAAGATAAAGTAGTGTATGCAACTGCATATAACACGGGTATTAAAACACTCGTTACTATTATGAAACTCGCTGCGCTCGTTTCATAAACTCACACTCGTGTTTTAATACCCTTCATTATATGACAGTTGCATAAACTACTATTATATCAACTCTAGACTCTATTATAACAACCAGAATAAGGCTTGTATACGTAATAGGGACACCGTTAGTGTTGTGTGTGGCGGTAGTTGGCAAAATAATGTGACGGTGGATGAAGACTTTGCCGCGCAAACGGAGGCGCAACATCGCGACAGCAGTCAGCCCGTGACCACGGCCGTTGTAACTCGGTCGAAACGTCGGGTATAAAGAAGGTATGGTACCTTTTTACTAATTAGTTTGCGTTAATCCCCGTTTAAATCAGTTAAAATACTTCCTTTATTAATATTTATAATAGATGATAATGAATGATAATAGAATTGTATAATAATAAATGATGTGCCCCCAAGCCCCTTGTAACTATATATTATATAGCATTGTAAATGCAAAATATAAAAAATAATAAAAAATCACTTGAGTATTAGTAAAATGTGGGACTTAAATGAGATCTCATGCGGATTTGTGTAAATCTGTATGGAATCCTTTTCATATTATCTCTTGTGTTTGTGTGGTAAATAAATGTATTTTATCTTTATTTTCTTTTCTTTCCTTTTATGACGTTGGTACTCTAAAACAATATCTTTATATATATGAATCTTCTGTGCGTGTATAAGTGTCTGTACTCCTTCTAAATGGCTGGACTGATTTGGATGAAATTTTCTGTGTGTGTTCAAGTGGATTCGAGAATGGTTTAGATTTACAATTGGATCCGGTAGGTGGCGCTGCTATAGGGGTCCATCATGGGATATGGGTGTTCATAAGCGGACGAATGATTTGTTTGTTTTGTTGTCATGGAATCTGTCAAAGCGGTACGAAGTCCGCCGGTCAGCTAGTACTGATATATTTTATTTATCATCGCAAATGCATTATGGTTTCATATTAGTAGCCTAACGGAGCTATAGGGATTGAATCACGATTTCTCGCATTCAACCCGATCATCTACTCGTATTTGTTCGGCTATACCGACGATGACGCTTCGTTTAGTGTTACACCATGTTAACTTCGAAGTTCCTTTTTTCCAATTGTTTTTTCACAGAACCAATGTTCGGTATTTCAAAGAAGGGGAATCAGATTCTCATGATCGGCGAACACCGGTTTTTCCGGGACACGCGCAGGAAAGGAGTTGTGCTGACCTGGCTCTGCACGAAACGCGGACAGACGCGGTGCCGTGCTTCGGTCACCACCGTCGAGAACCAGATTATCCGCATTAAAGTGGATCATAATCATTAAAATGTTAAGAAAAGGTGGCGAGCAGGGGATGGATGAGGATGGCGCAGGACCGTGGAGGAGGGAAGGGCGTGCGAGGGAAGAGGCCTATGCCCTGCAGTGAGTGGAAATGGGCTGATGACGATAATGATTACAACAGTTTGTAATTATTAAAATAAAAAGTAACAAGCAGTTCTTTGTATTTACAGAACCAACATTCATCATGTCGCAGCGTGGTAATCTGGTCATCACGATCGGCTCATACCGGTTCTTCAAGGACAACCGAAATAAGGGAGCAAAACTTACCTGGCGCTGCTCCTATCGTGGCAAAACCAGTTGTCGCGCTTGCATCACCACTATCGAAAGAGAAATCATACGAGCCAATATGGAACATAATCATTAAAATATTTAAATTATATGGTTGTTGTTATCTTAAATAAAAAGAAAAATTCAAGTTTATTTGCTCCTAGTCCTAATTCAATCTGAAACACATAAGCGGTTTAATATCCGCTGTGCCTTCTTTTGTGTGTCTGTTAGTCTTCACAATGACAATACCATTGCAGTAATACCACAGTATAATAATGAGAACTGCTTTAAGAGCTCGTAGCAAGGTTGTTTTACATGATGCCTACATCCAGAGAATGTATGGAGATATACCCACCTATTGGAAACCTCTATAGGAATCTCGTTCCTTTTCTTTTTTTGTTTGCATTTGTTTAAATAAATGCTTACATAATTAATAAACACTTTTTGTAAGCTTGATGTACCATTGAGTAGGCTGATCTGAGATGTTTGTTTAAAATAATATCTAAGATTTCCTATAAAAAATATTTCAGACCTGGAATTTGTGACATCGAATCGTGGCACAACACTTATTAGAAACGGCCAGTACCGGTTTTACAAGCGGAACAGCACCAAGGGCGCAAGGGTGCAGTGGCGGTGCAGCAAGTGGTCCCTGCTGGGCTGCCGCGCCGCAGTAGTCACGTACCACGACGAGATCGTCAGCCTCGGCAGCAACCATAACCACTGATACCACTTTTATACTATCATCATTATCTTCATCATCATCATCGATTAAGACGACACCTCGATTTGTGAACATTCAGAAAGGCTGATCCTTACTGACGCTGGCATAAGGTCGATAAAACGTAGCGCCTGCGACATTAAAGACCGCAAATTAACAACAGTTAACAAAAAAAAAAAAAAATTTTTAAATATTGGTTTTAGTTATAAAAATATGCAGCAACTTAATTACGAATATTGATGTTATCAATGTATTTGAGTGGTTTCCAAGCATATAAATTAAGTAATTTTGTTGTAATTTCAAAAATAGTGATTTTTTAGTGGTGTTTTCGAAAATAATAATATAATCGAGTCAAAATTATACAATCAAATACACGATTTGAGCAAGCACATTCAAGATAAAGACATGAATTTACCTATATCAACATTTCTGATTCGTAAGTCATATTAAAGTCTTAAACTATTCCACGTAAGTTGGTGCATTTTTTCAGTGTGTACGTCGCCTTAACCTATATTGGTGCACTTCTTCTCCCATATTTTTGATATGTAATTGGTGTATTTGGTTTCTTTCTTACCATATTTTTTTTTATGGTGTGGCCGATATTTTAGCACAGTGGCAAGCGCCATGATTACGGATGTACAATGTGTAGGATAATTTATCTGTGATCATGGTGCATGCAACTGTGCCGAATTTTATTTTTTTCATTAATATTGGATGATTGGTTTAAAAAATTGGAACTTCGAAGTATGTATGGGAATTCGAAATGAGTGACCTTGAGTGGCTAAGAAGTTATCATATAGAGTAGAACAGTGCTTTATTTATACAAGTTGATATATTTCTGTTAAGGTAATTAAATATATAAACAATGTTAATATTTTTTATACGTATGTTAAAATAACTTCCATGTAGTTTTATCTATCTATGAGATATTATTTAGTGTTATAACCTCATCGCCGCTCTGTATATTGAGTCAATGTAAGTAAAACTGTAAAAATGCATTAAATAGTTTTTTCTGAAAATATAAGAGTAATGAATGAAAAATAAAACAAATATTTGGTGAATTTGTTTAAATTAATAGGTTTTTTGTTTTCATGTTTATTAAATAATTATTTAAGTTTATTAAGTCATAAATATGTCAAACAAGCAACTTATTAATAAAGTTTTTAATATTTTCCTCTAGTGTTATATTATTATTTGATTAAACGATAGTTAACTAAAAGAACTTAAAATTGTCATCGTCAGCTTAGAAGCATGCCCATGCTAGACTCAGGTCTTCCCACAGGAACAATAGCAAAACTTAGAACCAAAACACGAAACACCAGAGAAACGACAGAGAAAGTGTGTCGAATATGGAAAACATTCCCAAAATTAACGAAACATCTGAAGTTCTTGAACATATCGATACTTCTCCTCTCACCGCAACTATGTCAAATATCCACGGTCGCGGGGAGAATAAGCAGGATAAGAAGGATAAGCATTGTTGCATTCATGAACCTCAAATGTTGAGTGCAAATAATAGCATTGGTTCATATTGAGAACGTTTTTTATATGCGGTATAGTTCCCCTACTTTTTTTTTCTAAAATGAAATAACTGGCGAGGTAACTTTTCAATTACAGACGCAAACACTGTAATTGTGTTCGCCACATCGAAGCGTGGTAATCCAATTATCGTAATGGGTGCGAACCGTTTCTTCCGGGACAACCGCCGCCGCAAGGGAGCGAAGGCGTTCTGGCTGTGCAACTACCGGGGTATGACGGGTTGTCGCGCTTCCATCACCACCGTCGACAATGAGGTCCTATGCCTCAGAAGTGATCATAATCATTTCAAAAACAGAAATGTTAAAAAAAAATCCACGAGCAGGATTTGAACCCGCACCCTTCTGACATACCGGGTCAGGTGCTCTCCCAATTGAGCTATCGTGGTTCTAACCAGCCCGCCGAAATTATTCAACACTATTTACTTTTTACTTTGAAAGCCAAAGGCGCCCATTCAACAACTACCGTCATTAACATCTGATCATAATATTTTTACAAATACTAAAGATCAGTTATTAACTAGGCAAGCTATTTATAAATAATCATTTCGTTTGAGCGTTTGTATTGTTTTCATATCACGTTTGTGTGTGACATATACTACTCGTAAATAAATACGAAAAACTTATGTCAAAGGCTGAAGCTCAAACTTCCGAATAATTTAAAATCGCTTTGCTCGCTTCACTGTGCGGTCACAACGGCCAACAACACGGTCTTACCTTTCCTAACCGAAAGCTATAGTTAGAATATAATTTTGATTATTAAACATTTTTTAAACTATTGAAATGTAGTTGTTTGTCACATGTTTAGATAAACTATTGTTAATGTTGTTGTTTGGACACTGTTGGAATTGCATTTGCCTTTGTACAGTTAAGTTTTCTTAATAAATGTATGTTTTTATGATACCCTCTTTTTTACGTTTTATCCAAGTTATCTAGGTATTTCCTAACTTCTAAGGCGATAAAAATAATATGATAACAATAGGTCACATAAATTAAATAAAAAAAATAATTTTAGTTTAATGGGGAAAACAAATACTTGTGCCACCAAACGAACAGTAGGTACCCTATACCTTGCGAAACTTAATCTAAGTACAATGTTTAATTATAGGATATAGGGATAGAGTTTTGTAACAATACAAAAACATTCACTTTTCTTTCTTGTTGTCTATTGGTACTTGCCTTGCCACATATCTTCCATGTGATTGCTTTCCTTTTTGAAAACATTAGTTAGGTGTCTTTTTTTACAAGCTTTTATTTTTGTTTCTGCTTTGCTGCCGAATTCAAGGAGATATATAGTTATAGTATAAACTGGTCCCAAATATGCGTCTCCGTTCATCACACCTAATAAAAATAAAATATTGCGAGTCGAATTTGTGTCTTATTAACTTAGTGAATGTGCGTCGTTTTTAAAAAAGTATAGCGGGATGGAGAACATGTAAATACAACGAGCTGCTTGAACGTAAGCGTTTTAATTTAATGCTCAGCTATTATCGTGGAAAAGGTCGATAACGCAAGAAGGATATCTCAGGTTTAATAAGAAAACCTGTAGGTACCCAAAACTAAATGGTTGTTATTTTTCAGTGAGGATGTGGTTCACGATGTCGAACCGCAAGAAACCAGTGCTGAACCTGCCGGGGCACCGGTTTCACGCGCATAGCCGCTGCAAGGGTCCCAAGGTGCAGTGGCTGTGCCAGAAGTGGACCACCCTGGGCTGCCGGGCCACCGTCACCACACTCGAGGGAGTGTTCCTGAAAGCCAAGAATCATCACAACCATGAAAACTCATATTTGAGATGGGACTCATCAACATTGGATTTATATAAGCGTTAATTACATTTTTGAACACACACCTAGGGTTGCCAACCATACTTTAAAATAACGTATCCTACGTTATTTTCCATCCCCATACTTTATTCTTTTTAATAAAAATAAAGTATGGAAAATACTTTATTTCCGACTAAATGCGTGCGTTTGAACGGAATATTCCTGTTGACTTAATTTCTGAACTACTGAATGATACTCCGACTCAGGTGAAGTGAAACGAAACGCAACGCTAATTTCTGAACGCACTATAAAACAATAAAAATATATTAGGTAGTGCCAAGAGTAGGTACAAAGAAATATGTTTTTAAACATTTAAATAAATAAATTTGGAAAATACTTTATTTTTTCTCCAAATCCTTTTTTTATACTAGTTAGTGATAGATTTACTTTAATTTCTTGAAAAATAGTTG